>JAJJWW010013570.1:0-553539 GCA_023531295.1 Papaver armeniacum | reverse complement strand
TACGAAGCTTCCACTTTCGATACAAGTCGAGATACTACTCTCCCGTAACTATTCTGGGTCTCAACACCTTTCTTTGCTTCCTCCCAAATCAACCCTTCTTCTCCTCCACTTCAGGACCGGCAAGCTCGGAACGGCCATTTTTGGTTTAGGCCGACTTGCATTTATTGATCTCTCGAATCTATAAAGTGCTCACGGCAGCACATTTGTTTAGGGTTTGAACCAAGCTTTCTCACTCACTTACCGAATTTACCGAAATCTAGAAACGATTTTTACCCATAAACAAATAGATAAACGTTTAAGCACAATTGTCCTTTCCCCTAGTGATACCAACTAATATAAAATCAATGCCAATATCACTTGTTTACTCCATATATTTCTCCCTTTTTGTGACAAAATGACAAAGAAACGAAAAATAAAGGACAAATCGAAAAGAATCTTACAAATCTCAAAAATGAGTTGCAAACCCATGAAAGTTAAGCACGAGGGTTCCACACACCATTTTTGATAACCAATATCAAAACCGAAACTACAAAGTAATTTGATTTGATATGTTATCAAGGAAATAATTGTCCGAGTACTAGACGGATCGAAAATTACGCCTTTGGCGCGGCCCCAAGCAGCCGTAATCTTCCTTTGGGTGCGCTCATGATGAAGCTACGATCCTGCCTTTAAAGCTAGGCCAATGCACGTCCATTTGCTCCCTAGCATGCTCAGGAGCATGACGCAACCTAACTTAGCTTCCACACCGTTCCCAACTTACCCTGTCCCGAAAAGGGTTTACGGCCATAAGGCCAATGCCACGCATTTTCATGCATCTCCTCGTTTGCCTTTACGTAGGGAATTCATCACCGAATTCCCTAGCTAATGAGCATCCGTCATTGTCCAGTATAAGCCTTGGACTTTAGCGTAGGCCGCACCATCAAGCCCTTGCCATTTCCTAAGTTAGCTTTTTACCAACTCTTTATAGCTTGATAGGAAGTATGAGCATCCACTTACCGCATGCAACTAAGCCTTCAAGTCCTGCCACAATCATCTCGTTGAGCTACCAAGCTTAGATGATAATGAGGGCCAACGTGTCGACCTAAGCAATGCCGCTCTGCATCGCCCTACGTGCCCTTCCCTACTCTAAAGGGATCAAGCACGTAATCGTAGTTCATCCCTCGAAGGACGTAAACTTAAGCCAAATCGTTTGCAAGGTCAGGCCTAGCAAAACGCAGAATGGCCTGGTCCGTATAGGTTACCCGCCAAGATGCATAATGATTATGCATCATCGGTCCATGTTGTGGCATAGCGATGCCAACGCATCAAATACCCTCTTTGAAAGGCTGCGCAACTATAAATGAGCCTTAGGCATCATTTATACCCTTCCTAAGCTATGTAGCTTACTTGGTACATAAACCGTATATGCACCTTCAACCAACTACCCCTCCCTATATATGTCTTAATGGAATTTCTACAAGTATGAAAAGGGGAGCATATTGACATGCTTCACTATTCATAGCCAAGCAAGTTATGAATTGAATGACCTGCGCAATGATTGCCGAGTCTCCGTTCCGTTGCACAATGATTGTGCACCACTGCTTCCGTCTCGCCGTACAATGATTGTGCACTATTTGTTCGTCTGGGTTGCACAATGATTACACACAACGATTGCGGCATAATGATTCCGCGTACAATGATTGCATAAATTATTGGCATAACGATTGCATAATGATTTCTTCGAAGATCGAGCCCACCTACCAACTGGCCTAATGCATCATGACGACGCAACATTAGCCCTGGCCAAATGCCAAACATAATGCGCCATTTTGCGCGTGCATTGGCCTTAAGCCAATCCACCTTTTCACGCCGCTAAGCTTGACTTAAGCTTCATCACAAGCAACGGCGCATCTTAGCATGCGCCATAAAACACGGGTGTTACATTATCACACCTCTTCAAAGAATTTCGTCCTCGAAATTCAAACCAAAGTTATTGTGGACAATCTCCTTCTCGAGTTGATTCCATGAGCAAAAGTCCCATACCGTATGCTCAAATCACAGTGTTTTTAAGTCACCATGAACAACATTTAGATCTTCCCGAGCACATGTCCCATACCACCTCGCCTGGGATCCAAAAGTGCCCACAACTAAACCAAGAATCGCAATTGGCCGTGCAAGAGGATATCTCGACTGTGCATCCCGAAATGTGCATCCCATACTACGCACTCGTAAGTCCCTAAGGTTCACAAGTTGAAAGATGTCATCAAAATGACAAAATTTTAGCACAAGGTCGTGTGGATCGCATCCGGGCCCACCGTCCCCGACGGTCATCCAGGTTGCCACTGTGAAGTGGATGCTAGCCAGGCCCCACAACGCACACCCTTGGCCAGTGCCAACGTGTGGGATGATCGGGCCCCATTGTCTACCCACCGTCCTGCACGGGTCTTCCTGATGCTCGTAATGGGTGCCATTGCAGGCCCTGCAAACTCACAGTACTTATACAAGCTCAACTCGATTCACAATGTAACCGTGCATAGCAGTTTACCAACTCTTTTCCGCGCATAAGTTGGCCTACTCTCCAACTTTAAGTTTCCATGACGGAAAATACTCGCTAATGAGTCCACTCCGCACAAGTCCCTAGAGTTTTCTGAACTTGCTCGATACCATTCAGACGGACCGGAAAATTACGCTTTGGCGCGGCTGCCCCGCAGGCCGTAACTCCCGGGGTGCGCCATGATGAAGCTACGATCCTGGCCTTTAAAGCTAGGCCAATGCACGTCCATTTGCCCTTGCAAGCATGCTCATGGAGCATGACGCAGCTAACTTAGCTTCCACACCGTTCCCAACTTACCCTTGTCCCGAAAAAGGTTTACTTCGCCATAAGGCCAATGCCAATGCATTTTTCATGCACTCGGTTTGCCTTTACGTAGGGAATTCATCACCGAATTCTAATAGCCGAGCATCCGTCATTGTCCAGGTATAAGCCTTGGACTTTAGCCAGGCCGCACCATCAAGCCCTTGCCATTTCCTAAGTTAGCTTTCTTACCAACTCTTTATAGCTTGATAGGAAGTATGAGCATCCACTTACCGGCATGCAACTAAGCCTCATCAAGTCCGCCACAATCATCTCTTGCGTTGAGCTACCAAGCTTAGATGATATGAGGGGCCAACGTGTCGGACCGGCACGCCGCAACTCATCGCGCTTGCTACGTACCCTTCCCTACTCTAAAGGGATCGCTACGTACCGTAGTTCATCCACGAAGGACGTAAACTTAAGCCAAATCGTTTGCAAGGTCGTGGGCTAGCAAAACGGTAACGGCTCTGGTCCGTATAGGCTACTTCCGCCAAGATGCATAATGATTATGCATCATCGGGTCCGGCCGTGCATAGCGATGCCAACGCATCAAATACCCTCTTTGAAAGGCTACGCAACTATAAATGAGCCTTAGGCATCATTTATACCCTTCCGGCTAAGCTATGTAGCTTACTTGGTACATAGTCCGCATATGCACCTTCAACCAACTACCCCCTCCCTATATATGTCTTAATGGAATTTCTACAAGTATGAAAAGGGGAGCATATCGACATGTTTCACTATTCATAGCCGCTGCCATGAATTTCGAATGACCGGCAATGATTGCCGAGTCTCCGCTCGTTGCACAATGATTGTGCACCACTCGCCCGCTCCGTCGCACAATGATTGTGCACCACTTGTTCTCGTCTGTCTGCACAATGATTACACACAACGATCACATAATGATTGCGTACAACGATTGCATAATGATTTCGTCTGTAAGATCGAGCCCACCTACCCAATCGGCCTAATGCATCATGATGATGCAACATTGGCCCTCGCCAAATGCAAACATAATGCGCCATTTTTGGCGCTGCATTGGCCTTGCCAATCCACCTTTTTCACGCCGCTGGCTTTGACGAAGCTTCATCACAAGCAAATGGCGCATCTTTTAGCATGCGCCATGCTAAAAACACGGGGTGTTACAGCAATTTTCCCAATTTAGTTTAGCAAACCAAAAATCAACTAAGAACCTTAGTTCCTTTGCTAAACCGATTGTACAAATACAACCGTTTCGTTCGATAAGACCAAAATAGAGATAACTCTATTTTTCTCATCAGGTTCTAATTATCCATATAACTTAGACCTTTCACTTTTAAACAAGACAAGTACTAGGTTAGTTAACTAGTATTTCTTGTTAAGGCATTCGATAAGACTTGAATAACCGAAACCCCCACTTTGATAAGTCTAACTAAGATAACCTTAGTTTCTCTTATCCGGAATCGAATTGGACTAAACAACTCATCCCGTAAACCTTTTATTTCGTTAAGCCATGAACAATTCATACAAACCAAATAAATCAACTTGCATAATTATTCACCTCAACCAGAAGCAATTGAAACAACATAGACATTATAGCACCGCAATTGCACCGAAATTTTGTAAGCCTAAATAATTGATACCACACAATAAAGCAAGATAACAATAGTTTTTCTTAACCGGAAATAATTGAATCACACATACATCCATACACACATCATGGAATAAAACATCAATTGTACCGAAATTTTGTTAAGCAAAAGCAATAAATATATGAAATAAAAATCAGGCTTTTCTTAAACAGGAAAACAATTAACTAACAACATTGTTACCTCAAATTTCGCATCTACTTATCCAATATGTTTGCATCTTCTTCCAGAGAGAAATGATATCGAAATATCATTATGTTGTCATCCTTATGCAAAATAAAAGAATAACAACAACCAACCTTTACCAGAGAAAGGTTGAAAACCGGTTTTTAATTATTGCAAGCAAAAGTTAAAAACCCCCGAAACACATATGTTTTTATGCTAAACCAAAACCGATTCAACATATTATGACTTTCTCACATATTGTTTCTATCATAACCTCTCATGATCCTTTGATAAAGCCTACCAACATGGGCTAGAACTTAATCCTGCTAAATCAAAAAGTCACCCAAACCATAATGGTTCACAACATTATGAGATCGAATATCAAGGTAATAAAACTGAAATCAAACATCCCATAAACATCCATAGCAATAATAAAAGCATTCAAGCACAGGCTATGTAAATCAAAAACCATCACAAGAAAAATTATAAATCAAATAATATTATTCATAACAGTTTTATTCAAAATAGACTTAATACAATCATTGAAAGAAATCAAAAATTGATGTCTATTTTCTTGGATTAAGTATCACATCATATAACTTAATCTCTAGTGGTGCTTCCATTGTTTACCAACGATTCCTCGGTATTTTGATTCTTGAGTATTCTTTTCTCTTTCAGATGATTGAGTCTTTGTTTCAGGAGATTTAATTCCACAATCGACTTCAAGAGGTTTGACTCGAGCAGTTTTTCATTCACCACTGCAGTTTCCAAAAGATCACGAGCGACTTCAAAATCTCCCATTAACATAAGCATAAGCTCAAAAGAAATATGATTCTTTTGATTTTCGTTTGAGAAGTAGCATTTGAACTCAACTGGAAAGGTTTCAAGTTTTTGAAGTTGAGATTAAATGTCAATAGTATTTTCACCTATCTTTTACCGTGGACAGAAGAAGGATCAGTCCTATAGATGGTTTATATAATAACCCAAACTAGGTTACCAATATTGAAATACCAAATCACGGTGTTTTATTTGTGAAAATATAAACTTTAGGAAACATCATAGAGTTTTTCCGAACCAGTATAACCTAGGAGTTCTGAAAATATTTTTCCCAACTTTTTTCATGGACTTTCCAAAGATCAAAAGTATTTTTCTAAAAATAGAAAAGATATTCCAAGTATAGAAAAATACTTTAGATATTCAAGAGTATAATAGTATACGATCTTCATATTCTTATGCTCTTTAAAAAGAATTTCCCTTTTTATTTGAATTGAGCACATTTAGGGAAATTCCAAAGACCAACATCAGTTGTTGGAGTGAGCTAGTGATAGATCAGAATTTATGGAACATGATCCATCATGATATTTTTGAACATCCTGTCCTAATGGGATTCTTCCAAGAGTAAACTTCTTTCACCGTGTCACATAACTGAGGATGATCGACTTATTAGAATAATCGGATCGATTATCAAAATCATAAGCGTGACTTGAAGTTTTTTGAGTTGTGAAAGAACCAGAACTCTTATATCGACCCAGGAATTCCTTGGAATATGACATCATCATTTAATGAGATTGTTTCCTGGATTCTATTTTAGACACTTGATCAACAACAAAGCAGCATGATCTAAAATCATTTGTTTTTGTATTCATGAGTTGATCTTTTTCTTTGTTTAAGATATAATCATCATTGGATGATGTTGACCGGATACTAGTCAAAGGATTATCCCTTATGTTGATGGTGGATTTTCATTTAAGGTTAAAATTGTAAAAGCCGAAAAATTATGCGCCGACATCTTGTAAAAGATAAATCCATTAATAAGTGTTGGATAATCCCTCACTTAATTCACCTAGAATGGAGCATGTGTCAACAATCCCATTCTCGTGAATACATGAAATTCATCCGGTTGGAGCATGTAGCAACAATCCCATATACCATGTGAATTTCTAGCATTATTAATTAATGCGCAATCAGCCTTGTATTTCACTGTACTCATTATCGGTGCGGCATGACGACTGAGTGTTACTCTTAGCGAGCAAAACGAACCTCCAAGCATTATAATGAAACCATGTACGAAATACCCGTACAGGCTGACTCTCGGTGTGTTGTACTAGCCCGATTGAGCCACTCTCGGTGTGTTATACTAGCCCGATTGAGCATCCGGACTGACCGTACAGTCCGGATATGATCACAGTCATCCAACTCCACAAGCATGATTGGATGACCCCGGATCAATTCCATCACCCCCAAGCGGTATGGAATATTCATGCCGAACCAACGCGGACTCGCATGGTCGGCCTCCCCTTTGGCCTAGCTTGCCAAAACGTCCAAACCAGAGCGTATGGACGGAAAACCCTAAATTAGGGTTTGCGGCATATTACATGTGTCGCAAAACAATCTCAACCATCCATCTTCGCGGTATAGATGGAGGGTGTAGATGTAGATTCAAAGGGCCCGAGCATGTCTTCACAATCACCGTGGGCCGCCTATATGCCTGACCAATCGGTCAGGACCAACCATGGTTGGTCATCTCGATTCGTACGCCCGAATAAAGCATGACGCACGGCCTTGAAACCCAAAATTAGGGTTTTGAGCATCACGAGCGTCCATCTTCTCCGGCACGAATGGAGGGTCCAAGATTAGAATAAGCGAGTCCGGTCATACCAAAGATGACCACCGTGGACCCATCTATCCCCTCACCCGATCGGCCAAGGCATATCATGCCTGGTTATTCCAAGACGCGCGCCCAAAATAGCGTGGTCACACCTCCCAAACCGCAAACTGATCTTGACCGCTCAACTTCGCCGGACGATTTGGATGGCTCAGATCACGTTTTCATGGGATATTCAGGTATAGGCGTGAACACCAGCCTACCACCTTCACACCAGACCGATCGGCCAAGACCGGCCAAGATTGGTCATCTTGGAACGTACGCCCGAAGTGGGCATGACGCGCGGCTCTTGCGGCACTGGTTTTCTGTCACAAATTGATCTCGACCACTCAACTTCACCGGACGAATTGAGTGGCCCAGATCATACTTTCGTGAGGTAATGGGTAAAGGCGCCTACACCGTCATGCCGTCTACACGCATGTACGGTCGGCCTGGCCAAAGTCATATCCCAAGCTTGGATTCGACCAGGCTGAAGAGGGATGCTTGCGTACCTCCTCTAGAAACCCTAATTGCACAGATTGATTTCCGAATCTACAAGCACTCACCGCGCAGTGCATTTGTTTAGGGTTTAGATTCATTCCTCATCCACACACCCCAAATTACCAAATCCGGCATGAATAGTTTTCACCCATAAACAATTGGCGACCACAGCGGGAGGTTAATCTTTCGGTTGTAAAGTCAATTTCTTCGAAATCCGATTCAATTTCATCAATTTCAAAAAGGGTAGATCTTAGAACCAATTCAATCAGCAATTCATTTCAAGATGGTGGAACTCAGGTTTGGATCAGCAATCAATTCTGATGGAGCTAGTGTAGATAACTCTCCCGGTGTCGATGTACCTGTCAGTGGAGCTACCGTGGTCAATACATCTCGTGGAGCCGTCACTTCTATCACCAACGCTAGCGGAGCAGGAGATATTCCAGTAGGTGTAACTCCTCCCATCACTGAGCCGGAGCAGCGCAAATCCCGGCATCTCCTTAAGTGTAACACCTCCGGTAGTCACCAGAGTAACAACTTCCACTCCTTCATCAGGACGAGGAGCCGGAGGGACGAGAGGAGGACCATCTCCCATTACCATTACAGACTTGATGGAAAAGCAGGAAGTTCTTGCTAAGACTCAAACGGATATGGCCGCAACTCAGAAAGAGATATGAGCGGTCATGTCATGGAGACTCTTATACTGGGGACTGATCCTCACAACGATCCTCCTCAAGTCAATAGTTTCACTATGAACCATAGGACGGTGAATCGGGAAGCGTTTTCTCTAGTGGAAAGTTTATGCAAACTTTCACACCTCTCGAAGAATCAGCGCACGGAGACGTTTTGCTGCAATCAACCAGAGGAAGGTCACAACAGTGCCCTACATGTCACCGCACGCATCAAGGATTCAGAGTTCAAGACGGCCCTTATCGACACATGAGCGTCTTCGAATGTGATTACTCTCAAGACTCTCAGGACATCCAAGGTTCTCCCAGGAAAGGTCGTACGGAAACCTACCACAATGACGTACTTCGAGGGAAACCAAACCAGCACATACGGGAGAAGCTACGCGGAAAGAATCAGACAAGTTCGTTGCGTCCCACTCCCCATGTGGGCGTCAATTCAGGAAGAAGACCGGCTTGCATCATTGAGGGCTAAGACCCACGATGCATCTTTGCTGACGAAGCATTCTTCTCCATCCCGTGAAGCCACGACCCACGTTCACACGAAGAGGGAACGAACTTTTGTGGAGAGTCGTGACCGAAAGGGAAAACGGTATACCGACACTTTGCCATTATCAATTAGCGGGGAGACTGTACCCGGTCTCTCCACCCAATGGAATGCTACAACAGCAATGAACCACAAAAACAAGTGCTAGATGCTCCACAACAAACTGCAAGATGGCACCAACTCCACAACTGATGAGATTGAAATCGTTGAGGAATCTCCTAGGCCTATCTCCATCAGCTCAACCTTGTGTACGGATAAACGCACGAAGCTCGTGGAACTTCTCAATGAGTACCAGGACATATTCGCTTGGAGATATGAAGAAATTCCGGATTTAGATGAAAATTGGTCACCCATCATCTACATGTCATACCTGGATCCAAGTCGGTTAAACAGTTGTAGTTCAGACATGAGGAAAATGGATAGGTCAGGTGCTGCATAGACTTCAGAGACTTGAACAGGTACTGCTCCAAAAAAGATCTTCCTCTACCTAACATCGACATGTTAGTAGATGCAACCAGCGGACACGGCATGTTCTCCTCCATGGATGGATGTAGCGGCTACAACCAGATAAGGATGTACGAGCATGATGCAAGTAAGATAGCTTTTCGAACTCCTCTCGGAAATTTTTATTATACCATACTGCCATTTGGTTTAAAGAATGCCGGTGCAACGTATCAACGCTCTATCACGACAATCTTCCACTGGAGCCGATACCTCAAGGGAGCAGCCTCAAGAAGATAACAATGTCCACGCGTCATATCGAGCAAGATTCGGGCGAGTCACTCTATCAGACAGTGGTCGAACAAGATCCTGGCGAGTCACTTTATCGACAAAGGTACATGTCTATCATGCTATGTTGGAGAATCCGCGCTTTTGGTCATCCTCTGGAGTCATTGAACGCTCATCTACAACAACATATGCCCTGATAGAAAGAACCAGGCCTGCCGATAATGAAGAGCCTCGTAATGTTTATAGGGGCATATATCTCACCAACAGGCGATACAACCTTCAGCCTTCTGTAAGCAGTTCCCTGAAGCACCAAGAGGAAAACTACCGAGATACAACATCCTGCGCGTCCGCCAACTCCAACTCCAGTACCACATGCATGACTCCCCACAATGATGAAACAACGTCCAAGATATTCCATAAACAAGCAAACCATGTAAACCACACTTGGGGACTGAGGCTCAGCATGAAGTTCCTTCACCGTCAGTCAAGGACTTCTTCAACATGAGAGAGATGGTCAGTCAAGAAGCATGGAATTCGCAAGGGTAAATCGAACTGAAGAGGGAAACACTTCAACACTCCCTCTAGCAGAAGCTGCTTCAATGGTCTATTAAAGAGCCGCCTCAACGCTCTCTCTCGGGGACCCACGTTCGCTTCGAATCCCCGCTTCAACACTCTCTCCAGATCCACCTCAACGTTCGCACCAAAAACCACTTTAACATCCTCTCGAGCCATTTCAACACTCAAGCTGCATCAATAATCTGCGCTCTGGTCAAGTTATCTTTGATGTACTCATTGCTCAACATACGTCTCATCCATCCTTCATGAGGGCCTAGCGGAGCATGAAAAATCTTGAAGTCGATAGGAGAAGGGTTATCTTGTGGAACGGATATTTTCATATAGTTGAAAGGGCGCGGTGAACAACTCATCATCAATGTTCGGCATATCTTTGAAGCTTTCAACACCTCCTGACTTGGCACCAGCATTATCCCCAGAAGACATCTCAACAGGAGTTCTTTTCTTCATTCTACAATAAAATACATGAGTCAGTACTTGTATAAAAAACGTGTGAGATGTGTAGTCACACACGGCAGAACACACATTCACGTTAGAGTACACAAGGCTGGTATTGGGTCCAAACACCGGTATTGAACAAGTCACAAGTCCGGTATTGCTCAAGTTTCATGTCCGGTGTTGATCAAGTCACAAGTCCGGTATTGCTCAAGTTTCAAGTCCGGTGTTGATCAAGTCACAAGTCCGGTATTGATCAAGTCACGAGTCCGGTATTGCTCAAGTTTCAAGTTTGATTGAAGTCACAAGGCTGGTATTCGAACCAAAACAGGCACATCAAGCCCACATTCGATCAAGTAGGTGCAGTAACCCCACGAACGAAACAGGCGTAACAGTCCATCAAAACAGGCAAGACCGACATCATGCTAGGGGAACACTCTCCTGGACGCCTCTTGAACGTGACATGCTCCAAGGACAGGATAACCCGTCTCTACTGGTAACATCTAACTTTGTCTCATAATATTTGTCTTTAACTATCACCATCTCATGCCTACCACACAATGGTGTAACCATTACGTGCTAGGCAGGGGACTTAATGTTGATGGTGGATTTTCATTTAAGGTTAAAATTGTAAAAGCCAGAAAATTATGCGCTGACATCTTGTAAAAGATAAAGCCATTAATAAGTGTTGGATACTCCCTCACTTAATTCACCTAGAATGGAGCATGTGGCAACAATCCCATTCTGTGAATACATGAAATTCATCCAGGTTGGAGCATGTAGCAACAATCCCATATACCCTGTGAATTTCTAGCATTATTAATTAATGCACAATCAGCCTTGTATTTCCTGTACTCATTATCAGTGCGGCATGACGACTGAGTGTTACTCTTAGCAGAGCAACACGAACCTCCAAGCATTATAATGAAACCATGTACGAAATACCCGTACAGGCTGACTCTCGGCGTGTTATACTAGCCCGATTGAGCCACTCTCGGTGTGTTATACTAGCCCGATTGAGCATCCTGACTGACCGAATCAGTCTGGATATGATCCCAGTCATCCAACTCCACAAGCATGATTGGATGACCCAGATCAATTCCATCACCCCCAAGAAGGTATGGAACATTCACTGCCGAACCAACGCGGACCCCGCATGGTCGGCCTCCCCTTGGCCTAGCTTGCCAAAACGTCCAAACCAGAGCGTATGGACGGGAAAACCCTAAATCAGGGTTTGCGGCATATTACATGTGTCGCAAAACAGTCTCAACCATCCATCTTCGCAGGTATAGATGGAGTGTGTAGATGTAGATTCAAAGGGCCCAGAGCATGTCAACACAATCACCGTGGGCCCGCCTATATGCCAGACCAATCGGTCAGGACCAACCATGGTAGGTCATCTCGATTTGTACGCCCGAATAAAGCATGACGCACGGCCTTGAAACCCAAAATTAGGGTTTTGAGCATCACGAGCGTCCATCTTCTCCTAAGCACGAATGGAGGGTCCAAGATTAGATTAAGCATGTCCGGTCATACCGGCATGACCACCGTGGACCCATCTATCCCCTCACCCGATCGGCCAAGGCATATCATGCCTGGTTATTCCAAGACGCGCGCCCAAACTAGCGTGGTCACACCTCCCAAACCGCAAACTGATCTTGACCGCTCAACTTCGCCGGACGATTTGGATGGCTCAGATCACGTTTTCATGGGATATTCAGGTATATGCGTGAACACCAGCCTACCACCTTCACACCAGACCGATCGGCCAAGACCGACCAAGATTGGTCATCTTGGAACGTACGCCCGAAGTGGGCATGACGCGCGGCTCTTGCGGCACTGGTTTTCTGTTACAAATTGATCTCGACCACTCAACTTCACCGGACGAATTGAGTGGCCCAGATCATACTTTCGTGAGGTAATGGGTAAAGGCGCCTACACCGTCATGCCGTCTACACGCATGTACGGTCGGCCTGGCCAAAGTCATATCCCAAGCTTGGATTCGACCAGGCTGAAGAGGGATGCTTGCGTACCTCCTCTAGAAACCCTAATTTCATTAACGGTCGCATATGAGTGTCTCAAAGATCATCTCATCCGTCCAACTTCACCAGCTTGGTTATACGACCACAGTCGGGAGTTAATTGGTCAGTGAGGCGTCATCTCCCGTCACTTTACCACACCATGATGTAGTACCTGCATAAAATACACACGATACTTCACAAGTATCAACTTTTTGAATAACGCAGTTATTCAACTTAGCATTACATGCTACCTTTCGTGGATCCCACGATCCACACACTCGAGACATCAATCATGTCACAAACTGGGGGGATACATACTGGGGTATTGGTCTGGCGGTTTACAGCGTGCAGCGTGCAACGCGCCATCACAAGAACGTGTCAGGAAGTCATGGACGGTTAGAGATGACAGGGGAAGTGGGCAAGACTGGTCGTGTAACACCGGCACACACCTCCACTACTCCATCATTCCACTTCCTCCACTTCCCACGAGAGACGTGAATAAGGCTCAAATGACTTGTATAAATAGATTCTCCTACCTATTTTCCAGGACATGAGAAAAACGGGAGACAGGAGAGAAACAACACAAGTCCAGACGAGACAGAAACCAAGTGTTAATACAAAACGTATTCAAACACCCAGAGCCTGCTTGCATCAATCGTAAGCCTGCTCACCTTTCTGTTACAAGTCAAAGCAAGCCAACACCTTCACAATCTCAACACCTTCTTCGCTTCCCTCCCTAAGATCAACCCCATCTCCTTCACTTTGTGACCGAAACAAGTCTGGAACGGCCATTTCTTGGTTTAGGCCGGACTTGCACAGATTGATTTCCGAATCTACAAGAACTCACTGCGCAGTGCATTTGTTTAGGGTTTAGATTCATTCCTCATCCACACACCCCAAATTACCAAATCCGGCAGGAATAGTTTTCACCCATAAACACCTTATAACACATCTATCTTGATTCTTGTAGGTGGTTAGGCTATTAGATTCATGATGTAGTATATTAGTTAAGAGATTCTGGAGATTAGAATCACATATCCTTGTTTTAACTAATATACTCCTTTTGGCTTGAACAACATCAAGTCCTTTAGAATCTTCATGAATCAATGATTCTCTGACGAACTTCTCGGCAGATGGATAATATACATTATCCTTTAGATTATATTTTTCAGCAAGCTTTATGAAAAATTTAATCACATTACTGTCTTCAAAATTTGACTTGATTGTCACAAGTATTTGTTTTCGTATTAACTCATCATGGTCAATGTTTCCTGAGATGTGTTCCACCAGAGAACTAACAGTGTTGAGCTGTTTATCAGGTTTCAAAAACAAACATCCTTTCTGAAGTATATCTTCTTCTTGCTCTACGGTAACTGAATCAGACATAGATTCAATTTCTTATAGGTTGGATAGCACCAAACACAGATTGTTAGATATTTTCATGTTTGTCTGCTCTGATACCAATTAAAAAGGCGAGGGTACCCAAATATACATCAAGCTAAAACTTTTCCTACCTATAAGTCCTTTCTCCAAAAGTGATTGTCTATGGACTGAGTCGAGATACTCGAGATAATGCAACTAATCGGTTCACACTTCGTGTGATCATCTATGGATACGAGATCGAGACAATACAACAATGAAGTATGTTTACTTGATAAAAAGGTTCGGACTTAACCAAACACAATAGGATTGCTTATCAAGTAAATAGAAATTAACGTTTGTGTAATTTACTTTAATTATAATAAAACAATTATAATGTGGAAATATAAAGTAAATGACACAACAAGATTTTGTTAACGAGGAAACCGCAAATGCAGAAAAACCCCGGTACCTTGTCAAGAATTGAATACTCTTAGGATTAATCCAGCCACACAAAATTAAACCAACTTCGTATAGTTGAGACCAAGCAACTAAACCTATAGTTCACCTAGTTCCGTATGTATTCCCACGCCTCCAACTTATGAATAAGTCATGTACTTGGAACAATTCATTTGGTTCGTATTCCAAACAGTAAAGGAACAACAAATATGTTTGGTATCAACTCTCTTCAACCAAGTGATGTGAGTTCGACAAAGGCTCTTCTGTTTATCTCAATAAACTCCTTCGTCAGGTTCTTATATCTATCTTATGTTCAACTGCCAAAGGTAATTGTTAAGATTTTGCAATCAATAATTTTAATCACAAAGAATTCTATTGATGCCGATCTACACAACTAATCAATCCAATCTATCACAAGGATAAACCGATTATAGTTGGATCCTCTTATACCAAAACAAGTATTGTGCACACCAAAGATTATGAACCCCAAATCAGAAATCTTCAATATCTTATTTGTCTTTAAATCTTCTTAGATCTTCAATAAACACCTGCACACAACAACTTGAATCTCTTGTGATCAATCACGCACATAACGGAGTCTGTTAACAATGGATTATCACAAGATCGTCTTTAGAACTAACAACAGTCTAAAGATCCTTGTCGAAACTTCGATCTAGTTTGAGTGAATCTTATATCATAAGAGAAGATTCTTAAGCATAAAAAAACTAGGTGCAATCAAAGTTCGACCACCGTTAGTCAATCGAAAACACAAGATAAACCGCAATTATCTAGTTTCCCACCAACGGTACTAATAGAGCTTCTCAATCCCAAAGAAGACTTTAAACTGAGCGGCCGTAAGAGATTTCGCCTAATTAGGTTACTCTCCTCTCCGAATAGGCGGCTACACCAGTAACAACACAACCGAGGAAGTTTGTTGTTACGAAGGATTAGTTAGCTAGAAATGCAAACTTCAAGTATTTATAGACAAGGAAGTTTGGACACCAAGGAATTTCCAAAACCGAAAATATTCTCAAAGATATTCAATATATTCCAAATTCAGTTTCCATAATTCCTTGAAATGTTCTGTCCAAAATATTGACCGAAAATCTCTTTGGAAAATCTCAACTAGTAAATGCACATTACTAATTCTCATTTTCCTAAAATAAAATTAAAAACCTTAAAAAAAAAATTCTTAACTTATTTATGTTTCGATCCTGAGATTTCCTTCCTGTAGCTATTAAGGAATAACTTTGAACAATAAAAGATAAACATTACTGCACGTGTTCAAAGTAAGCCGACATCCTTACTTTGTAAGTCCTCTTTCATACTTACAACCTTGAAACCGATTTGCCACACTTCCAAACAAGTTTAGAATTGGTTCATCTGACTTTCAAGAACTATGCGGTTGATCAAGAAACACTCAATCACAAATCATGGGTTTCACGGTTCTACTAAAACAAGTTTCGGTTCTACCTCCATGTGAGTACTGTGCATAGTCACACTATCTTCCCAAAATTTGGTTGACTAGGTACTAAGATCGGTTCCCCACATATATATGGTATCTAACTTATATGTGTTGCACATTTCCATATGATCGGTTCCCCTTTGCCTAAAAACGTGTTGCACATGTCCATAGTATCGGCTCCCCTTTCTGCTAAAAACTTGCTGCACCTCATACAAGGATCGATTCCCCTTTGTGTTGTGTTGTGTTGCACCTCTTCATAGGATCGGTTCCCCTTTACCCAGAGTTGGTCATACACAAATCACAAACTCGATCATACCATCTCAGGTGATTACTTAAGATCGGTTTCACTAATAAAAGTCATACCAATACATAAGTCAGGCCTTTGTAAATAGTTTTACCAAGAACACAAACAAGTCATGAGTGTTTATACTAAATCACAAATATTGGTTGTTCACAAGATATGCAAAGAATAACAATACCAATAACGCCTGGCGATTTCATTTTCAATTCATAAACAAGTTTATGAACTTACTTCCTTAAAACACATGTATAACATTGTTTCCTAGGATGAAATCCTCACCTCATACCCATACATAATCACAATAGCATTCAAATGATTATGTCGATGTCTTATTATTGATGGTGGTTTTTAGCTTAGGGTTAAAATCGTAAAACGTACATCTGACATGACGTCACTATGACCACTAGCGCATTTATTGAATCAATCAGCATGCCTACGTAAGAATTACTAGGGTACCTTTTTTTTATATATATACATGTGTCATGTTCCACGGCATAACCCTTAGTATTGACCGACAACATCTTCGTATATACCAAACCCTAATTCTCTCACCACCGTGCTAATGGAAAACCATGCCAGCCACGTCTCCGCGCCAAGGCATGCCAACCATGCCAACCGCACCACTGTGCCAATGGAAAACCATGCCAGTCGCGTCTCCGCGCCAAGGCATGCCGACCATGCCAGCCGCACCACCGTGTCAATGGCAAACCATGCCACCCACGTCTCCGCGCCAAGGCATGCCAACCATGCCACCCACGTCTCCGCGCCAGCGCATGCCGACCATGCCATCCATGTCTCTGCGCCAAGGCATGCCAACCATGCCAGCCATACCACCGTGCCAATAGCAAACCATGCCAGCCACGTCCCCGCGCCAAGGCATGCCGACCATGCCAGCTTCACCACCGTGCCAATGGCAAACCATGCCAGCCACGTATCCGCGCCAAGGCATGCCGACCATGCCAGCCGCACCACCGTGCCAATGGTAAACCATGCCAGCCACGTCTCAGCGCCAAGGCATGCCGACCATGCCAGCCGCACCACCGTGCCAATGGCAAACCATGCCAGCCACGTCTCCGTGCCAAGGCATGCCGACCATGCCAGCCGCACCACCGTGCCAATGGCAAACCATGCCAACCACGTCTCCGCGCCAAGGCATTCCGACCATGCCAGGCTCACTAGCGTGCCAATGGCAAACCATGCCAGCCACGTCTCCGCGCCAAGGCATGCCGACCATGCCAGCCGCACCACCGTGCCAATGGTAAACCATGCCAGCCACGTCTCCGAGCCAAGGCATGCCGACCATGCCAGCCGCACCACCGTGCCAATGGCAAACCATGCCAGCCACGTCTCCGCGCCAAGGCATGCCGACCATGCCAGCCGCACCACCGTGCCAATGGAAAACCATGCCAGCCACGTCTCCGTTCCAAGGCATGCCGACCATGCCAACCGCACCACCGTGCCAATGGCAAACCATGCCAGCCACGTCTCCGCGCCAAGGCATGCCCACCATGCCATCCGCACCACCGTGCCAATGGCAAACCATGCCAGCCACGTCTCCGCGCCAAGGCATGCCGACCATGCCAGCCACCACCGTGCCAATGGCAAACCATGCCAGCCACGTCTCTCGCGCCAAGGCATGCCGACCATGCCAGCCCGCACCACCGTGCCAATGGCAAATCATGCCGCCGCGTCTCGCGCCAAGGCATGCCAACCATGCCATCCATGTCTCCGCGCCATGGCATGCCGACATCTCCGCGCCATGCCAACCATGCTAGCATCACCGCGCCAATGGCAAACATGCCAACCATGCTAAGGCATGCCGACCATGCGTGCCAATGGCAAACCATGCCGCCCACGTCTCCGCGCCAAGGCATTCCAACCATGCCAGCCGCACCACCATGCCGCACCACGTCTGCCAATGGCAAACCATGCCATCCGCACCACCATGCCAATGGTCCATGCCACTCCGCCAAGGCATGCCAACCATGCCAGCCGCACCACCGTGCCAATGGCAAACCATGCCCGACCACGTCTCCGCGCCAAGGCATGCCGACCATGCCAGCCGCACCACCGTGCCAATGGCAAACGATGCCAGCCCACGTCTCGCGCCAAGGCATGCCGACCATGCCAGCCGCACCACCGTGCCAATGGCAAACCATGCCAACCATGTCTCCGCGCCTAGGCATGCCGACCATGCCAGCCGCACCACCGTGCAAATACCAAACCATGCCAGCCATGACTCGGCGCCAAGGCATGCCGACCATGCCAACCACACCACCTTGCCAATGGCAAACCATGCCAGCCACGTCTCCGCGCCAAGGCATGCCGACCATGCTAGTCACACCACCGTGCCAATGGCAAACCATGCCAGCCACGTCTCCGCGCCAAGGCATGCCGACCATGCCAGCCGCACCACCCTGCCAATGGAAAACCATGCCAGACACATCTTCATGCCAAAGCTATGTCGGCCCTAGCACATGTCGTTGGCTGCCAAACGGAGGGTTGCAACGATCAACGACTACCCTTCCATCTGAGATGCAGATCTCAGCCGTCCAAGTTCGCCAGCTAACGCATGGAAACTTCTAGCCCAAGGACAAACATCACGGTTTGTACAAAACCCTAATTTTGGCCGCGCCTAAACTATGCCAAAGCTTGTTGGTCCCCTACTTTCATTGACCAATCAGGTTGCTCCAAACCTGCCACGGTCTCAAAAGAGGCTAGCTTCCAAAAACGCACTAGCTTCCCAAAACCGCGCTAACATGCTGCACGCGCATACCAAAAAGCCATGCCATCCATGCCGCCATGACACAGGCGCGGCTATGCCACCTCGGGCCCGCAACATCCCTCTTGAATTCTTCCTGAGTACTTTCGGGCTGTTTTCACTTCCCGAACGAGCTCAAATCCTAAATATCCCCATCGAGGGAGATAGGAAATTCTTTTCCGGTCGAATGGAGGGGCGGACCGTCAAAATCCGAGTCCGTACGAGAATTCTACAACGATTCTCGTAAAGGGCGCTAATTAGGGTTTCAGCATGCCAAACCCTAATTTAGACAAAGTTGCCAGGCTACAAACGGAAGGTAGCCACGATCAACGACTGCCCTTTCTCCTGAGATGCAAATCTCAGCCGTCCAAGTTCGCCACCCAACGCGTGGCAACTTCTGGCCCAATGCCAAAACTCGGTGTAGGATTCAAATATCGCACAACATATTTTCTTAGCGTGCGAGATTCAATTATTTCCTTAACTCGCGAGAAGAGCTTGCGAGATTCATTATTTTTCATAACTCGCGAGAAGGTAGCAAGACTCGAGAGAGTGTCTCGAGAGAAGGTAGCAAGGCTCGAGAGAGTGTCTCGAGAGAAGGTAGCAAGGCTCGAGAGAGTGTCTCGAGAGAAGGTAGCAAGGCTCGAGAGAGTGTCTCGAGAGAAGGTAGCAAGAGCCTGCGAAATCATTAAAGGGCTCGCGAGAATATGAGCTGTATGTGAGCTGTCATCCACTATGTAAACACCTATATAAAGAGGAGAGCAGGAGAGAGAGAGAGGAAGAATAATGAGGGAGGAATAATTTTTAGAGGAATAATTTGGGAGAGATATTTTTAGGGAGAGAGAGTATTTTTTATTTATCATCTTCTTCCCCAAATAATTAGATCTAGAGCTCTAGAAAATATCCATTAATGGAGATTCTCAATGTAATTCAAATGTAACCTCAACAATCATAGTGAAGAATCGTGGATGTAGATCACATTGATCGAACCACGTAAAAAATCTTATGTGTCTATTTAAATTTCTAGCACTTATATTTAAAATTTAGGTGATTAATATGGTTTAGATCTACAAAATATAGTGAGGGGTGTAGTGTGGGAAATCCTGCAACTACATATGCGCTAGAAACAGGGAGAGAATAATGGATTTTATCCTTCCTGTAACTTGTTGGATCAAGAAATTTCCATGAAAATTAGTTATTGTTCATATTTATTTCTAGATCTTAAAGTTTCGGGAGCAAAAATGGAAATTTTATGGAAGAAATCACATTTCCACGGAGCGAGACATCATCACTAATTCAAAGACCCGAAAAGAGTGAGAGAAAAGATTAGTTGTTGTGGTGAAATTTAAGGAAAAAATGGAAGTTTTAGTTGAAGATTCCCATGTTCGGAGAAAAACAAGAGGCAATTGTTGAAGGAAATAAAGGAAAAACGAAGAAAAGGATAAGAACAAAACGCTGTGATTTTTATCACAAAAGGAAGCTCGCACAGATGGTTTGAGTTGGAGCGAAGAAGCTTGATGTCGCAAGATCAAATCTCGCCACAGTCATATTTTTTCAAATATTTTTGAACTTTCAAGAGGGGAAAAAATGGAATAAAGCTATAGCATTGTGTGTTTCCTTCGCAAGCAACAAGTAGCCCAGATGGACGTTTGCGAAGAGAACAAGCTTGGGGTTGCGAGTTCGAATCCCACCTTTTACATATTTTTTAAACTTCCGAGAGCGAAGAAGTGAATAAAGTTATAGTATTGTGTGTTTCTTTCACAAACAGCAGCTAGCATAATTGGTCACCTGCGAGGTTAATGAGTTCATGGTCGCGAGTTCAAGTCTCAACGAACGTATATTTTTCACATGGATTTTTCGCAACAATATCTCGCAAGAAGAAAGTAAGTGATTATCTCGCAGAAACATTTCGCAGAGGCATGGCTAGCACAGTTGGTCAGGAGGCATGAATGTGAGCAGAAGGTCGCAGGATCAATTCTTGCTCTCGCACACTTATTTTTGTTATGCGAAATTTCGCACAGACTTTGCTTATCTCGCAAAGAAGAAAGTTGATGATTATCTCGCGAATGAATTTCGTGAGAAAGGGTTAGAACAGTTGGTATGGTGCGAGAATATGCAAGAGGCAGGTCAAGGGTTCAAGTCTCACTTCTAACATTTCTTTTTGCTGCGCGAGATTGACAACAACAAACCACAAAAGCTAAGTACCACTTTCCTTAAACATTTTACTTACAAAAAATAAAAGATTTTTGATTTGATTTACAAAACGCGATATAATCGCAGAATTACAAAGATTTCACGATTACAATAATTCGAGAACAATATCTCGCACAGATCAATTTATATATTTCCCTTAAATACTCGCTTTGTTTCAAATGAGAATGATATCCAACATGGAGAGTAGTAGCGGGCAAACCTTTATGGCGTACACCCTAGTTCGCGAATTTACTCTAGGATTTCGCAAGAGGCAATGTACCTAAAGTGCGTCATATAAGGGGTACCTATTAGGATCATCTCCATGAAGGATGTTTATCGGATGAAACGAAATAAGTTATACAAAGGAAATCAAAACAAAGAAAAACGATTTGAACTTGCAATTAAATGAATATTTTTGATAAAAGAAATGTTGAATACTAATCTAAATTTTTATTTGCATTTCAAAGACATAGCATGAGGCAAAGAACATGGAGCGGGAGTTTCGTATGATGGATTCGCAATACTTCTTATATTTAGAGGATTAAATACTTCTTGTACTTCTCAAAGGATACTTCATACTTCTTATATATTTCGAGGATTAAGTACTTCATATACTTCTTCAAGGATACTTCATACTTCGCATAATTCAAGAAACGATACTTCATATATACTTCTCAAAGCTTCGGAACTTCGCAAAAGAATAGAGGCAAGTACGTACTTTTCAAGAAAAATATTCTTTCGCTCGTTCCTTCATCAACAAAGATCAAAGATTACTACGACAACGGATTTTTCCTTAAAGATCGCTCTTCAAGCAATATTCAAGGAAAAAGAGGCAAGATGTAGGATTCAAATATCGCACAACATATTTTCTTAGCGTGCGAGATTCAATTATTTCCTTAACTCGCGAGAAGAGCTTGCGAGATTCATTATTTTTCATAACTCGCGAGAAGGTAGCAAGACTCGAGAGAGTGTCTCGAGAGAAGGTAGCAAGGCTCGAGAGAGTGTCTCGAGAGAAGGTAGCAAGGCTCGCGAGAGTGTCTCGAGAGAAGGTAGCAAGGCTCGAGAGAGTGTCTCGAGAGAAGGTAGCAAGAGCCTGCGAAATCATTAAAGGGCTCGCGAGAATATGAGCTGTATGTGAGCTGTCATCCACTATGTAAACACCTATATAAAGAGGAGAGCAGGAGAGAGATGCAACTACACTCGGTTTGTACCAAACCCTAAATTTTGGTCGCGCCTAAAACATGCACGAGCATGCCAAAACCAGACCGGTCATACCGCTGGCTTCCAAACGAAGGATTGCAATAATCAACAGCTGCCCTTCCATCTAAGATGCAAATCTCAGCCACACAAGTTCGCCACCTAACGCATGGCGGCCCAAATCCAAACATCACGGTTTGTACTAAACCCTAATTTTGGCCGTGCCTAACACATGCCAAAGCCATGCACGACGCTGGCTCCCAAAACGAAGGGTTGCAATAATCAACGTCTGCCCTTCCATCTGAGATGCAAATCTCAACCACACAAGTTCGCCACCTAAATCATGGCAACTTGCGGCCCAAAGACAAACATCACGGTTTGTACTAAACCCTAATTTTGGCCGCGTCTAACACATGCCAAATCCATGCACGACGCTGGCTGCCAAAACGAAGGGTTACAATAATCAACGACTACCCTTCCTCCTAAGATGCAAAATCTCGACCGTCGAGGGTCACCACCGATCTAGCAAGTCTCCCAAGCTCAACTTGCCAAGCAATAACAACATGCTACACGTTTTCCACGAAAATACTCGAGACATCAACACATGTCACAAACTGGGGGATGCTCATTAGGGTATTGGTTTGGCGGTTTATAGCGTGCAGCGTACACTACGCCCGTTACAAGAAAGTGTCATAAGAATGAGTCGGTTAGTAAATACAAGGAGTAATGGTGAAACGTTTCTTTCATTATGGAATATCAATTCCAGGCGTTACCCGTTACCACCTCCTTCCACTTTACTCAGTCGTTCCCATTTCTTACGAGACCAGAGTACGTTTTGTTACGACTTATATAAATAGGTCTTACCTATTTCCACCAAAAAACAAGTTTTGGTCAGGAGCATACAACACTCAGAAACCAATTAGCTTTCACTTTCTGATACAAGTCAAACAACTACTCTTCCAGAATCAATTATTCTGGTCTCAACACTTTCTTCGCTTCCCTCCCTAAAACCAACGCTTCTCCTTCACTTTGTGACCAAAGCAAGTCTGTAAAGGCCATTTCTTGGTTTAGGACGGATTTGTACAGATTGATCTCTCGAATCTAAAGTACTCCCTTGCAGTACTTTGTTTAGGGTTTAGACTCAGTTTCTCACCCACTCACGCGAAATTACCGAAATCAGCAGAAATCGTTTTCACCCTCAAACACTTATCTACAAAGTTTAATGGTTAAGCAATAAACCGCGTATTGTATTCCTTAATACTATGTCTATCTAGAGTGTTCATGCTTCGCAGTTTTGTTTTCAATATGCACGACTTGAAAGATACGTTAGGGAATGAAACAGTTCAAGTCAAATATCACTAACCTCAAGTGGAAGGATGATGTTGTCGTTGTAGCTTCTTACTTCTTCACTTCTTCAAGTCTTCGCAATACTTGTAATGTCTCATATCCTAATACTTTCAAGCTAACCTATACGAAGTTGACTTTAGTACATAATCAAGCGACTCTTAAAATGAGTTTTGATTCACTAAAATATGATAACCAAACTTGACATACCAATGCTTGGTGGGTTCAACCGAGCTATGCTCTAACAACTTCAATTATACACATTTGGTATTTCGAGCCGAGTTTATCTTGCTTATCTGTTTCTCGAAATATGTGTTGGTAAGCTTTCGCTTTAACCAAGTTTATCTTTTATTCTTGACGAAACTCAAAAGATGATCATGTGAAAATCGCCTTGTAACATCATACATGATTTGTGTGAGACGATCATTTGATGTAGACTCGGAATGTTTCGTATTGATCATTCGATCCCTTGAAAATTGCTTTGAAGCTAATAGTTTGTGTTAGACAGCTATTGTCGTCTTCCAAGAATGTTTCAATGAGGGTTTAGAACTTGTAACCATGTTTGGTTATAAACATAGTGTGTATTCACATTTGTGTAAAGTCCAAAACCGTGAACCAAAGTATGCGTACACGTATGCGTCCTGGTTGGTTGATGGAAGTCCGGGAACTAAGTATGCGTACCCGTACGCGTACTGGCGGAAGTTCAAGTTCCGTGAATTTATGCTGGAGTTTGGAAATGTAAATAGTATATGCACCCGTACGCGCACTGGCGTAACCAAACTCAGTCCGGCTACTTAGGTATGCATACACGTTTGCATACTTAAGTAGGTTATGTTCTAAAATCGGTTTGTTCATGAACTAATACATTTATATAATAAGGAATGCCATCATTTGCAAACCGTGGTTATAATGTTCATGAAATTATTCGAGTGAATCAAAATCGATTTTGTTTCAATTGTGTCTTGTATACTTCTATGAGAATATAAACAATTAAACAACTCTCTAACTAGTTTCATTTGAGTCATTTGAACTAGTTATGATAAAGATGAATAAGGTTGATATGAAAGTGCTCATATGGCTAACCATGGGTTAATTATTGTTGAACCAACTAAGTGTACACGTTTAGGTACGGTTACCTTTATCTAAATGACGGTACATTTCATTTGTGTATGACAATCTAAGTTCGATCTAACGGTTGAAAGATATTAGCTTGAATCTAATCAGGTTTTCATCTAACGGTGAATATTGAATGCTTTGTTACCAAGGTAACATTGATTGCAAACCCTGATCTAGAGACTATATAAAGGAGAACTCTAGCAACTGGGAAACCTAATCCCCACACCTTCTGTGTGATACTAGTTGCGACTAGAGTCGATTCTCCTTTAACCTTAGGTTTTTCTAAAACCCAATAGGCTAACGACTTGAAGACTTTATTGGGATTGTGAAGCCAGACCTAACTATTTTCTTTGTAGTTGCGTGTTCTGATCTTGTTGTTTTCTATCGTGATTGAGTACTATCTTCTTTAAGATTTGCTCGAGATTTATTCTCTGATAGGCAAGATTGAAAAGTAGTCACAAACATCTTCGTCTCATCGTTTGTGATTCCACAATATCTTGTTTAGTTAATCGATTAAGATTATTGTGAGGTGATTGATAATACTAGGCTTTTCTTCGGGAATATAAGTCCGGTTTATCAATTGGTTCATGTTCACCTTGATTTATCAAAAGACGAAACAAAACTCGTAGGTATATCTGTGGGAGACGGATTTATCTATTCAATAGACTTTTCTGTGTGAGACAGATTTGTTTATCAAGTCTTCGACTTTGGGTCGTAGCAACTCTTAGGTGCGGGTGAGATCAACTAAAGGAATCAAGTGCGCAGAATCCGGCGTGGTTCAAGAGGCGTAAGGAACGCGACTGTACCTTGATCAGTGTGAGATTGATTAGGGCTCAACTACATTCCATTCTGAAGTTAGCTAGTAGTAGGCTAGTGTCTGTAGTGGCTTAATATAGTGTGGTATTCAAATCTGGACTAGGTCCCTGGGTTTTTCTGCATTTGCGGTTTCCTCGTTAACAAAAATTTTGGTGTCTGCATTTCTTTTCCGCATTATATTTGTTTATATAATTGAAATATCACAGGTTGTGCGTAAGTTCAATCAATTGTGAATCCAACCTTTGGTTGTTGATTAAATTGATTGACACTTGGATATTGGTTTTTGATACCGTCCAAGTTGTTTTTTATATTAATCAGGCTCACGAATTTCTATCTGTTTGATTTGCTGATTACATTAAGAAACAAAGATATAACTCTTGGATATATTTCTTGATTGAGCTCACTTTATTAGTTGGTGCTCTCAGAATTATATTGGAGTTAGTCCATACAGATTACTAAGCGAAATATTGGGTGTGGTTTTTAGACCTTCGCTTTTCACTTGAGAATATTTTCGGTTTTGGAATTTCCTTGTTTTCCAAACAACCTTGGTTTATAAATACTTGAGTTTGCATTTCTTGAAAACCATCCTAAAAGCCAGGCAAACTTCATTTCTTGTAGTTTCTTGTGGAGCCGTCTATTCGAAGAGTAAAGTACCCTAATTAGGTGAAGTCTCTTATGACCGCTCGTTTAAAGACTTTCGTGGGATCAAGAAGCTCTACGAGTAACGTTGGTGGGAAACTAGATAATTGCAGTGTTATTAGTTTTCAATTATTGATGTGATTGACTAACCGTTGTTGTAACTTTGATTGCACCTAGTTTGTTTATTCTTGAAAACCTTCTCTTATGATATAAGGCTCACTCAAACTAGATAAAAGTATCGACGGGATCTTCAGAACCATCTTCGGATTTAAAAGACATCTTGTGATAATCCATTGTTAACGGATTTTGTTGTGTGCGTGATTGATCACAAGGGGATTCAAGTGTTGTTGTGCAGGTATTTGAAGGCAATAGAAGATTTGAAGACGGAGAAGAATTCCTATTATTTTTCGTATCTTGTGGATTTAGTGCACAAACCTTGATCGACTGGGATCCAACTAGAATCGTTTTATCTTTGATAGACTTGATTGATTAGTTGTGTGAGATTGGCATCGCTTTATAGTTTCTCTTTGAGATTTATATTGATTGATTGCGAATCTAGAACTTTATTATTTCGGTAATCAATATTTAGATTGATCTAACCAGACAAAGATGTTTATTAGATTAAACATAAGAGCCTTTGTCAACAACTCAACAATATCTTTAGCAAGATTGTTTAGAGTGGTTACCAAACAGATTATTCTTTTGCTGTTTGGAATACGATCCAAAGGATTTGCTATTCACGTGCGTGATTCTAGAAGTCGAAGGCGCAGGGATACTGACGAAAATAAGTAGCTAGGGGTAGTCTGCTTGGTCTCAACTATACGAAGTTGGTATTAGAGTTTGTATAACGGCTTAATTCTTAGAGTATACAAAACTGGACTACATCCATGGGTTTTTTCTGCATTTGCGGTTTCCTCGTTGACAAAATCTTGCTGTACCATTTACTTTATTATTCCGCATTATAATTTTTTTATTATAATTAAAGTAAATTACACTTGTACGTTAATTCTCTAACACTTGATATTGATCCTATAGAGTTTCGGTTATTACCGAATCTATTATCAAGTGCACACTTTGTTGTGATATCGTCTCGATCTTGTATCCATAGTCAATCACACAGGTGATCTTGTTGTTGTATTGTCTCGATCTCGTATCCATAGACGATCACACGAAGTGTGAACCAAATTTTTTATATTGTCTCGACTTTGTCCATAGACGATCGCATTCGGTAGAGGACTTATAGGTTGATAAATAAAATATTGTGGTGTATTTGGGTACCCTCGTCTTTTCAATTAGTATCAGAGCAGGCAAACACGAAAAGATCTAACAATCTGTGTTTGGTGCGATCCAACCTATAAATCATGGGTCAAGGAAAGACTAAGCGAATGCAGAAAAAGTCTAAAGACTCAGTTAACGTATCACAAGACGCGTGCTCATAAGAAGTCCTATCATCAATTTCGTGTTGCTCAATTGAAAATATCCCTGACAAGATGTTATTGAGATCTATACTTGAAAATCCTGGAGAGAGGTTAAGCATAAAAACATCTGAACTAGAAGAATTAAGCAAACAATTTCTTCAATGTTCCAATAAATTTCTTTCAGCACTTGAAAGAGAACACCGCGTAACTATCATGTATGAAAACCTTGATAAGGAGCATGAATTGTTTAAAGAAAATATCTCGCAACAAGTTTTATGTATCGAAAAAAGAGTAAGTGATGAACTTTATCGAGCATAAACTGCTGAGAAAGAATATGATGAAAGCCTCAAAACATTCATCTCCTGAAGGAAGAACTTGCTAACTCTAATGCAAGATACAATTCTCAACAAGAGTGCTTCAAATAGAAAGAAAATACTATTTTATCCCATGAAAGGCATTTAAAGGATAATCTTTCTACTACTCTCGATAAAAAAAATCATTAGAAAAAGAAATCTCTAAGTTGAAAAAACTTAATGATAGCACAAACTGTTTATTTTCCTTGTTGGAAACAGGAAGAAGTCATCGTGATACGCATGGCTTGGGATATAAAGGATGTGATACTTCAATCTATGACAAAGTGATAAAATTTGTCAAATCTTCAAGTCTCTCTACGCAAAAGGATGTCTCCAATGTTAATGATACTCCATGTTGTTGTATAGAAACTAATGATGACAAACCAACAAATAATGATCGATCAAACAAGGTGCTAAAGGAAAGGTCTATTGCAAATAAGAAGAAATCAAAGTCTGCAAAAGTGCGAAAAAGGAAGAATCGTCACAAGAATATCCACAAAAAGGTAACAACAAAAATTATAATTTTTACAATACTAAACATTGTTATTTTTGTGGAAATAAAGATCATTTGCAAAGAAAATGTAAGATTCGTAGGATGCAAAATGCCCTTATTTTTGTATCAAAGGAATTGGCAAAAGCTTCGTTTCATACGAAGAACTTTGATCAACGATTCTCAACAAACAGACAAGCGAAGTACTGCAATAGTCCATGGTCTGTTCATTATGTTTTAAAGTCATTTAAAAAGGGGTACAAGAAAAATGACTTTAAAAATCCAAAAACAAGATATGTTGTTCATCCTTTGAAATGACCAACTTCGGAGACAACTTTTGAATGTGATGATACGTCATATCTCAAAAAATGAAAGATGAAAAACAGTCAAAAATAACGTACTGTTACTTAAAATAATTTCTTCTTACCCAATCATTATTTTGTGATTTAGAGTTTTGTTTGGACAATATGGGTAATTCTAATTGTTTCCTCTGAATAAAGATTTCCGAAAAATCTACAATTACTTCGAATAAAAAGTTTCTTTTTATAAGAAGTCAAAGTCTTATAAAAATTTGACTTTTGTTCGAAATCTGCTTCTCTTTCGTGAATCATGAAAGACCTAAAAAAATATTATATCAAAACTGATATACTCTTGTAGATTTCAAGATCCTTGAACTAG
Source organism: Papaver armeniacum (assembly GCA_023531295.1). Taxonomy (NCBI): domain Eukaryota; kingdom Viridiplantae; phylum Streptophyta; class Magnoliopsida; order Ranunculales; family Papaveraceae; genus Papaver; species Papaver armeniacum. The sequence goes on along the minus strand of JAJJWW010013570.1, from coordinate 524,194 downwards.
AAAACTTCATATAATTCTTTCACAAAAAATGAGAAAGTTTACAGTGAATTAGTTGGAGAATACTTTGTTCAACAAGTAGAAAGTATCCTTGATACCTCTAATAAGTGAAGATTCGAACTCTGAACTGTGCTCGTTCCAGATTATGCCCTCCCCTGCTGAAGTTAAGGCAACCAGTCTTTGTGAAGGGGTTGTTGAACTAATTGGGAGAAAAGAAACAATGAGATCATCTTTCACGCTATCTGTTGGGCATCCAATAGAGATTTTCATGATCTTCAAATGATTAAATTTCACTCTGCCAATCTGAAAAGGGAACATTAATTAAATACCCCTTGAATATAAGGTCTTCATAAATACCCTTCCATTTTATTTAAATACCCTAAAAGGTATATATTTTAAGTGGATAATGAAAATGAACTAGTATTTTTTTGGATAATGAAAATGAACTAATATGTTCTTGACGCGTGAAAACGTCAACCCAACCTCCTCCGGAGGTTGAATTGACTTAATATAATTTTAGATGTGCCAAAAAACTAGACCCGAAAAACCTAAAATAAACCCCTTGGGGGTATTTGTAAATTTCTTAAGGGTATTTGTGAAGACCCCTGAAAAGGAGGGGTATTTATACAATTTCCACATCTGAAAATGTTTGAAGAAAATCTTGAAGAAATCTTGGAAACTGAAGAAAACAAAGACGAATAAGTCAAAGATGTAATGCTTGATCCTGAAAAATAGACATCAATGTGTTGATTTATTTCGATATTTTGTATAAGGTCTATTTCGAATAAAACTAACAATATTATTATGAATGAAATAAAATTATAATTTTATAATTTGTGTTTCATTATTTGATAGTTTTCGATTGCATAGCTTATGTTTTTGCTATGTGAATTCGGTTTTTATGAGATGTCTGATTTCAGTTATTGTTAACCTTAATATTCGATCTCATATGGTGTAGCCCTTATGATTAATTTGTGTGGCTTTTTGATTTAGAGGGATTAAGTTTCATCCCATGTTGGTAGGCTTTATCAAAGGATCATAAGGTGTTTCGATTGAAACTCATATGTGAAAAGTTACAATATGTTGATATCAATTTATGTTTAGCATAACATATGTGTTTCGGGTTTTCAACTTTTTTCTATTGTACGCATTAGTTAAAACCGTTCCAACTCACACAGTTTTCCATTCAATAAATAATCAGTTGCTACAAACCGGCATCACTAGTTTCCTCGGTTGGTCCTGGCATGCAGGGGGTTATGCCCATAGTGCCAGATAATAATTCGTCTTGGTTCCTACCTTGCGATCACATGTGGTCCACTCCAAATTTTTTCCTAAATCCGGAAGAAATTTCACACCAAAGTTTTGAGGGTACAACCTCCACCAATCCCAACAACATTTCATATCAAAGTTTTGTGGTTATGACTTCCACGAATCCCGAGAATATTTCAGCTTGTACTTCGAAAGGTTTGTGCTTCCATCCGGGTAACTTTTCCGATGGTTGTGAATTCGATTATATATAGGATATTATATGTGATATAAATGTGATACATGTGATTAACATATATCAAGAAAGAATTTTTTTTGTCGTTAGATATATGTTACTAGTATCAAATGATATACTATATTAGAACAAATCAGCGTATTGCCAAATCTGAAATACTAGCTTTTAGAAAAAGAAAATTCCTTTAAAAAACAAATCGATGTAAGAAACATTACTTTTACGCAGTTGTTAGCATAATCACTTATGTTAATTTTTTCTATGTAACAATATAATAATATATTTATAGATGTTTGATGTTTGATGTTTCGCCTAGAGCCCCATAAAATTTCGGTACGGTTCTGCCACTACACTCGCCTATAAAGTATTATCCATTTTTGCGTCTCTTAAGCATGAAGTAGTGCCATATGATTTATGTGGCTTTTTGATGTAGTGGGATTAAGTTCTAGACCATGTTGGTACGCTTTACAATGGATCATAAGGTGTTCCGATTGAAACTCATATGTGAAAAGTCACAATATGTTGATAATCAATTTATGTTTACATAAGTTGTGTTTAGCATATATGTTTCGGGTTTCAACTTTTGCTATTGGCATGCATTAGTTAAAACCGATTCAAATTTTCTCTCGCAAAGGTTGCATTTGTTCTTCCTCTTTTGTTCTTGCTAGAGGATGACAACAAACAGGTGGAGATTTCTTATTTGCACTTGCGCTTAATGATATATCTTTCTGGGGAGAAATGACTGCGGATATTGAGGTAACGATTTTACTTGTTAGTTAATCGTTTTTCCTGTTTAAGAAAAGCGTGTTTATATTGCATATATTTTGCTTTTGCTTAACAAAATCTCGGTACAATTGATATGTTCCATTATTGTGTATGGATTGTTTTATATGATTCAATTGTTTCCGGTTAAGAAAAACTGTGTCAATTTATTGGCTTATGTTTTGGTATCTTCTTTATTGTTGGGTATCAAGTGTTTTTGCTTAACGAAATTCGGTGCAATTGTGGTGCTGTAATGTTTATATTTGTTTCAATTGCTTCCGGTTAAGAAAAGTAATTGCAAGTCAATTTATTTTGGTTTGTATCTATCGTTTTTGGATTAATGAAATTACGGGGTCATTTGTTTAGTCCATTTGATTCGGGATAAGAGACACTAAGTTAATTCTGATCTTAGTTAGACTTATCAATTGAAGCATTCGGTTATTAAAATCTAATTAAATGCCTTGACAAGAAAAACTAGTTAACTAACCTAGTGTTTGTCTTGTCTATAGAGAATGTTTTAAGTTATTCTCTTGAATAATTAGAGCCTGATGAGAGAAGTAGAGTTAATTCTGATCTTTATTTGGTCTTGTCGAAACAATCAATTGTACATACGCAATCAGTTCAACAATAGAATTAAGTATCTTAGTCGATTTGTTGGACTATAAAGAAAATTTCTTCGGGCAATTGTTTCCTTGATAACATATTGAAACTAAATTACTTTTGTATTTTCGGTTTTAATATTAGTTATCTAAAATGGTATGTGAAACCTTCGTGCTTAACTCTTATAGGTTGTACAAGTCATATAGATTTGTAAGATCCTTTCGGTTTGTTTGTTTGCTCGAACTTTTGTCATTTTTTTGACAAAAATGGAGATAAATAAATGGAGTAAACAAGTGATTTTTAATCACTAGGAAAGGATAATTGTTCTCAAACGTTGTATCTAACGAAAAAGTAAAGCATACACTAAGAGGGAACAACATATCATCATGATGTGTAGTATTTCTGACTACAAAAGGGGAATAACAAAGATGTTCGGATTGAATATTTACCTAGCTTGCCTTTATTGGGGGGAGGGGAGCTTTTTTTATTCAAATGTCAACATCGGCATTTATTTATTGAATATATGCAGGTTATTGTGTTGTTGAAACTTGGAATCAAGCGTATGAAGAATGAGTTATTTTGTAATTCGTCTAGCTCCATTTGTAATAAGAGTTTTGTCACTAAAATTTACAAAGGGGAAGATTCTTAGAGCATAGCTCGGTTGAACCCACCAAGCGTTGGTATGTCAAGTTTGGTTGTCATATTTTAGTATCAAAACTCATCTATAGTCGCTTGATTAAATACTAGAGTCAACTTCGTTTAGGTTAGACTAAAAAGTCTAGGAATGTTGAGACATACAAATATTACTCTGATGACCTGAATAATGAGAAGAAGTAATGAATACAACGATGACATCATCCTTCCACTTGAGGTTAGTAATATTGACTTGATCTTGTTTCCATTCCTAACGTATCTTTCAAGTCGTGCTATATTGAAAACATAACATGCGAAGCTATTTATATTGTATATAATACTCTTGTGGTGAGACTTGGTCATAATAGTATGATCAAAGTGTCAAGGAAAACATATTACGAAGTATAAATGCTTATCTTTTGGAACTTTGTAAATACGACATCGACATAATCTATTGTATATAGTTATTTGATTATGTGTGCATTATATAGGTGTGATTTCATCCTAGAAAACTATGTATCTTTACATTAGTTTAAGGAAGTAGATGTATGAACTTGTTTTCAAAATCGAAAGGGAAATCAAGTCTTGATATTCATTGAATATCTTTTGGATGACCAATGGAAGATGACTATGGTAAAACCTATCTTAACTTTGTTGAGACTTGAGGTATAACCGGTCGTAGCCTATATAATATAGCTAGTTTTAATCGGTCATGAGCCACATTGAAAATCAAGGTGTAACCGATCACAAGCTATATTGGAATGCAATTTTTAACCGGTCATAAGTTACTTTTGGAACCAAGGTATAACCGGTCACAAGATGAATTGGGAAGTTAGTTGTAACCGATCACAAGCTAACTCAGCGGTTACAAGGTCAATTGTTGGGTTATCGACAACACCAAACATTGATAGAAATACACAAGAGTTATCCAAAACATCAGGATTTATCTCTACGGATTGAATCTGATTAAGCAAATACAGAAGATTTGGTCATTTCCGATTAAAGTTCTCTAAACCAGTAGAGTAAAAATCTATACTATGAAGTTAAAATGCCGTATAATTTTGTTGTCTATTGAATTTGGTCAGCTTTCCTATGACAAAAGAGACTGAATCAAAATTTCCATCTCTCATTTGATGGTAAACCTGGCTGAACCTTTGTTGTACTTCAGTTTTCATAACTCAATATAAGCTATGCTATGATACCACTTGGGTGGTAAAATAAAATAAAAAGTCTACCAATATGTCGGAAGTAAAAGAAAAAGTCTACCGGTATGTCCAAAAATGGTAACCAACTAAAAATAGGTTAACGTTTTACCTTTAAAACATGGCCTTGAATATCGCATGGTGTCATGTGATTCCAAATAAGCCATCAAAAGATAATTTGGGGATCAGAATCGCTTTTTATGTGATGAATCCTTCCTTTTTGACATGATTTTAGTTAAATCGAACTTTTACAACAGCAATCACCTGGTTAATTGAGGAAGATTTTCCAATTTGGAAATCGGATTGTTTGAGTTTTATCTGGAATGGATGTTGCTATGAAGTTTCATTAGGATAATGTGGCGATGACGAATGGTAGAATAAAAAATTCATCTTGTTCTTTGTACACGGATGGAGAATGCCCGTATGAGCTGCTTCAGTTGTTTTTGTTAGCTATCTGAATGTACAGGATCTTCTGTCTGTCGAAAGTGTGTGCAAATTTAAGCTCTACCGTTCGGAGTGATGCTCGTTTGTGGAGGGATATTCATATAGATCGGCTGGCATTGAGGGAACGGATTACAGACGATGCTTTTCTGCAACTAGATAACAGGGCTCAAGGAAACTTGAGAACTTTGAGTCTGATCAAGTGTTCTAAGATAACAGATGATGGTCTGAAACGTGTGCTCGAAAGAAATCCAAGATTAATCAAGCTGAATGTTCCAGGATGTACGAGACTAACTGTTGAGGGGATATTGAAATGCTTGAAGAATTTCAAGTCTAGAAATACACCACCAGGTGGGATTAAGCAGGTAAGAGTTGGTGAACTTATGACGTGCAACAGATATACTTTGAAGAGTTGAAGTCCTTAATTGGTGAGGATAGCTGCAGACATAAGTCATATGTTAAAAATTCGAGGTACTATTGACAACAATACTCCATGTCTTGTGGTGATGATGATTGTGCCATGGATATTGAGCTTTTCCCGAGATGTTGTTTCTTTCGGATGGTTTATGATTGTCCAGCAAAGAGCTGCCACGGTAAAAAGGTGAAACCTCACTCATGCAGGGCATGTAAATTCTGCATTTCACGGTGTTATCAATGTGGCTGGTGCATCAATGACACCGAATTTGAGGAAACCTTCTTTTTAGAGCCATTTTTCTCAGATTACTGGAATCAGGTGAAGGCTTGAGACATCCTCACCCTTCCTGTAGGTTGTTTTTTTTTGAAGCATTTCCTGTAGTTGTTTGCTTTTTTTGTATGCCTCGGACTTTCTTTCAGTATTTTTATTTTTTTTAGAAAAATGAGTAAACTGTCAAAAAGAATGGACAGTTACTCAGCAGTTACAAGGCCAACTGTTGGAATGTCGAAAGCATCAAACATTGGTATAACTACACAAGAGTTATCCAAAATATCAGTATTTATCTCTACAGATTGAATCTGATTAAGCAAATACTGAAGATTTGGTCATTTCCAATTAAAGTTCTCTAAACCGGTAGAGTAAAAAGCTATGCTATGAAGTTTAGCTGTCGTAGAATTTTGTTGTCTATTGAATTTGGTCAGCTTTCCTATGACAAAAGATACTGAATCAAAATTTTCATCTCTCATTTGATGGTAAACCTGGTTGAACCTTTGTTGTACTTCATTTTGCATAACTCAATATAAGTTATGCTATGATGCCATTTGGGTGGTAAAATAAAAGAAAAAGTCCACAACTATGTATGAAGCAAAAGAAAAAGTCTATTGGTATGTCTGAAAATGTTAACCAGCTAAAAATAGGTTAATTTTTTACCTTTAAAACATGGCCTTGAATATCTCATGGCGTCCGGTGATTCCAAATAAGCCATCAGAAGATAATTTGGGGATCATAATCGGTTTTTATGTGATGGATCCTTCCTTTTTGGCATGAATTTATTTAGATTGAACTTTTACAGCAGTAGTCACCTGTTGGATTGAGGAAGATTTTCCAATTTTCGAAATCGGATTGTTTGAGTTTTTTCTGGAATGGATACTACTATGAAGTTTCATTCGGATAATGTGTTGATGAAGAATGGGAGATTAAAAAATTTATCTTGTGCTTTGGACGCGGATAGAAAATGCCCATACGAGCCGCTTTAGTTGTTTCAGATCTTCCGTCTGTCGAAAGTGTCTGCAAATTCTTAAGCTATACTATTCGGAGTGATGCTCGTCTGTGGAGAGATATTCATATAGATCGGACGACATCGAGGGGAAGGATTACAGATGATGCTCTTCTGCAGCTAGCTAACATGGCTCAAGGAAACTTAAGAACTTTGAGTCTGGTCAAGTGTTCTAAGATAACAGATGATGGTCTGAAACATGTGCTCGAAAGAAATCCAAGATTAATCAAGCTGAATGTTCCAGCATGTACGAGACTAACTGTTGATGGGATCCTGAAATGATTGAATAATTTCAAGTCTAGAAATACACTGCCAGGTGGATTAAACAGGTAAGAGTTGGTGAATGTTATGACGTGCAACAGATACACTTTGAAGAGTTGAAGTCCTTAATTGGTGAGGATAGCTGTAGACAGAAGTCCGATGTTAAAAATCTGAGGTACTATTGACAGCAATACTCCCTCCTGTCTTGTGGTGATGATGATTGTGCCATGGGTATTGATCATTGCCCGAGATGTCGGTTCTTTCAGATGGTTTATGATTGTCCAACAGAGAGCTGCCAAGGTAAGAAGGTGGAACCTCCATCATGCAGGGGATGTAGATTTTCCATTTCATTGTGTAACAGTGCGGTCGGTGCATCAATGACGTCGAACTTGAGGAAACCTTTTGTTTAGAGACACTTTGCTCAAGTTGCTGGAATCAAATGAAGGCTTGAGACATCCTCATCCCTCATGTAGGGTTTTTTTCATATTTTTTTTTGAAGCATTTCCTGTAGTTGTTTGCTTTTTTGTATGCCTCAAACCTTTCTTCAGTTTTTTTTTTTTATATTAAAAAATGAGTAAACTGCCAAAAAGAATGGGCAGTTACTCAGCAGTTACAAGGCCAACTGTTGGGCTGTCGACAACACCAAACATTGATAGAACTACATAAGAGTTATCCAAAACATCAGGATTTATCTCTACGAATTGAATTTGATTAAACAAATATAGAAGATCTAGTCATTTCTAATTAAAGTTCTCTAAACCAGTAGACTAAAAATCTATGCTATGAAGTTTAACTGACGTATAATTTTGTTGTCTATTGATTTTGGTCAACTTTCCCAGGGCAAAAAAGACTGCATCAAAATTTTCATCTCTATTTGATGATAAACCTGGTTGAACCTTTGTTGTACTCCAGTTTGCATAACTCAATATAAGTTACGCTATGATGCCACTAGGGTGGTAAAATAAAAGAAAAAATCTACCCATATGGCCGATGTAAAAGAAAAAGTCAACTGGTATGTCCGAAAATTGTAACCAGAAAATAGGTTAAAATTTTACCTTTAAAACATGGCCTTGAATATCTCATGGCATCCGATGATTCCAAATAAGCCATTAGAAGACAATTTGGGGATCAGAAACATTTTTTATGTCATGGATCCTTCCTTTTTGGCATGAATTTAGTAAAATTGAACTTTTACAGCAGCAATCACCCGTTGGATTGAGGAAGATTTTCCAATTTTCGAAATCGGATTGTTTGAGTTTTATCTGGAATGGATGTTGTTATGAAGTTTCATTCGGATAATGTGGGGATGACAAATGGGAGATTAGACAATTCATCTTATGCTCTGGACGTGGATGAAGAATGCCCGTACGAGCTGCTTAAGCTCTTTCCCATTAGCTACCTAAATGTACATGATCTTCTGCAAATTTCTAAGCTCTACTGTTTGGAGTGATGCTTATTTGTGGAGGCATATTCATATAGATCTCCCGGCATCGAGGGAACGGATTACAGACAATGCTCTTCTGCAGCTAGCTAACAGGGCTCAAGGAAACTTGAGAACTCTGAGTCTGGTCAAGTGTTATAAGATACTAGATGATGGTATGAAACGTGTGCTCGAAAGAAATCCAAGATTAATCAAGCTGAATGTTCCAGGATGTACGAGACTAACTGTTGAGGGGATCCTGAAATGCTTCAAGATATCAAGTCTAGAAATACACTACCAGGTGGGATTAAGCAGGTAAGAGTTGGTGTTATGACCTGCAACAGATACACTTTGAAGAGTTGAAGTCCTTAATTAGTGAGGATAGCTGCAGACAAAAGTCCAATGTTAAAAATCCGAGGTACTATGGATAGTAGTACTCCATGTCTTTTGGTGATGATTATTGTGCCATGGATATTGAGCTTTGCCCGAGATGTTGGTTCTTTCAGATGGTTATGATTGTCCAGCAGAGAGCTGCCAAGGTAAAAAAGGTGGAACATCAGTCATGCAGGGCACGTAGATTCAGCATTTCGCGGTGTTATTAATGCGGTCAATACATCAATGACGTCAAACTTGAGGAAACCTTTTGTTTAGAGCCACTTTGCTTGGATTGTTGGAATCAAGTGAAGGCTTGAGACATCCTCATCCTTTCTGTAGTTTTTTTTTTCGTAAGCATTTCCTGTAGTTATTTGGATTTTTGGTATGCTTTAGACCTTTTTTCAGTGTTTTTTATTTTATTTATAAAAAGACGAGTAAACTGCCAAAAGGAAGTGGCAGTTACTTAACAGTTACAAGGATAACTGTAGGGTTGTCGACAACACCAAACATTGGTAGAACTACACAAGAGTTATCCAAAACATCAGGATTTATCTCTACGGATTTAATCTGATTAAGAAAATACAGAAGATTTAATCATATCCAATTAAAGTTCTCTAAACCAGTAGAGTAAAAAGCTATGCTATGAAGTTTAACTGTCATAGAATTCTGATGTCTATTGATTTTGGTCAGCTTTCCTAGGACAAAACAGAATATATCAAAATTTACATATCTCATTTGATGGCAAACCTGGTTGAACCTTTGTTGTTCTTTAGTTTTCATAACTCAATATAAGCTATGCTATGATGCCACTTGGGTGGTAAAATAAAAGAAAAAGTCTACCGATATGTCCAAAGTAAAAGAAAAAGTCTACTAGTATGTCCAAAAATGGTAACCAACTAAAAATAGGTTAACTTTTTACCTTTAAAACATGGCCTTGAATATCTCATGGCGTCTGGTGATTCCAAATAATCCATCAGAAGACAATATGGCGTTCAGAAACGGTTTTTATGTGATGGATCCTTTCTTTTTGGCATGAATTTAGTTAAATTGAACTTTTACAGCAGCAATCACCTGTTGGATTGAGGAAGATTTTCCAATTTTCGAAATCGGATTGTTTGAGTTCTATCTGGAATCGATGCTGCTATGGAGTTTTATTCGGATAATGTGGCGATGACGAATGAGAGATTAAACAATTCATATTGTGCTTTGGACGCGGATGGAGAATGACTGTATGAGCTGTTTCCCGTTAGCTATCTGAATGTACCTGAACTTCTGTCTTTCGAAAGTGTCTGCAAATTCTTAAGCTCAACTGTTCATAGTGATGCTCGTTTGTGGAGGGATATTCATACAGATCGGCTGGTATCAAGGGAACGGATTCCAGACGATGCTCTTATGCAGCTAGCTAACAAGGCTCAAGGAAACTTGAGAACTTTGAGTCTAGTCAAGTGTTCTAAGATAACAAACGATGGTCTGAAACGTGTGCTCGAAATAAATCCAAGATTAATCAAGTTGAATGTTCCCGGATGTACGAGACTAACTGTTGAGGGTGAAAAAGCGGGGGTCTAACAACCACACCTAATATTTTATTCGACAATCTGAATAGAAAAACTCCAATATACTTTCAAGAGAAACAACTAGACAGTCAGACTCAATCTAGATAAAAGTATACCAAAGAGTTTATATCTCAATTTCTCAATTCAATCTGCAATCCGCAAATAAGAATTTGCAAGCTCGATTGAATAAGAGAAATAACTTGAACGGTACCAAAGACCAATGTTCAAGTGTCAATCAATTTATATCAACAATCAATGGTTGGATTATCTAATTGATTAATCTTAACGCACAACCTGTGATATTTATATTATTTACAAAAATATATCGCGGAAAAGAAATAACATAGATACCAGAATTTTGTTAACGAGGAAAACCGCAATTGCAGAAAAACCCTGGAACCTAGTCCAGCTTTGAACACCACATTGTATTAAGCCGCTACAGACACTAGCCTACTACCAATGAACTTCAGACTGGAATGTAGTTGAGCCCTAATCAATCTCACACTGATCAAGGTACGGTTGCGCTCCTTACGTCTCTGAACCCTAGTAGGATTCTACGCACTTGATTCCCTTAGATGATCTCACCCACAACCAAGAGTTACTACGACCCAAAGTCGAAGACTTGATAAACAAATCTGTCTCACACAGAAAAGTCTATTGGAATAGATAAATCCGTCTCCCACAGAAATACCTACGAGTTTTGTTCCGTCTTTTGATAAATCAAGGTGCACAGGAACCAATTGATAAACCGGACTTATATTCTCGAAGAACATCCTAGTATATCAATCACCTCACAATAATCTTAATCATATGGTAGCGAAACAAGATATTGTGGAATCACAAACGATGAGACGAAGATGTTTGTGACTACTTTTAATCTAACATATCAGAGATAAATCTCAAGCAAATCTTAACAAAGATAATACTCAATCACGATAGTAGAAGTAAGATCTGAACACGCAACTACAAAGAAAATAGTTGGGTCTGGCTTCACAATCCCAATGAAGTCTTCAAGTCATTAACCTACAAGGTTTTGTGAAAAACCTAAGGTTAAAGGAGAATCGACTCTAGTCGCAACTAGTTTCACATAGGAGGTGTGGGGAATTAGGTTTCCCAGTTGCTAGAGTTCTCCCTTATATAGTTTTCAAATTAGGGTTTGCAATCTAAGTTACCTTGGTAACAAAGCATTCAATATTCACCGTTAGATGAAAACCTGATTAGACTCAAGCTAATATCTTTCAACCGTTAGATCGAACTTAGCTTGTTATACACAAATGAAATGTACCTTCATTTAGGTTTGAGTAACCGTACCTAAACATGTACATTATGTTGGCTCAACAGTAGTTAACCGAAGTTAGATATATGAACACTCTCATATCAACCTTATTCATCTTAACCACAACTAGTTCAAATGACTCAAATGAAACTAGTTATAGAGTTGTTCAATTTCTATATTCTCATAGAAGTATACAAGAACACAATTGATGCAAAATCGGTTTGATTCACTCGAATCAATTCATGAACATTATAGCCACGGTTTGCAAAGAATGCATTCCTTATTATATAAATATATTAGTTCATGTCACAACCGATTTTAGAACTTTAACCACTCAAGTATGCAAACTAGTACGCATACTTAAGTAGCCGGACCAAGTTTGGTTTTCGCCAGTATGCGAACGGGTACGTATACCTCCAAACCCATCAGAAATTCCCGGACCCGAACCTAATGCAAGTACGCGTACTTTCACTTAGGTTCCCGAACTTCTCAAACCAACATGTACGCATACGGGTATGCATACTGTGGTTCCCCGACATGGATTACATATATGCAAGAGTGCATATCATGTTTATAATCCAATGTTGGTTAAGTGTTCTAAACTCTATTTCAATCATTGAAACTTTCTTAGAGGATGACAATAGCAGTTTTCACACACTATTAGCATCAAATCAATTTTCAAGTTATTGAAATAATCATAAAGAAACATTTCAAGTCTAATGGTTGTATCACACAAACCATGTAAGATGTTACTTGACGATTTTCACATGATCATCTTTTGACTTTTGTCAAGAATATAAGATGAACTTGGTTGAAGCGAAAGCTTACCAACACATATTTCGAGAAACATGTAAGCGAGTTAAACTCAACTCGAAATATCAAATGTGCATAATAGAAAACTATATAGCACTACGACTTATGTCTCAATATAGGAGATAGAGTAGAAATAGAATTTCCAAGTGATAGATGAGTTTTAGTCTCCACATACCTTTTGTTGATGAAGTTCCACAAGCTCTCTTTAGTAGTTCTTCGTCTTCAATTGATGAACGCCGTGAAGTCTAATGCTCAACTACATAAACTATCCTAGTCCGAGACATCTATAAGTAGACTAGAAATCATGACTTATAGTTTTGATCACTAACATTGACAAACAAGCTTGAGATAGCAACGCTTGCGAGTTCGACCGAGCAGTGCTCTAACAGAGGGGATCCTGAAATTCTTGAAGAATTTCAAGTGTAGAAATACACCACCAGTTGGGATTAAGCAGTTAAGAGTTGGTGAACATTATGACGTGCAACAGATACACTTTGTAGAGTTGAAGTCCTTAATTGGTGAGGATAGCTGCAGATTGAATTCCAATATTAAAAATCCGAGGTACTATAGAATGTAGTACTCCCTGTCTTGTGGTGATGATGATTGTGCCATGGATATTGAGCTTTGCATGAGATGTCTTGTTCTTTCGAATGGTTTTTGATTGTCCTAAAGAGAGCTGCCAAGGTAAAAAGGTGAACCTCAGTCATGCAGGGCATGTAGATTTTGTATTTCACGGTGTTATTAATGCGGTCGGTGCATCAATGACGTCGAACTTGAGGAAACCTTTTGTTTAGATCCAGTTCACTCAGATTCCTGGAATCAGGTGAAGGCTTGAGACATCCTCATCCTTCCTATAGTTTTTTTTTTTGGAAGCATTTCCTGTAGTTGTTTGCGTTTCTTTTGATAAAATTTACTGGCATCTGTAATGGTAATGGTTAATTAATGTATTATCAAAGATCATTATCTTAATTTAACTGGGATCCCATCAGTTGAACTCACTGAAGATTAAGCAAATTGGATAAAAATTAAGGGATTTTGATAACTAATCTATGCGAACAAGAATTATTAATCCTGGCTAGTTTGGGGCCTAGTGTGATTATTTGGGGCCTACAAATTACTTCATCTACCCAATAAGAAATGATAAGGGGTGTCTAAACTACCCTCTGCAAATCACTCAATTTGAGCAAAAGGGTAAAATTGTCATTTCACGAAGAAGGGAATACTATATGGAGCCCCGACAAGGTTAAGGGGAGGTCAAAGAGGTGTCCCTTATCCAAAAGAAGGGAGTGAAAATAGCACATTTTGGGTGTACTAATGGTGGGTGTCTGAATCCACCCACACCCTAAACCCGTAGACCCATACCCGTACCCCGATCCATATCCTGCCCCAAAACAATTTAACCCTAAATCGAGTTTTCTCTTATCAATCATTTTCATTTATTCCTACACCGAAAGTTAGAAAACAAATAGCCATGGTCATTGTTAAATTCGAGGAATCGAGAGATAGAAGAAAGCAAAGGGGTCGCCGCTATTGGGATCGAGTAGTATTTCAAGAAATTGAGGGATTTAATGGTAGAATGAAGAAGAAGAGAGCCGAGGGTTTAGATGTTTGCCATGAAATTGCAGATCGACTCGCAAAATCACTCATTCATGAAGACCAAGAAAGGGAAACCGGTGGTCTTTGCTAAACATGGAAAGAAGAAGCAGGATGAGGTCGTTGTTGGTGGTTGTGGTTGGTGGTACTATTGAAGATGGCGGTGAGGGTTTGGTTGAGTTACGGGGCATTTGAGAGAAGAAGATTTGAGAAATGGGTATTGCTATTGATGAATTAAGGGGTTTCTTTGGTGAATCGGGAGTAGAAAAGCAGATGAAGCTCAGGGAGATGCAGCAGAATCGAGCTCGTTCTTGAGTTGTTGTTCAACACAGAGAGAGCTGAGGGTTTTGAGATGCAGAGATCAGACAGAATTGAAATTAGGGGCTCGATGCGAAGAGATCGGGGGTTGCAAATGGGGTTTGTGAATGGAGAGATCGATGTCTTTGTTGGATGAATCATGAAGCTTCAAATTGCAGTGGCAAGATGGAGTTGAGTGTGCGGTGGTGAAAGACAAGGCTGTGGTTGAACTAGCTGCTGCAATTGCGAGAAATGTAGGCACTAATGGAGTATGTCTTGTGAGTTAAAGCTACGGGGAGTCTCTTGGTGGTCTGGGAATTGGATCTTTGGTGCGGTGTAATCTGGAATTGAGATAGAGATGGAGTCACAGAGCCGTTCTTTGTTGCTATCAAGATCATTGCATGTTGCGGCGCATTAGGCTGTGTTGCACTTGTGAGGGATGAATTGCGGTGGTGGAATGAGCCGTTATAAAGAACCGACAAGGATATGGGCTGCATTGCTTGACTATGGAGTTGAATGCATTGCGGAGTCATGGTGTTGCAAATTGTTACAAATGAAGAAGCAAACTGTGTGCACGAGTATGGCCTCAGTGGAGTTTGCAAGTACAGTGTCTGGTTCTCTTGGTAGGCCGGAGTTGGATGTTCTGCTGTAGGTTTTAGGGAATGGTGGCCGCTTGAGATGGTTAGTAGGCCGGTGTGCGGGTGGTTATGCAAAATTGTTGAGCCGAATCTGCTAGTGATCTTTGTCATGATATGAAGTATGCACCACTGGTGTGCTGTATGGGTGGCTTGGCAAGGTTTATTGGGATTTGTCTGAGCTACAGATGTTGTTGGTTGAAGTGTTAATGAGCTACAGGAAATGAATGTTGTGGAATGGTTGAAATGTGACTGAAGATTCAGGGAGCTGTGTGTTGGCTTGGAAGAGAAATGGTATTTATACTATTGGCTTGAATGAATGAGAGTGCAGGTCATGGAGCTGAGACAGTGGTGCTAAATGGAGAAGCAAGGAACAGGGCCACAGGATGTATGAGTCATATGACGGAAGGAATGGTGGTCTTGGTTTCGTTGCAATTGTGCAAGTCCGAAATGGAGATGCTCGGCCATAATGGGCTTTGATGAAGAATAGTGCGATCATGGCACGATGGTTATGGCATGTGCAATGGCCTAGGGTCCGGAATTCGATTCCGCGAATCAACTCGAAATCGGCGATTCAACCCGATCCACCTCGGTGACTCACTGATTAAGACCACTCGATGACCGACTCATAGCCGACTCCCTCATCCGACTTGACCCGCCGACTAACAGTTGGCCCGACGGTTGACCCATTTGGCCGTTAGTCCTAACGGAGGAGACTGACGGAATATTCGCGAATATTCTCCCGACAGACAGAAATTTTCAGGTGGCGGCGGCGGACTATTCCCAGGATTCCGCCATGATCCCGATTTTCCGGCGAGCCAAAAATTCCAGAATTTTCTATGGATTTCTCTCATGGGTGTGAAGACTTGGGCTAGGAATTGGATGGAGAATTGGACTCAAATTTGGAAAGAGAAGGTGGAAGAGTTGAGAAAAGCTTGGAATTGGAAATTGAATTGCAAAAGGAAAGGATTCTACTCCTTAGAAGATTTGGAGAATATTGAAGCCTATAAATAGAGAAGTTTTCTACAACTTCTACACACCTCTCTACACACAACACTTGTGTTTTTGCTTGCTTTTCTAAGATTTTTCTTTTTAATTACTTGTGTGAATTTGAAAATTCTTCTTTTAATTATTATTATTTGTGTGAATTTCAAAAACATGAGTAGCTAAATTTCTTATTGATTGAGGATGAATTCCTAGTTCTTAACATGATTTGAGTTTTTGTTTTCAATTCTATCTTGAGATTTTTCACATGATTATCGATTGTTTTTACTAATAGGAGTGATCTTAAAGACATTCATGATTGATTGATAGATTGTTTGGAGTGCACGCTAAATTAATTTGTTAATTGATCTATATCTAGTATAAGTTAGGGAATACGTAATCGTTCTCGACACTTTACACAAGTAGAAAACACGAGACCTTGCGGAGGGATTCCGGAGCAATTGTGTGTAGAAACAACGCTAGAAAGTGAACCAAGCGAACCGAGTTTAACTACTAGTACTAAACCTAAATTCATAAATCTTAATGCATTCGGGAATTACATCTTGTAAGCGGACCTCAAGGTGGTTCTTTTGAATAGAATCGATAACTAAGCGGACTGTTACTCGGTGATCACCCTCTAAAAATATTAATACCACCAATTTACCCCCATTAACTCTTAATAATAAAACCTAAAACCAAAATCAGTTTCAATTCTAACTTAAAAACCGATTATTCTTCTCTTCTTCTCCCTCTTTTTTCCTTTTTTTTTTTAAACCAAAACATCGTCGATCATCGACGATCCAAAAACGATTAATCGATGTTTTTTTCTTCTATATAATGATGAAACGAGTGAAGCATGTTACTAACCGGAACTATCCTAGTGCGAGTAATCCCGGAATTTTTCAAGCGATTGGAAACAAACCGAAGAAGAAAATGGTTGAGGAAGACGAACCATCTTTTATCGCACAAGAGGAGGAAATGGGTCGAATCAGGTACTTTTCTATCAACCCAATCCTCTAAACTAGGTTTTAGTAACATGCAATCGCTAAAAAATCGAAATTTTCCGGGTTTCCCAGAATCGGATGATGTTAATGTACTTGTGAACCGATTGTGTTTAAAAACGGTTGATGTTCTTGGCCACATACCCCGATTGTGCTGCATGTGTTTTCTGGTTCGTGAAATTTGAACCAAAATCGGACAATGTTAATGTCCACATAGCCCGATTTTGTTATTGTATGGATAAGGGGCAATGACGTTTGGTACCACAATAGAATTTAACGAAACACAAAATACCACAACTTAACATAATAGCATTCCATTTTTTTGTTGACTAATTCACCCCCAACAAAACAAAGAGTTTGGGTCGCACATACATAACGATATGGGATCTAGTTTTCAGGCACGATTGATTTGGGTTATTGGAGATCAGATTTTTCCAATTTTTAGGCATCACTTCATTCATCTCAATCAATAGGTAGGACAGAGACGGTTGATCTTTTTTTGATCGATAAAATAGATGGTGTTGTAATGAAAGAGTATTGATTTGGTCGATAAGTTTGTGAGAGAGGGTTTCCAGTAAAAGAGTTTTAATTAGGCTCGTGATGGAAAACTCCTGATGGTCCTTTAAGGTTCTGATCAGAATTTACATCGTTTTTGTGGGGTTCGTTTGTTGAATGACTATTTAGGATTTCCATTCATGTTGGTTCAGCAGAAGTAAGTATGTGTTGCAGCCGATTAACTGTATGGTATAAGAAAGTTTAAAATTGATTTTTTATGAGGATTCATGGTTCATGTCAATCAAAAAACAGTATCTTGTGTAACTGATTTGAAATCTCAATTCGTGAGACTTCAATAGGATGTTGTTTCAATTAGTTTTACTTCTTCTTCAAACAGTAGAACCCCTAATGCGAACCAGAAACAGTATCCATTAGTTATTAATTTTCCTTAATCTGGCCATTAAAATTCGTCGCAGATCTGTCATCCACCCATCACTAGGGTAACGCAAATATGGTGCTATTAGTTAAGAGCCTGCCAGCGTTTACTCGGCTTAAACGGCTTTGGGACCCACGTAGTTCATGTGTATCACATCCATCAAATAAGAATCGCAAAAACAATGATATTAAGTTAAGAGCCGTTCGGCTCGGGGTCGCACATTATTTTGAGTGTCGTTAATCAATCTCACCGGAGTCGCGTATTCAGTGCTACTTTTTGTTAGGAAAATTACACTCATTTCGCAAATGAGTCGCACATGTGACGCGTATTCAGTGGTATTTTGTAATATAAAAGAGTAAATATGTAGGTGGACAAAACCCTCAATTTTGATTGGTTGACCGAAGAAAATTGTTTGATCTGAGTGCAAAACACGTTTTGCAGAAATTAAGAGATTCTCTCTACCTAAAAACCATGCTAAGGTCAAATATAAGTCTCATTAGTTTCAATTTATGTTCTATTAAAACTCCTCACATCTCTAAAATCACCTTCTTCAAAATCCCCCTTACTAGCACCAATGCTAAATTTAGAAAAACTAGAACAGACAAAACTACCTACTGGTTTGTTTGCAATACCACTCTCATTTATCTACCAACAAATTTCATGTTTTTACGGAATACAATTAAATTAGTCATACCAAAAATCATCATGATTCAACATATGAAACCACAATTCAACAACAAATCCACACCTCTATTCAACACCAAAAAGATAAACTTTCTTCTGACAAATAAAACAATCCAAAATAGAAACCTTGTTTTCTGTAATCAATATTTTCCTCACATCCCCAGAGCTATGATTTGAAACCTACTAGTTTAGACAGCATCTCCAGATGCATCTGTAGCTTTCTCTGCAGGTACAGGAGCAGCGGGTTCTGGTACTGGCATAGCCATAGGCTCTGGAGCTGGATCTTGCTGAGGAGGATTTACTTCGCCCATCCATGCATTATCAATGACAACAACATCCACAACCATCTGCCTAATTTCAGGTGCCAACATAAACAAGTTAGGGAAGATAACAGCATCAACAGGAAGGGGGATGGAAGCATTCTCTCGGATTGTGGATCTCACATCCTCAGGAATGGGTGTAGAAAATAATCCTTGTCGTGCACCTCCACAAACAACATACCGATCCCATACCAGTACCACTCCCTCATTGATTACAAATCGGCCTCGTCGGGGATGAATAACAAACACCACCCAACCGTCTTTGACCCCAAATACCCGATCATCTTCTGGACGAGAAGGAACTCTCGGCAGACCCTGATCTCTACCATCAGTTGTTGCCCCTCTACCCCCACCATCTTCAATCCCTTCACCCCCAATTCCACCACCAGCACCACTCCCACCACCACTCTCATGCACACTATTCTGAAACACATGCCTCCCCTCACCCCTCCCTGGAGAAGATCCGCTTCCACTAACCGCATCATCCGAACAAAATGGTGGCAAACAAAAATACCCAACATCAATTTTCCATTAGTGTGGCTCACAATATTTTTCTGCAACTCTCTCTTTAAAAATCAAATTACCAATAATATGTTCTTGCATGTCAAAACTTATTACCTGGCAATTTGGCGGATTCATTCTAGGCTTTTTCTCACCTTGATCATCTTCAATAGTTTTATGATCATGCACCTTCTTGTCGCTATCCAAATCTTGAGACATAGTTGGAGAATTTCTTGACATCAATAAACGGTATCTCTGCTTGGCTCTAGTTGGAAAAATCTGAAGGGGAAGTTGAAAAAATTTCTCCTTCTCTTGTTTATATCTTGGCTGGGAAGAGCAACAATCTTCACATCGCAACCGTCAAACATTTCATAAGCCCTTTTGATCACCATAAAATCTGTTCCTAGAGATTGGTGTCGCTTGATTATGCACAATGGCAAGCCTACTGGCTATTTGCAAGAGTCTTGCAAAATTAACCGCATTCTATTGGCTCAAAGTGAGCGGCATCAAACATTTGGCAGTTACAAAACTCCCACTAATACGGGTCGGTCCTCGGGTAAATTTCAATGGATTATGCGCTGGAAAAAATACCCACTTCAAGATCCATCTCAACATAGCTTGGTTCTACACTCTTGTCCTCCTAGTCAACCACAAGACGCGTTTCAATCCAACAACACCAACACTGACACAGGTAATGTACTCTCTCTGGCTCTTTATGCTAACCTTTGTTTCTATCACAGGGCTAGCTACCAAGCACCATTAGCCATCCAAAGCATACCCACATGGCCACACAGGAAATTTGTACGGCACCAACCAGATGCCAGGAAAGAAATATGTTACAGCAACATCAGAGATCCCAAGTCAAAACAAAACTACACAGGATCCCATGATCTACTGCAAACAAAAATCGATAGGAAACAAAAATTTGAACTCGTGAATCATATTTAAATTAAAGCCTGCAATCTTTTCCCTCACCTTATCAACCCCTACACTCACCCCTCCCATCTTGGTGAACTTCACACATCCTTCTCTCTTCTCTGCAAAACTGCCTACTACCTTATAATGGCATCTTCCTCTAACACCCCTCCTCATAGCATAGATAACCTTGTAAACAAGATGAACATTGTCCTCACTATCCTTGAGGATCTATTCCCAAAAGTTTTCATTAACTCTGAATATATCAGAACCAAGCAACCCCCTGACTGTAAAATGGTATTTCATTGGAAAACTCTGCAGCAACATCTGTTTCCAAACTTCAAAAGTTAGTTCTTTCATTAATGCTCATTGGGAGCTCCGAAGTAGAGTTGAGGTGGAAAATTGGAACAGGATAAGAAACTATTACATCCTCAGACTCACCCATGAGGAAGACTACTCCACTCTGGGAAATGGTAGAACAAGAGGAGATTTTGACAAGCTTATGGTCCTGGTTGGTATTCCTGTAGGAGGACCTGAATTGATAGATGAAGAACAATTCAAAAAGGTGATAATCTGAATACTCATCAAAAGAATACCATCCCATATCTTACCATACATCCAAGGTATCCTCAGATCAATTGGAGTCTACCAAACTGCTAAGACAGATTTGAAAAAAACTTGGAGGTAAAGCTTACAATTGATGTTACTAGAGCTCTGAAATTTGGTATTAAAGCTTTTGAAACCACCACTACTTCACACTAGCTTGAATTTGCCTATGCTCTCAATGAAATAAAATTTTGTAAAGTCTGCAGAATTCTAGATCATCCAAGTCCCCCTTGCCCCTCTCCACCAAATCACTCTCAATCCCATTACAAAAACTTCCCAACCCCTCAACCAGCTCCCCCACCAAGAACCCAACAACAAAAAATCTTTCAAGCTGGAACAAACATCATCTATAGACCCTATTCTGACGCTGATGCTGCAGCTGAATTTGAGATAAAAATGAAATTAGCAAAAAAACTGGAACTTGAAACAGCTATTGCAAATCTTGCCTCATCTTCTAAGGAGCCACTCATCTTTAGTGCTCAACCTCAGGGACGGAGCCAGAAATATTTTTCAGGGGAGGCTAATTAGACAAAATATAAATTCAAGGGGGGCTAACTAATAATTTTTTTCTCTAAATAACTGAAGTTCCAAAGGGTTTATAATGAATTAACGAGAAACATGAGAGGCGGGGGCCACCCCTGAACTACACTAAGCTCCGTGCCTCCGTCCCTGCTCAACCTGAAACTCCTTTGGACAATTTCAACCTCACCCAGATGTTTTAGCTTGCCAAATCAAGAACAAAAAACTGGAGATAGCTAAGAAGATTGCTGGAAATTACAATAAAAACTATCCAAGGATGAAAACTGCTGCAAGAGCTAAAACTTTTAGCACCTCAAATACTGAAGAAGATCCGCTTCCACTAACCGCATCATCCTAACAAAATGGTGGCAAACAAAAATACCCAACATCAATTTTCCATTAGTGTGGATCACAATATTTTTCTGCAACTCTCTCTTTAAAAATCAAATTACCAACAATATGTTCTTGCATGTCAAAACTTATTACCTGGCAATTTGGCGGATTCAGTCTAGGCTTTTTCTCACCTTGATCATCTTCAAGAGTTTTCTGATCATGCACCTTCTTGTCGCTATCCAAATCTTGAGACATATTTGGAGAATTTCTCGACATCAACAAACTGTATCTCTTCTTGGCTCTGGTTGGAAAAATCTGAATGGGAAGTTGAAAAAATTTCTCCTTTTCTTGTTTATATCTTGGCTGGGAAGAGCAACAGTCTTCACATCGCAACCGTCAAACATTTCATATGCCCTTTTGATCACCATAAAATCTGTTCCTAGAGATTGGTGCCACTTGATTATGCACAATGGCAAGCCTACTGGCTATTTGCAAGAGTCTTGCAAAATTAACCGCATTTTATTGGCTCATGCGGAGCGGCATCAAACATTTGGCAGTTACAAACTCCCACTAATACGGGTCGGGCCTCGGGTAAATTTCAATGGATTATGCGCTGGACAAAATACCCACTTCAAGATCCATCTCAACATAGCTTGGTTCTACAGAAATGCAGAGTCCAACACTACTCAGTTCAACACTGGAACCATAATTTCAGTTGTACTTGGAATATCTTTGTTTATGGGTGAAAACTACTCCTGCAGAATTTGGTAATTTGGGGTGTGGATGAGGAATGAATTTAAACCTTAAACAAATGCACTGCGCGGTGAGTGCTTGTAGATTCGAGAGATCAATCTGTGCAAGTCCTACCTAAACCAAGAAATGGCCATTCCAGACTTGTTTTGGTCACAAAGTGAAGGAGATGGGGTTGATCTTAGGGAGGGAAGCAAAGAAGGTGTTGAGATTGTGAAGGTGTTGGCTTGCTTATGACTTGTAACAAAAAGGTGAACAGGCTTGTGATTGATGCAAGCAAGTTCTGGGTGTTTGAATACGTTTTTGTATTAACACTTGGTTTTCTGTCTCGTCTGAACTTGTGTTTTTGTTTGAAATAGGGCGGAGAACCTATTTATACAAGTCATTGAGCCTCATTCACGTCTCTCGTGGGAAGTGGAGGAAGTGGAGTGATGGAGTAGTGGAGTTGTGCGTCGACCGCCTTGCCCACTTCTCCCGTTCATCTCTAACCGTCCATGACTTCCCGACACGTTCTTGTGATGGCGCGTTGCACGCCGCACGCCGTAAACCGCCGCACCAATACCCCGTATGTATCCCCCAGTTTGTGACATGATTGATGTCCTGGAATGTGTGGATCGTGGATCCACGAAAGATAGCATGTAATGATGAATTGAATAACCGTGTTATTCGTAAAGTCGATACTTGTGAAGTATCATGTGTATTTTATGCAGTCTCTGCGTTATGGTGTGGTAAAGTGATGGGTAATGACGCCTCACTAACCAAATAACTCCCGACCGTGGTTGTATAACCAAGTCGGTGAAGTTGGACGGATGAGATGATCTTTGAGACACTCATCTGCGACCGTTAATGAATATTAGGGTTTTTGAAGAGGAGCGCAAGCATGACTCTTCACTTGGTCGAAACCAAGTAATGGAAGAATTTTGGAGAGGACCGACCGGACGTGTATGTAGATGGCATGCTGGTGTACACGTCCATGTCTTACCGTCCCATGAAGGTGCGATCTAGGCCACTCAATTTGACCGGCAAAGAGGAGTGGTTGAGATCGGTTTGCGGCAAATCCTTGCCGCAAAGGAGTTGGAAACCTGCGCGAGATCCCTAGTTCGGGCACGCGTTTCAAGACGACACATCTTGGTCGGTCTTGGTCGATGGGTTTGACGGGAAGATGGCAGGCTGGTGATCATGCCTATACCTGACTATCCCATGAAAACGTGATCTAAGCCATTCAAATCATCCGGTGAAGTTGAGTGGTCGAGATCAGTTTGCAATTTGGGAAGTGTAACCACGCATGTTTGGGCGGGCGTTTTGGATTAGCCGGGCATGGGATGCCTTGGCCGTTCGTATGAGGAGGTAGATGGGCCCACGGTGGTCATGCTGGTATGACCGGCCCTTGCTTAATCTAATCTGTGACCCTCCATTCGTGCTTTGAGAAGATGGACGCGCGTGATGATTTGAAACCCTAATTTTGGCTTTCAAAAGCCGTGCGCCACTCCTTGTTTGGGTGATGATTTTGTCACGGCCAAACATTGTTGGTCTTGACCGATTGGTCAAGTGTGTAGGCGGGCCCATGGTGATCGTGTTGACATGCTCTGGGCCCTTTAAGTCTACATCTACACCCTCCATCTATACCTGCGAAGATGGATGGTTGAGATTGTTTTGCGACACATGTAATATGCCGCAAACCCTTATTTAGGGTTTTCCGTCCATAATGCTTGGTATGAACGTCTTTTGGCAAGAAAAGGCCAATGGCCGACCATGCGGGGTCGTCCGTGGGTATTCCATACCTGCTTGGGGGTGATGGAATTGATCTGGGGTCATCCAATCATGCTTATGGAGTTGGATGATCATGGTCGAGATCATATCCGGACCGATACGGTCAGTCCCGGATGCTCAATCGGGCTAGTATAACACACCGAGAGGGGCTCAATCGGGCTAGTATAACACACCGAGAGGGCTCGGGCTAGTATAACACACCGAGAATCAGCCGTACGTATTTCGTACATGGTTTCATTATAGTGCTTGGAGGTTCGTGTTACTCAGTAAGAGTAACACTCACCGTCATGCCACACCGATAATGAGTACTGGAAATACAAGGCGATATGAAATTCACAGGAAGGGATTGTTGCCACATGCTCCAACCTGGAGGAATTTCATGTATTCACATAATGGGATTGTTGCTACATGCTCCATTCTTGGTGAATTAAGTGAGGGAGTATCCAACACTTATAAATGGCTTTATCTTTTACAAGATGTCAGCGCATGATTTTTTCGGTTTTTTACAAATTTATCCTTAAACGAAAATCCACCATCAACAATCTTGTTCCACAAAAGCCACACTCAGTGTTACACAGCTCTACCTCTGATCCAAGGAAATAAACAATGCCAACTAGAAGCAAAAAGCCTCTCAATCATCTACATTACTATTAAAAATTACTGCATCTCCAAATGTCAAACCTCACCATCTACAAAATTTACCAAGTGGTAGATGGTGGTGTTATTAGGTAATTCATTACCGGTTGCCTTTGGTAGTATCATAGAGCACTATAGGGAGAACATATTACCAACTAACGGATCTTCTCTCTTGAAAACTTATCTCTAAACAACACTCTGAAAGAAAAGACTTTATGAGAACGAATGAAACAAACATATTATGGTTCGGTTCCTGATGAATTACATTCCGACGATTCAACAGATGCAAAAGTCGTCTCTAAAGATTCTTTGGAATTGACATCATCTTGGAGGTCAGTATCCGCTGAACCTCCAGTTGTAGTAGCAGACATCTTTCCCTAACACCATCGACAAAAAATCAATTTACCATCACAACAATTTACTCAACTGCCGATA
This sequence comes from Papaver armeniacum, assembly GCA_023531295.1. Lineage (NCBI taxonomy): Eukaryota > Viridiplantae > Streptophyta > Magnoliopsida > Ranunculales > Papaveraceae > Papaver > Papaver armeniacum. The sequence goes on along the minus strand of JAJJWW010013570.1, from coordinate 498,762 downwards.
TATAAAAAATCGGGTTCATAATTTCAGTGGGTTTCGAGAAAGAAGAACTACATATACTTAAGTTTGCAAAGAATTCTACATCCACTGATTCTTAATCCCAAAGGTGTCAAAGGACTAAAAATCTGTATTTAAGATATATGGTTTTATAGGGTCAATATCTGAAAGGAGAAACAATTATCTTTTTCAAGATGTTGAACTAAACCATGGTCTTGAGAAATTAAATTCAGCGATAAAACCTTAATTACCTGTCCTAATTGGGTCTCCAATTGTAAAATAAACAAATAATTAAGTATAAGCACGATGCATATGATTTTGAATATCACCAACATGACTATGTAGTAATTTATTATTTTTAGAATTGAAATAACTATCAGAAACCCATGGAACCACTTTACCGAGTATCAATAAGTTTAATGAAGAAGAATTTACCAGTTATGAAGCTTTTACCAGTGCCGAAAGCCCAAAACCCTGGACACAATAAAAGCAAAAGTTAGGAAAACTCCCAAATTCATTGAAATCATTCGAGTAACGGTGAAGGACGGGATTGAATTTAGCTCACGTTTAATGAATTTGATGGCGAAAGCACTATTATGGGTATATTTTGCACCAAATGAACTAGGTTTTGAAGGCGACACAGGGAGATACTCGTTGCATTTCTCAAGAGAGAGAAATGGTATGGTATCCGGAGTATGGTTTTCCTATTTATATGGCCCATCCAAACGCGACTTCAGTGCGACACTTTTTGGGATACATCCGTCATTGGTTAATTAGATAGTATCCGGCTCGCGTATATTGGAAAGCTCGTGGTATGTTTCTGTTGATGGTGGTTTTTTAAACAAGGGGTAAAATCGTAAAACCCCATGACCTAGTGTTACCCGCAACACATTAACTAAGAGCATTTAACTCAGGTGTAAATAATTAATAGGGGTATCTTTTCAAAATACCAGATTAGGGTTTTTTCGACACAGAACCCTAATTCCAAAAACAAGCCGCACACTGCGCACCATGGCAACAATGCCAAACCAAGTCGCACACTGCGCACCATGGCAACAATGCCAAACCAAGCCGCACACTAGCACCATGGCAACAATGCCAAACCAAGCCGCACACTGCGCACCATGGCAACAATGCCAAACCAAGCCGCACACTGCGCACCATGGCAACAATGCCAAACCAAGCCGCACACTGCGCACCACGGCAACCATGCCAAACCAAGCCGCACACTGCGCACCATGGCAACAATGCCAAACCAAGCCGCACCCTGCGCGCCACTGCAACAACGCCAAAACCAAGCCGCACACTGCACACCATGGCAGCAACGCCAAAACCAAACTACATATCACACTCATTGGCAACCATGCCAAACTAAGCCGCTATGCCATTGGCGCATGCCAAATATAGCGCCCAAGGCTTGCAAAACGTGCAACTAGGTCAACATGGCCGTCGTGCCATTGGCACATGCCAACGCGTACCACAAGCCATATTTCCAAGCCGCTATGCCATTGGCGCATGCCAAATATAGCTCCCTAGGCTTGCAAAACGCAACTAGGTCAACATGGCGAACGTGCTATTGGCACATGCCAACGCGTAGCCATATTTCCAAGGCTATGCCATTGGCGCATGCCAAATATAACCCTAGGCTTGCAAAACGTGCAACTAGGTCAACATGGCCGTACGTGCCATTGGCACATGCCAACGCGTGCACCACAAGCCATATTTCCAAGCCGCTATGCCATTGGCGCATGCCAAATATAGCGCCCTAGGCTTGCAAAACGTGCAACTAGGTCAACATGGCCGTACGTGCCATTGGCACATGCCAACGCGTACCACAAGCCATATTTCCAAGCCGCTATGCCATTGGCGCATGCCAAATATAGCGCCCTAGGCTTGCAAAACGTGCAACTAGGTCAACATGGCCGTACGTGCCATTGGCACATGCCAACGCATACCACAAGCCATATTTCCAAGCCGCTATGCCATTGGCGCATGTCAAATATAGCGCCCTAGGCTTGCAAAACGTGCAACTAGGTCAACATGGCCGTACGTGCCATTGGCACATGCCAACGCGTACCATAAGCCATATTTCCAAGCCGCTATGCCATTGGCACATGCCAAATATAGCGCCCTAGGCTTGCAAAACGTGCAACTAGGTCAACATGGCCGTACGTGCCATTGGCACATGCCAACACGCACCACAAGCCATATTTCCAAGCCGCTATGCCATTGGCACATGCCAAATATAGCGCCCTAGGCTTGCAAACCATGCAACCTAGGCCAAGTCGGCCACGCATGCCATTGGCACATGCCAACATGCTCGCCGGTAGCTTTTCCTACCAAGGCCACGGCCCTAATGGCCGCACATGCCATTGGCACATGTCAAACACACACGCTGGTAGCTTAACTTGCAAACCGTGCAACCTACCACCAAGGCATTTCGCACATGCCATTGGCACATGCCAAACACACACGCTGGTATCCTAACTTGCAAACCGTGCAACCTACCACCAAGGCATTCTGCACATGCCACACACGCCACTAGCAGCTCTGGCATTGCCACTTACACTCAACATACAACCTACCACCAAGGCATTCCACACATGCCACGCACGCCACTAGCAGCTCTGGCATTGCCACTTGCGCTCGAAGTACAACCCGCAACAAGGGCATTCCGCACATGCCAATGGCACATGCCACACGCGCCACTAGCAGCGCCACTTGCACTTAAGGTGCAACCAACGAGATATCAACACAAACTGGGGGATGCTTTCCAGGGTTTTGGTTTGGCGGTCACAGCTTGCGGCGTACACTACGCTCACATTAAGAAAGCGTGAAAAGGAATAAAGCGGTCAAATAAATGAGGAAATAATGGTGAAAAAGTTTTCACCCATTAACACCATGCGGTTACCACCTCCTCCCATTATTTCACCCTTTACTCTCTTCCTTCATGAGACCAGGGTACGTTTCAATCTCGACTTGTATAAATAGGTCTTACCTATTTCCACCAGACAACAAGTCTCGGTCAGGAGAAATATACTACACTCTTAGAAAGGCAACTTTGCAAGCTCTTCCAAAAGCTTTCATCTCTTGCAAGCTTCCCAAGCTTTCACTTTCTGATACAAGTCGAGATACTACTCTCCCAGAATTATTCTGGTCTCAACACCTTTCTTTGCTTCCCTCCCCAAATCAACCCTTCTCCTTCACTTTGTGACCGAAGCAAGTCTGGAACGGCCATTTCTTGGTTTAGGCCGGACTTGTACAGATTGATCTCTCGAATCTATAAAGTGCTCACGTGCAACACATTTGTTTAGGGTTTAAACCAGTTTCTCACTCACCCACCGAATTTACTGAAATCGGCAGAAACGATTTTCACCCATAAACAATTGGCGACCACAGCAGGAGGATTGATCTTTCGGTTACAATATCAAATTCTAGCTTCCATCCTCAAATTTTCGCGCAAGCATGGTCGGCTATCAGGCGATCTCCACAAACACTGATCCCGCTCAAGGTCATGATAACTCCTCAATTTCTGGAAGCAATACCACCAATGAAGAGGTCCCAAGACTGGTCGACCTGATGCGTGCTCAGGAGATCCACGCCAAAAACATGGACCTAATGAAGGATGCGATTAACGAAGATACTCGACTTCCTCATCAATCTAACATCGGTGCTAAGTGATTCATGTTCCCCAGGAGATCAAGAGCAGGGGACTAACATCCCGAATGAGCATTCTCAAATCAACGGTTTCGTCACTGACTGGAAGCCAGCGGACCAGGAGGCGACCATGTTGGTAGAAAACTTATGTGAATTGCTGCACCTCTCCAAGGACCAGCGGATAAAAACATTCTCTGCTATCAACCGAATAGCACTCAACGCATCACTAGTTCCTGCACCCACGGGGACTCCAAGGATCCCCGGAAGATCCGCCAACAATATTGTTTTCACCGATGACGACATGATGGTAGAAGACGGTCACAACCGGGCCTTGCATGTTACGGCTCTCGTCAAGAACATAGAGTTTCGAAGAGCACTCATTGACACGGGTGCATCTTCCAATGTCATCACTCTCAAGACACTCAAAGCTGCCAGGGTGCGACCTAATGAGATCGTACGAAAACCCACTACGATGACGGATTTCGAAGGCAACCAAACTAGCACATACAAACTACATCAACTTGGAGCGGGCAGTAGGGGGCAATCCAATCAAGCGTGAAGTTTGAAGTGATTGAAAAAGAACCAGACTACCACATGATACTGGGAAGGCCGTGGCTGCACAATCTCAAAATCGTCCCTTCAACATACCACCAATGCCTGAAAACAGTATTGAACGGAGAAGTTGTTCGCATTCCCGCGTCACTCGTCCCCTATGCACCCGCCATCTTGCGTAGAAGCACATGGACCGAAGGAGGGTTCAAAAGGCGTGGCGACCAAGATTCACAGTTTTCTGCTACCAAAATGGACATCGCTCAGAGATAGCGACAAACTGGAGATGCCCCGCAGAGGAGACCGTCCTTCCACCATCTCCTCAGAAGAAAGACCCGCAAGCCTCTCGCCACCGGGCGTAACCCGTGCCCGCACCAAGCGAGAGTGCACACTTACCGCAAGACGAAGCAAAAGGGGAAAGCTCACACATTATCACCGCGTTAGCAATTAGCAGGGGAGACCATGACCAGGTCTCTCCGCCCGAAAGAATGTCTTCACAATAACCGGGGAGGAAGTTCCGTACGCCCTCGAAGCTACAAGATGGGACCGACTTAACCACCGACGAACTCGAAACTGTCAATATAGGGAATGAGGAATTTCCGCGACCCATTCTGATCAGTTCGACTCTACATCCTGCGGAACGCTCAAAGCTAGTCGACTTACTCAAAGAATACCAGGACGTCTTCGCATGGACTTACGAAGAAATGCCTGGCTTGGATGGGAAACTGGTCACCCACCATCTGCATGTGATACCCGGATCCAAACCAGTCAAGCAGCCTCCAAGACAATTCAGACACGACGTAGAAGAACAAATCAAGGCGGAGGTCCAGAAATTACTAGCCGCCGGCTTTGTCAAACCTATTCACCATCCTACTTGGTTGGCCAATATCGTTCCCGTTAAAAAGAAGAATGGTCAGATCAGATGCTGTGTCGATTTCAGAGATCTGAACAAGTGCTGCCCTAAAGACGATTTCCCGCTACCTAACATCGACATGCTGGTAGACGCTACCAGTGGACATGGTATGTTCTCTTTCATGGATGGATATAGCAACCGAGATAAAGATGTATGAGCACGACGCGAGTAAGATCGTTTCCGAACCCCTCTTGGAAACTTCTATTACACCGTAATGCCTTTCGGTCTGAAGAACGCTGGCGCTACTTACCAACGCGCCATGACTACCATCTTCCACGATATGATGCACAAGCAAGTCGAAGATTACGTAGATGATGTGGTGGTTAAATCGAAGACTCGAGCGGATCATCCAAACGCTGCGACAAGTATTCGAAAGATGCCGCGAATACAAGTTGAAGATGAATCCTTTGAAATGCGCCTTTGGTGTCTCTTCGGGAAATTCTTGGGATTCCAAGTAACGGCGCAGGAATAAAAGTTGATCCAGTCAAAACGCAAGCTATCCTCACAATGCCGCCACCACGAACCGTGAAGGAGTTCCAGAGTTTCATGGGCAAGGTAAACTACATTCGTCGCTTCATACCGGGGCTGGCGCACCACCACTACGTTTACTCCTCTCGCTAAAAAGGGAGCAAATTTCACATGGACCATGTCTCGGCAAAAGCGTACCGGAAGATCCAAAGCAAATCTTGTCCTCCCCAACCGTCATGAAGCCTCCTATGCGAGGGAGACCACTATGTCTCTACACGCCTTTAGCGATCACCGCCATCGGAGCTCTCCTCGCGCAAGAGGACGACAAAGGAATGGAATACCCCATATACTATTTCGGTCGAACGTTGAGAGACGCCGAACTCGAGATACCCCAAGGCGGAAAAGGCGTGTTTAGCACCGATTCATTCCATCCGAAGTTCAGGCACTACCTCCTCTCCAATAAGGTGGTGCTAGTGTCCAAATCAGACCACGTAAAGTTTCTCCTCTCGAAACCTGCCCGATAGGGAGGCCGGCTAAGTGGCTCCTGCAGATGTCGAGTTCGACATAACGTGCGTCTCCCAAGGGCCATAAAAGGACAGTCATTGCAGACACAGTTAGCAGCATTCCCAGGAGAAAACACCGCAGAATTACGAGAAAATCTCCCAGGAGACCTTCCAGATATCCTTTTAGTCAAAGAAGAAACATGGCTGCTGTTCTTCGATGGCTCTTCCACCCCCAACACTAATACCGGAGGAGCGGGTGTTGTACTAGTATCTCCTATTTGGAGAAGTCTTCTCGCACTCTTTCAAGCTATACTTTTCGTGCACCAATAACTCAAATTGAATACGAAGCCTTCCTCATTGGACTATCACTATCTAAACAAGCCCGGGCCACACGTTTGGAGATAAGAGGAGATTCCAAATTACTCATCAACCTGTAAACGGGATCTATGCATTGAAAGAACTAACGCTGCACCATACAGGTGAAGCACAAAAACTACTAAATTATTTCGCCGAAGCAACCATCACACATGTCGGCCGTAGCAGCAACAAGCATGCCGACCGCTTAGCTACACTAGCCTCAAAGCTACGGTTCAAGGAACCGAGGAAACCCCGACAAGAAACGGCGAACCCTAGCTTCAACATGGCTTTCACAACCTGAGAAAGCCGCAGACGATGACTGGAGAACTCAACAACTCACTTTTCCAAGGGAAGGTCGACCTCAAGACTTTGCGGAATTTCTTTATGCTTCAAGGTGTTCTCGTATCATCGAAATCCGGCACAGCTCTCATCAAGGTGTCTCGGGAAAGAGGAAGCACAACAACGACTTGAACATGTTCATACCGAAGTCCGTGGAATAACATCGTTAGTAACCCTCTACCGTCGTTTACAACGACCGGGATACTATTGGCCGGAGATGGAAACCCAATCACGATCACTCCGAAAAGCGTGTCCAAATTGCCGAGCGCCCCCATGTCGACGAAGTCCTCAACATCAGTCACACTGGGATCAAGGGAGCCGTACATCGTTTTCCTTCGCGATGGCATTCTTCCTACTAACAAAGAGTATGCGTCCAAGCTATGGCAGAAGTCCAAAAGATTCGTGTTCCATGATGGGGTTTTATATCGCAAGAGTTTCGGGGGAAGTCTACTAAGGTGTTTGAGCGGTACAGAAATCCAAGTTATGTTAAGAGAAATGCACGAAGGAGAACACCAAGGGAAACAAACTATTCCCTGCAGATACGCGAGAGGTACTCTTGGCCGACCATGGAAGACGACGCGGCTACCTTCGTTCGAAATGCCGAGAATGCCGATTCACTAAACCTCATCCACGTGCCTTCAACACCCTTGCACGCGATAAGTAGCCCGTGGCCCTTTTATAGCTGGGGACTCGACATCATTGGTAAGATCAACCCACCGTCCTCAAAACATCATGAGTACATAATAACCGCGACCGAGTACTTTACCAAGTGGGTTGAAGTCATCCTTTACTTGAAAGGGACCACTGGAGCCACAATCGCGGCATTCATCAAGGAACACATCATCTGCCGTTTTGGCGTACCTAAACACATCATCACTGACAATGGAACGCTTTTTGCTAACAAGCAAGTACGGGAACTGCTTGAGAGGTACGGAATCCAACAAGTCTTCTCTACCGTCTATTATCCCCAAGGAAATGGGCAAGCCGAAAGTACCAACAAGACTCTGATCCGAATCCTCAGCCGGACAGTACACGACAATCTCAGAATCTGGCACGAGCAATTGCCAATGGCACTCTGGGCGTACAGAACATCTCCTAGAAGATCCATAGGCATGTCTCCTTATTCCCTCGTCTCACGTAGACACGCGCGATCCTCCCCGCAAAATCAAGATCCCGTCGGCCATAATTGCCGCAGTGACAAGCGGACCCGGTGGAATGAAGCCGAATCACTCAATGCCGACTGCGGAACTAGACACTCTGAACTCCGGAAGATCCCGGGCAGAGGAACATGCACAAGCATACGAAATAGGATTTCCGGGCGTAAACAGCCATGTAAAACCCGGGGTTTTCAAGGAAGGAGATCTGGTGCTAAAAACCGCCAAACACATCCAAAGAAGATGCATCGGCACCAAGTTTTCTCCCAAATGGGAAGGGCCGTACATAATCACTAAAGCATATAACGGGGTTACTACAAGATTATCAAAGAAGATGGGGGAAAGCTAGAGGCGGTCATCAACGGAAAGTGGCTTAAGGCGTACTACGCCTAATCATTTCCCTGCAACATGCTACATCAAAAGTGTGAACGACCAGGCACTCTCTCTCGCTTTTACTTTCTTACCAGTTATTGAATTTCAATACAATCCAACAGATTAACGAGAATCTCTTTATTTCTTCAAAAAAAAAAAAAAAAGAAAGAGGAGCCTTTAAATCTCATAATACAAATCGAAAAAGCCCATCTAGCAAATTATAATCCCTACAAAATATCATCTTCAATCGACCATGATATCTATCGGTCCTACTCTTCAAATCTTGAGTTAACTCTTCAATCCTCCGAGACTCCGGGGCCAAAATTTCCTCCTCTTCCAAAGATGGCTTTTGTGGCAGAATCACACCAAAGAAGAATACCGGCACTGCCGACCTTCACAATATTGAGGCGATGCCGCAACCAACATTAACGTTAAACTCCAAGGATTCGCAGTGGACACCATATTCTCCCACTTTTGAATGGTCGACTCACAGCGAAGATGAATGGACACATTCTCCATCTCAAAGAATCATTGGCAAAAAGACAAGTTCACTACGAAAACCAAAGCGGACGAACAAAGATTTCACCACGCTCCCGGTAGCAATATGGCCGTATGTTTTCCATATCCTCGTATAAAGGGCCACGAATTCTTTCCGCACCAGAAACCACCAACATTCCGATAATTGGAGGAGAGACACCTCATACGAGTCCCAAACGACAAACCCGGAAGGGTATTCATGACAAGAGAGCCCTAAATCAAAGATCCTCCAAGTCTGCGGCAAATCAACAAGGTCGGGCTTGAAGGAAGGGGAACGACTAGGTCATCCTCGTCGATAACGCAACGCATGCTCCAACGGGATATCTCTCGCACAAAAGGGAAATTTTCCATTTATACAACAAGCGTTAAAGTGTACGTCGATCTGCAAAGAAGAAGAAAACATACCGGATGATTTTCTTAACCCGAATAACCTTTGTTGGGATGCTCATACGAGAGTCGACCTCGCACCTTCATCCGAGAACCCGATCGGTTAGAAGATGATTCGAATCACGCGACATGACAAAGAGAAAAATCCAACAAGAAGAACCCTTTTCTCAAACGAGGAGACGATGCAATTATTTTTGGATATGAATACGGAATCTTAAAAGGGAAAGGAAGCAATGACGGACATAACGCTTCCAGATTTTAGCATGAATAATGCCCTAATTGAAGCCGCACGTGAAGGAAAGCAAGATAAGGAAACTTTGCTATCGGAAGAAACTCCCTCCTTGTTTACATCGGTCACGCCCCGCAAGCACGCACAACTTCCACACTTTGCGCCGCCCCACCATCCAAAGACACGAAATTTCCCCAAGTCACGCCGCAAGCACGCACAGCTTCCACATTGCGCCGGCTCCACTAGCCAGACACGCAATTTCCCAAGTCACGCCCTCGCAAGCACGCACAGCTTCCACATTACGCCGCCCCACCAGCCAAAGACACGCAATTTCCCAAGTCACGCCCGCAAGCACGCACAGCTTCCACATTGCGCCGGTCTCACCAAATTAGCACACTCGGTTCCCAACTCACGCCAACTTCCCAACGTCGCCCAAGCTGCACTGGCCCCACCAATTGTGCCATCCTTCCGATTTGTGCAAAACTCCCAGAGGCAAGGATTCCAAATCCTATTTATAAAAGGTCAGACAAGCCCCTCAATTCTCTCTACGGTTTGTTGTTGATAGTCTGTCACCATCTTATGCTTACCTCGCAACAAAGCCCCTGTTCCGAGCTAAGCAGGGTACTTAATGTTGATGGTGGTTTTTTAAACAAGGGGTAAAATCGTAAACCCCATGACCTAGTGTTACCCGCAACACATTAACTAAGAGTATTTAACTCAGTGTAAATAATTAATAGGGTATTTTTTCAAAATACCAGATTAGGTTTTTTCGACACGTAACCCTAATTCCAAAACAAGCCGCACATTGCGCACCATGGCAACAATGCCAAACCAAGTCGCACATCGCGCACCATGGCAACAATGCCAAACCAAGCCGCACATCTGCGCACCATGGCAACAATGCCAAACCAAGCCGCACATCGCGCACCATGGCAACAATGCCAAACCAAGCCGCACACTGCGCACCATGGCAACAATGCCAAACCAAGCCGCACACTGCGCACCATGGCAACAATGCCAAACCAAGCCGCACACTGCGCACCACGGCAACCATGCCAAACCAAGCCGCACACTGCGCACCATGGCAACAATGCCAAACCAAGCCACACCCTGCGCGCCACTACAACAACGCCAAAACCAAGCCGCACACTGCGTACCATGGCAGCAACGCCAAAACCAAACTACATATCACACCCATTGGCAACCATGCCAAACTAAGCCGCTATGCCATTGGCGCATGCCAAATATAGCGCCCTAGGCTTGCAAAACGTGCAACTAGGTCAACATGGCCGTACGTGCCATTGGCACATGCCAACGCGTACCACAAGCCATATTTCCAAGCCGCTATGCCATTGGCGCATGCCAAATATAGCGCCCTAGGCTTGCATAACGTGCAACTAGGTCAACATGGCCGTACGTGCCATTGGCACATGCCAACGCGTACCACAAGCCATATTTCCAAGCCGCTATGCCATTGGCGCATGCCAAATATAGCGCCCTAGGCTTGCAAAACGTGCAACTAGGTCAACATGGCCGTACGTGCCATTGGCACATGCCAACGCGTACCACAAGCCATATTTCCAAGCCGCTATGCCATTGGCGCATGCCAAATATAGCGCCCTAGGCTTGAAAATGTGCAACTAGGTCAACATGGCCGTACGTGCCATTGGCACATGCCAACGCGTACCACAAGCCATATTTCCAAGCCGCTATGCCATTGGCGCATGCCAAATATAGCGCCCTAGGCTTGCAAAACGTGCAACTAAGTCAACATGGCCGTACGTGCCATTGGCACATGCCAACGCGTACCACAAGCCATATTTCCAAGCCGCTATGCCATTGGCGCATGCCAAATATAGCGCCCTAGGCTTGCAAAACGTGCAACTAGGTCAACATGGCCAGACGTGCCATTGGCACATGCCAACGCGTACCACAAGCCATATTTCCAAGCCGCTATGTCATTGGCACATGCCAAATATAGCGCCCTAGGCTTGCAAAACGTGCAACTAGGTCAACATGGCCGTACGTGCCATTGGCACATGCCAACACGCACCACAAGCCATATTTCCAAGCCGTTATGCCATTGGCACATGCCAAATATAGCGCCCTAGGCTTGCAAACCATGCAACCTAGGCCAAGTCGGCCACGCATGCCATTGGCACATGCCAACATGCTCGCTGGTAGCTTTTCCTACCAAGGCCACGTCCCTAATGGCCGCACATGCCATTGGCACATGCCAAACACACACGCTGGTAGCTTAACTTGCAAACCGTGCAACCTACCACCAAGGCATTCCGCACATGCCATTGGCACATGCCAAACACACACGCCGGTAGCCTAACTTGCAACCCGTGCAACCTACCACCAAGGCATTCTCGCACATGCCACACACGCCACTAGCAAACTCTCCGGCATTGCCACTTACACTCAACATACAACCTACCACCAAGGCATTCCACACATGCCATTGGCACATGCCACGCACGCCACTAGCAGCTCCGGCATTGCCACTTGCGCTCGAAGTACAACCCGCAACAAGGGCATTCCGCACATGCCACACGCGCCACTACCAGCGCCACTTGCACTTAAGGTGCAACCAACGAGATATCAACACAAACCGGGGATGCTTTCCAGGTTTTGGTTTGGCGGTCACAACTTGCAGCGTACACTACGCTCACATTAAGAAAGCGTGAAAAGGAATAAAGCGGACAAATAAATGAGGAAATAATGGTGAAAACGTTTTCACCCATTAACACCATGCGGTTACCACCTCCTCCCATTATTTCACCCTTTACTCTCTTCCTTCTTGAGACCAGTAGTACGTTTCAATCTCGACTTGTATAAATAGGTCTTACCTATTTCCACCGGACAACAAGTCTCGGTCGGGAGAAATATACTACACTCTTAGAAAGGCAACTTTGCAAGCTCTTCCAAAAGCTTTCATCTCTTGCAAGCTTCCCAAGCTTTCACTTTCCGATACAAGTCGAGATACTACTCTCCTGCACTATTCTCGTCTCAACACCTTTCTTTGCTTCCTCCCCAAATCAACCCTTCTCCTTCACTTTGTGACCGAAGCAAGTCTGGAACGGCCATTTCTTGGTTTAGGCCGGACTTGTACAGATTGATCTCTCGAATCTATAAAGTGCTCACGTGCAGCACATTTGTTTAGGGTTTAAACCAGTTTCTCACTCACCCACCGAATTTACTGAAATCGGCAGAAACGATTTTCACCCATAAACAGTTTCGTGAACTATTTATAAGCCGTGGTAGTGGGCAATAATATACCCCCAAATGTGCCTTCCAAACATAATTTAACCGTAGGGATAACCATTTTTCTGTAACGTTTTTTTGTTAGAATCGGATTACATATGTGTCCACAAAAAACAAACGTGTAGCCTTTGAATTCTTATCTGCTTAGCCCATAATCGGATTACATGAGTACTGATAAAACCCGATTGTTGATGTGTAATGCTAGAATCGGATTTTACATGTGTATCGAGTAAATCGATTCTTATAAGAAAAAATGCCTAATTTTTTGTGTTATTTTTTTTTTGTTGGAATCGGATTACATGAGCACTTATATAATCCGATTGTTAGGTGTTATGTTAGGAATCAAATTTTAAATGTGTATCCAGTATACCCATTGTATACCTTGAATTCAAAATTATGCATTCAATTTAATTGTTGTTTGTCGCTTATCTCCGTATTCTACAAGCCAAACAAGGACAAGCAACAAAAGAAAGCCTAAAAGAAATATAAGAGGAAAAATGGCTTTGATTCTCCTCAGAGTTTGAGACCTCGTTAAGAGGGCGATCAAAATTTAAATGCTTCCCACCGAAGGGGCTCGGGGAGTAAATCCAAAGTGATCCGCATCAATGACCCACCACCTCAAGCGGAGCAACCAATACAAAAAGAATCTGATTCTGATACACCTACTGAAGAAGGAGGTGGTGATAGAGAAGTTGCTGAAGAAGAAAGTGGTGAGGAGGAAGTTAATAAACAAAAAAGTGGTGGCAAGGAGATCAATGAAGAAGAAAGAGGTGGCAAGGAAGGTGATAAAGAAGAAATTGGTGGCAAGGAAGGTGATGAAGAAGAAAGTGAGGATGAAGGTGATGATGAAGAAAGTGAGAATGAAGGTGATGGAGAATAAAGTGAGAATGAAGTTGATGAAGAGGTAAGATAAGTTCAAGAATAAGTGCAAGAACAAGTCCAAGGAGGAGAAGTTCAACAACAAGTCCAAGAAGGAGACGGTCAAAAACAAGGTAAGACAGATGGTAAGAATGATGGTCCAAAGAAGAAGAAAGGAAGCCACATGCCCGACCCGCTGAAGATGTTTCCTCGCGGACCTACTGATACCGTTTACGGGTTACCCGGTGATGCGGGAAATTTTTTATGGGGGTACAAAGAGAGTTGCGCCACTGTCGTCTGCCATACCATAGTAACTACCTAAACCTTATGTTATATAACATAACACTTATTATCCGTGTAGTGTTTTTATTATTGTCCATCAAATTTGTTTTATTTTATAGGATCACAAGGATGTCGTTCGTCGTATGAATCCAGGAACGTCAGTGAGTATGATGAAGAATTGGGTACTGGAAGCACCAAAATCGACCATTGGAGAAGTTGAAGAAGTAGTCGATAGTCAAATCTACGGGGTTGTTGCCTACGGTCGAGAATTTGGATATTGGTTACGACAAACCTCCTTGTTCCGCCTTCGCCGAGAGATATTACGGAGAAACGGATACTTTGCATCTTCCGTTTGGCAAAATGATGATAAATCCAAATGATGCGAAGTTCATTACCGGGCTAAGCATAGATGGTAAATCCGTGAAGCCCGAAGGTTACGCGCAAGAGCTTAACTGGGACAAGATTTACGCGTTCACCAAGAATATGTTCCAATGGGATGAGGAGATGACCAAGTCACAGATGCTAGTAGGCAAAGCAAAGCAGAGGATATTCCATCTCTCAAAGTTGAGGGACCTCTTCATGGGAGCAAAGAAACTTCGTGCATAGGGAAAAGAGGTGACCAATGAACGTATCTCCGCCACCACCAATGCGTACGTCATCTACATCCTTGGATCTGTTATCTTTCCCGACGTTTTCGGTGCCCATGTGAACGCCAACTTTATTCAGTTGTTGCAACCATTTGACATGATTCACGAATACTCTTGGGGCACTGCCATCCTTGCACACTCGTTTAAAGAGTTGAGAAAGGCTTCTAGGGCCGAAATGAACCAAATCGGAGGGAATATGGATTTTCTTTAGGCGTGGATATATTTGCACTTCCCAATATTTTCTGAAAGGCTTTTGTGAACAAGGAATGGGACGTTAACTTTTATGGGGACATGTATACCTACAACGGTAATGAAAAGTCCCAAGATTTGGTTTATCTGAAGTTGAGACGCCATTTGGACAACTTGACGACGAAAGATGTTGTATTTGATCCTTACAAGAAGGCTTTGGCCAAAGCAGGAAAGATAGTATTGGGTACGCCGAGAAACAAGTTATTTTGGGCCTTTATTTCACCCAAGAGGATATGTAATGTACAACCCGACGAGAGTTGCAAGACAATGCGGATTGCGGATACGTACAAAAAATCCTAAAAGAGCACAAGAAGTTTAAAATCGATGAGGAAAAAAGCGAGTCATTTGATAATGATATTGAGATTGTTCACGACCCTTTACCATCATGTAAATATTGGGAAGAGAGAAGGTTCAACAAATATGCTATGGATGGTCGATTGAGAATAGATGATGAGGCAATTCCGGGTTACATGTCGTGGTACCTCAATGTTTTGCATACTCGAGTGATACGAGTAGATGAGAGGCCCCAGATAGTGGACAAAGATACAACTCTCAAATACCTGGTGCGTATTGTTACTCAATTACGGTTTTGTTAATGGTTTTAGTATTATTTGTTGAATGTTTGTTGTTTAAAATGGAAACAGAGAAGACGAGTCGGGCACTTGATAACCCAAGCAAGGCTACATATTAGGGAAGGGAAAAATATTAAGGCCAATGAAAAATTGATTGATAAATTGAACAGTCTCGAAGATGTAGAAGCAGGTGCAAAGTTTGAGGAACCGGTGGAGGAGGAGCCAAACAAAAACAGGAAGAGAGACGCCACAAAAAGGAATTATGAAGGTGCATCGAGCAACGCCCAACGTGCTAAACGAGGACGAGGTGGTCGTGGTGGGGATGTTCATGAATGAATGGTTTCAAACTTATGTCTTTAACTATGGATAATTATGGAGTCAAAACTTATGTCTTAAACTTATTGTCAAATTATGTTTGGTTATATTCCTAGTTTATGAATGACTGAATCTGGTTTCTTTTGAAAATTATTTGTGTTTGTCTAAGACGCATCAAAAGAACCAACTAAAATGTGTGTGTGCAAAAACTGAAGGATTCTGGCAGTTTTTTCTGTCACAATCGGTATACATGTACCTTTATATAATCCGATTCTGACAGTTCTCCAAGGGTATAATTTCAGTATCGGGTTTTGAGGGTGCACCACATAGGCCGATTCTGAAAATTTCATTCACCTGGTTTGTAGGTGTTCAGAATCGGTTTATACAGATACTTTTAAAGTCCGATTCTGAGAAAACAAAATAATCCAGAGTTTTGATAACCTTAAGAATCGGTCTATATGGGCATTTCATGTAATCCGATTCTACTAAGGAAAAGTGACACCTTTTCTGTAACTTTTTTTGACAAGAATCGGATTACAAGTGAAATATTAAAAACTGATTGTTAAGAGGCTGATTTTGACAACCTCCAAAATCGGTCTATGTGGGCATTACATGTTATCCGATTATGCTAAGGAAAAGTGGCATCTTTTCTGTAACTTTTTTTGCCAAGAATCGGATTATATGTGCAATATTAAAAACCGATTATTGAGAGGCATATTTTATATGATTTTGCAAGGATATAATCGGTCTATGTGGACATACCTAAAATATGATTGTGTGAGTTGAATTCGAAAAAAATAGCCGTTGAGTCTTTATCTATATAAGGACAACCTCTTTGAGCCACTCCCACATCACACACTTAGCCTAGAAAATGGAATGGGATCAGGAAGAAGACAAGCAGCTCGTGAAATGGGAACCATATGAAGATTTGTGTCTTATTAAATCGTTTGCTAATACGTTCCGTGAATGTCCGAATGAAATATATTCAATGTTTTGGAAGAGAGTTAAAAGAAGTTCTTTTACGGGCGTACCGCGAATCCCAATAACCGCAAATGGAGAGACTTGGCATTTCGATTCAACTACATAAAAAGTGCAATGCGAGAGTATGTTAAAGTTAGAAATATGGTGTACCACCACCATCCACAAGCTCCTCTTAGGGAAAAAGTGAGTAATCTGATAATATTTATACTTACATCGTTAAAAGTTCGCATACTAACATACGAGAGTTCATTGAATTTCAGCTGGAAAGTTTCAATGGGTTTTGGAGAATTCGTAATGGGGAAACTAAGTTCATTCACCACAAAGAATATACGACATTGTACCGACATGCTCGGAGGTTCATTGACGATTACGAACATTTGATTGTCAAATTCTAGAATTCCCATATTGAATCATATATATGTAATGCGCTAATGTCCTAAACTATGTAATGAATATTTTGTTTCTGAAAGTAAGGTATAATCGGATTATGTGGACATCCCTAAACACCGATTCCTACAACCGGTATTGTGTGTATTGAAAAAATCCAATTATGGGTTTACTTCGTCCTTTGAAAAAACTCAACCCAGAATCAGTTTACAATTGCACTAACATCAACAGATTCTGGATCGAGTTTTTAAAATTAAAACTAATATTTTTTCAAGTTTTGATGATGAATTTGTTAGAGCACTGCTCGGTCGAACTCGCATGTGTTGCTATCTCAAGCATGTTTGTCAATGTTAGTGATCAAAACTATAAGTCTTGATTTATAGCCTATTTATAGATATCTCAGACTAGGACATAGATTGTGTAGTTGAGCTTAGTTTTCACGGAGTTCATCATTTGAAGACGAAAAACTACTACGGGAGCTTGTGGAACTTCTTCGATAAAAGGTATGTGGAGACTTGAACTCATCTATCACTTGGAAAGTCTATTTCTACTATCTTCTATATTGAGACATAAGTCGTGTTACGATATAGTTTTCTCTATACACATTTGAGATTTCGAGCTGAGTATATCTCGCTTAGAAATATGTGTTGGTAAGATTTCGCTTCGACCAAGTTCATCTTATATCATGAGAAAATTTCCGAGTAACATATTACATGGTTTGTGCGATACAATCATTTGATGTAGGCTTGGAATGTTTCGATAATGATTATTTCAATATCTTGGAAATTGCTTTGATGCTAATAGTGTGTGAAAACGGCTATTATCATTATAGAAGGATGTTTCAATGATTGAAATAAAGAGGTTAGAATCTTGTAACCATCTTTGGATATAAGCATAGTGTGTTCGCACATTAGTGTATAAGTCCAAAACCAGGAACCTCAAGTATGCATACTTGTGTGTATACAAAAAGGTTGCAGGAGACTGGATAAGTATGCGTATATGTACGCATACTGGCGGAATTTCACGTCCGTGAATTTTTGCTGAGTTTGAAAACCAAAACCAAACTCATCCGGTTAAGTAAGGTACACGTACTGGTGGAAAGTTCACGTCCATGAGTTTCTGCTGAGTTTGAAAAACTAAAACAAACTCAAATCCGGTTACTTAAGTACGCATACCTGTACGCATACTTAAGTGTGTTACTTTTCTAAAATCGGTTGTACATGAACCTAAACATTTATCAATAAGGAATGCAATCTTTGCGAACCGTGGCTATAATGTTCATGTATTGATTCGAGTGAATTAAACAAATTTTGCTTCAATTGTGTTCTTGTATAATTCCATGAGAATATGATGCGTGTCGTAACCACAACAAATTAATTAATATTTTTCCACCTAATTAACAAGTAATATAGTGTAGTCAAGTTCGTCCCACGAGGAGCAAGAGGTTTTAGTTGTAAAATTGTCACAAAAAGGGGGGGTAAAGCAAAAGAAAGTAAATAAGGTAATTAAAAGTTAAAGTTGAAATCAATAAGAGAGACAAGATCAAGGAATCCTTCTTCGTTGCAAAACAATGATTCAAGTTATGTTTTTCATCCACATGTTATTAGTCATAGATTATCACCAACCGTAGGTAAAGCAGCTAGATCGAGTGCTAAACCCCTAAATCCCTTGTATCACTGGGATATGGAAGTTCTCGACTACTGGGATTCTATTTACCAAACCACCTAGTAGTAGATCACTCAAGATGTAATTTAAATAAACGCATTAAGATTTATGAACTTATTAGGTTGATATTAGTAGTTAGACTCTTAGATCAAGGTCTACTTGCTAATGCTGTTTTCACACACAATTGCTCCACGGAATCCCTCCGCAAGGTCTTGTGTTTGCTACTTATGTAAAGAGTCAAGAAACGATTACTTATCCCCTAACTTTCACTAGCTTTAGATCAATTAACAAATCAATTTAGTTGGCCACCCAAACAATCTATCAATCAACCATGAATGTATAAACATTCCTATTAGTAAAAACAAACGATAATCATGTGAAAAACTTCAAGATAGAATTGAAAACAAAACTCAAATCATATGTTAAGAACTAGGAATTCATCCTTAATCAATAAGAAAATTAGCTACTCATGTTTTTGAAATTCACACAAATAATTAAAAGGAGAATTTTTCAAGTTCACACAAATAATTAAAAGAAGAATTTTGAAAAGCAAGCAAAAACACAAGTGTTGTGTGTGTAAAAGGTGTGTGGAAGTGTTAAAGTGTGTAGAGAACTTCTCTATTTATAGGCTTCAATGCTCTCCAAATCTTCCAAGGAATAAAATCCTCATTCCATAATAAAACCACTTTCCCAATTTGAGCCTAATTCCAATTTCAAGTTCAATTCTCCAAAGCCTCCAAATTTTCATCCAATTCTCAAATCTAAGTCTTCACACCCATGAGAGAAACTCACACATAATTCTGCAATTTTGGTCCGCCGGAAAAATACTGGGATCACCGGAATCCATCTAGAAAACGGCACCGGATAGTGTCTGCCGATCACCTGAGATTCTTCTTCAGACAACGGAATATTCCGTCACGATGCTGTCAGAGTTAACGGTCAAGACGGTCAAAATGGTAGTCAAGAGGTCAAGGGGAAGGAGAGTCAGCTGAGTCAGTCACTCAGTCAGCTTTCAAACTCTGTCTTACTGGGCTGACTCTACTGAGTTGCAGGGCTGGATCGGTCATCGGACTCGTCCGGAACGGTCATCGCCGTCACCGAGTTAACTCGTCTGAGGGAAAATCCGGACAGAGTTCCGTTTGTTTATAGGACATTCCCGGCCTAAATTCAGGCCTCTTATTGGTCTTCTCTTGTTAAGAATCCTAACACATACATCTATTCAATTCATTCATTCACTCCATCGTTCCATGTACAACATCAGCATCTTCAATTCCTTCTTCCACTCCAACCCATGGACTTCTCTGATTCTTCCATCTATACTCTGGCAATGGAAACAGCTTCAACATTCTATCAGAGACCACCAACAACATCATACACCATTTCTTCCTCTTTATCTGTAGATCAAAACAACTTCAGAATGAGCTTCATTCAACAGACCACCAACAGCACCAAAACACCAATTCCCAAATTCATCCATCTCCATCGATTAATTACTGAAACCCATTCTTTATTATTGTCTGTAACATCATTATTCTCGATCTCAGACCATTAACAACACCAACTCCCTCTATCGTTCACAGCATACAGCAAACCTATCTCAATCTCCTTCACTGTTCAACATGACCCATTTCCTCTATCTCGCTGTAACCCTTGAATTAGGTTCTTGAGCCAAACCCATCTCTCAATTCTCAATCTAAACCTCAAATTGCCATCAATTCCATCAAAATCTTCAATGTCAGCAACCACAAACCCTCATATCCATTACCCATTTTCACTGAATCAGATCAACAGCATCACGCTCATCTTCCATGATTCAATTTCAGCTGCAGACCATCATCGACCTTCTGTCTATTCTTCATCTCGATTTCTCAGACCCAACAGCAGCATCAATTTACTTCTCTTGGTTCTGTTGCAGAGACTCACCCATCTGTTCTCGATTTATAACAGCAGCAACGTCTCAATTCTTAACCAAATTCAATCCAATTTCGAAACCAACAGGAACCCATCTTTATACATCTCTCGGATCTCAACCTCAATCAATTTCATCATCGATCTTCTCTTCAATTACAGAGATGAACCCTAATTTCTTCATTGTTATTTCAATCAACAGATCTGTGAGTTTCTTCTTCTCTCGATTTCTCTAACATTTTCTCGATCTCGATTCAGCATCAGCCATGACTGCTTTTCTTTCTCACTCTGTGTATGAAATATGAATGAGAGAACACTCTCTCGATATAGGGTTATAGATTGGGTTGGATTTATCCACCCCAGGGATAGGACCCGATAAATACACCCACTGATAAATGATAAGGGATACCCTGATGGAAACCCCCTTAACCTCAGCTTGACTGTAATTAGTACTCCTCCAAATAGAGTTGCCTCTTAACCCTGACTGGGCTCCAGATAGTGTTCTCCCATGAAATGACAATTTTTTGCCCTTTTGCTCAAATTGGATAATTTCTTCTTCTTTTCGTTCGTGCGACTCCATAGTAGCTATAAAACTCAAAACAAGCGTAAAATACATAATTTACAAGAAAAATAGCAAAGAAAGCATAAATAATAGATAGTAAATAGGATGTATTCTACACCCTATCAGAATATAACAATAAAAACTCTTTCACTAGTTTCATTTGAGTCATTTGAACTAGTTATGGTTAAGATGAATGAGGTTGATATGAGAGTAATCATATGGCTAACCTCTGTTACCTATTTGTGAACCAACATGGTGTACACGTTTAGGTACGGTTACATAAACCTAAATGAGGGTACATTTCATATGTGTGTAACAATCTAAGTTCGATCTAACGGTTGAAAGATATTAGCTTGGTTGAATCAGGTTTTTCATCTAACGGTGAATATTGAATGCTCTGGTACCAAGGTAACTTGGATTGCAAACTCTGATTTGAAAATTATATAAAGGAGAACTCTAGCAACTGGGAAACCTAATCCCCACACCTCTTGTGTGTTACCAGTTGCATAACTAGAGTCGATTCTCCTTTAACCTTAGGTTTCTTATCGAGATCCTGTAGGTTAACGACTTGAAGACTTCATTGGGATTGTGAAGCCAGACCCAACTATTATCTTGTAGTTACGTGATCTGATCTTGTTGTTTCTATCATTTTGAGTACAATTGGAATAATTGACTCGATATTTTATATCTCTGATAGGCAAGATATAAAAGTAATCACAAACAACTTCGTCTCATCGTTTGTGATTCCACAATATCTTCTTTCGCTAGACGATTAAGATTATTGTGAGGTGATTGATAATTCTAGTCTGTTCTTCAGGAATATAAGTCCGGGTTATCCATTGGTTCCTGTTCACCTTGATTTATCAAAAGACGGAACAAAAACTCTTGGGTATTTCTGTGGGAGACAGATTTATTCAATCCTATAGACTTTTCTGTGTGAGACAGATTTGTCTATCAAGTCTTCGACTTTGTGTCGTAGCAACTCTTAGTTATGGGTGGGATCAGCTAAGGGAATCAAGTGCGTAGTATCCTGCTGGGATCAAAGACGTAAGGAGCGCAACTGTACCTTGAATCAGTGTGAGATTGATTAGGGTTCAACTACAAATCCCAATCAGAAGTTAATTGGTAGTAGGCTAGTGTTTGTAGCGGCTTAATACAGTATGTTGTTCAATCTGGACTAGGTCCCGGGGTTTTTCTGCATTTGCGGTTTCCTCGTTAACAAAATTTTGGTATCTGTGTTATTTCTTTTCCGCATTATATTTTGTTATATAATTGAAATATCACAGGTTGTGCGTTAAGATCAATCAATTATAATATCCAACCTTTGGTTGTTGATTTACATTGATTGACACTTGAACATTGGTCTTTGGTACCGTTCAATTTGTTTCACATAATAATCAGGCTTGCGGATTTCTATCTGTTTGATTTGCTGATTACATTGTGAAACAGAGATATTAAAACTCTTTGATATACTTTACTCTAGATTGAGTCTGACTATCTAGTTGATTCTCTAGAAAGTGTATTGGAGTAAGTCCTCTCAGATTGCCAAACGAATTGTTGGGTGTGGTTGTTAAACCCCCCCATTTTCAGAATTAATGGTAGTTAATTTCACGGTTAATTTGATTAAACATCATTTAATCACCCAAATTAACACTAATTAATCAGGGGTAGTTTTGCCATTTAGTAAAATAGTTGGATAAGGGGTTATCCATTTTACTTCAATTTTTTTTGTCTTGTAGTCGTAGGCCCCAACTAATCACACTGGACCCCAAATTAGCCAGGTTATTAATTAGTAGTCATAAACCTTTGGAATCTTTTTTTTTTTTTTTTTTTTGATGTCTTAGATTAGTGGTCCCTAGACTACATCCAAACTCCTTAAATTGGAGTGGATTTCAGCAATTACAGGGTTCGAACCCCTACCTCCGCAGTGGGAGGGAGCATGCTGATAGGTGTTGTAAAACACCTAATTTTATATCTAGTATTTATGCTTTCTTTGATATTATCCTTGTGAATTGCATCTCTTATGTTTAGTTTTGAGTTATTAGGTGCAATGGAGTCCTTGGGAGCAAAAGAGGGAGAAAACGTCCATTTGGAGCGAGAACGGCAAAAAAGATCAATTCACATGCGATATTTGGAGCAGGCTAATGTTGTGCAAGGATGGGTGAAGGATGAACTGTCGGTTTTCTGAGACTGACATGCTAAATAGTACTTGGATAGCCCTTATCAGAGTTATGGGTGCCTGTGGTACTTATTATCATTACCACATCCTAGAATTCAGAAGAGAATTCATTTCTCAATCATTTGGTTTCTAACAGAGCAGTGTGCGACTGAGTTTAGGGTTGCTGTTTTAGCTAAAACCAGACGAAGAAATTTAAGATAAAAGAAGCCTGTGATGGAAGAAACCGGAATGAGGGTATGAGTCTGCTGGAGAAATTGATGAGAGGATTGAATCTATCAAGGAGTTGAAGAATAGAGCCCAACAAATCGAGAAGACGTTATGATTTGTTGTTCAGATAAATCAGTTGAGGAATCTGGTGATGAGTGTGATGGATTTCGGAGTTTGGGTTTGCTAGTGTTGCTGTTGAGTACAAGAGGAAGAAATCTGATATGGGTTTGGTTCAGATCGATGGATGGAGCAACTGATAATGATTCAAGGTTAGTAGATGATGAATCTGGGTTGATTTTATATGTCGGTTTTGGAATTGCATCTGAGCCTGAGCAGAGAAGAACATGAGTAGCTAGGATTTTAAAGAAGATTCAGAGTTGATTGAGTTTAAATGAATTGAGAAGAGATTTGAGCTGTTGGGTTCGATTCCAGTGAAGCTATTGATTTTATGAGGATAAATTAGGGTTCTTATGGTGATTTAGGTGAAACTGTGATATTTAATGGAATCTGAGCTCAATCTCAGTAATAAGGAGGTGGGTTTGATGATTGAATGGGTTCTGATGATTTTGAATTGTTTGTTGTTGGTGGTGGCTGCTGCTGTGGGTCTTGTTAAAAGTTGGTGCTGGCATTACAAGGAAGAACAAGGATCTGAATCGATGAACTGTCGATGGTGGATGTTTGGGGTCAAGGCTAGTGATGTTGTTGGTTGTTTGCAGTTGCAGCTGGGAGAAGAAGATGGATAGCTGCAATCTGGTGATGCTCAAGTGGATGCAAAGAATGGTTCAGGTTATGAAACTGAACGAGTTACATCTGCAATTCAGGCACTGGTGGTTTTGAAAGGAGATGGCAGTACTGCGGAAGTTGCAATTGCCGTGACATAATGAATAGATGTATGTTAGGTACAGCTGAACTGAAAAATGGGCCGAATCTACCGCAGAGTTGTTGTTGGTACTTGTACTGGTACTGGTGGATAAAATGGATTATTGGCAAGATAATGGTACAGATTTATGATGTGGTGTTACAGGGAAGAGCATGGAAGTGATAATCTGAAGTTAAATGGGTTTTGGAGGTTGATGTAGATGTTAGGGTTTGCTGTTTGAAGATTCAGATTGGTTTGTGCTGAAGTTGAGAATCAAAACAGAAATGGAATTGGAGATACTTATCTGGCTATGGCAGATGCTTGAGCTGAATTTTAATGGATGATGTTGGTGCTGTTGAACCGAGTCGAACTGGTGGTGTTTAAGTCTGCAGCTGGTTATGAAGTTGTAGGCGGCGCTGTAATGGGTACTGTGATTACAGTAAGCCATGGATGGTCACTAAGGATTGAAGCTCAGCGAGAATCGGTCTTGAGCAACATAGCGTAATCGAATGCAAAGGAGCGATCTTTGCAAAGATGCAATGGGAATTGCAGTGTTGATTGAGTTGCAGGAGCTACAACAGAGAATGCGAGAATGATGTTATTGAACTGGCTAAAGGCTATGACTCTGGTGGTGCAAAGAATGGAGTGATATGTTGAGCTGTAACGAAGTAGATGGAAGCAACAACTCAATGAAATTGCAGTTAGTTTGAGGAGATGGTGGAGCAGTTGCATGCAGTGAGAACTGGAGTTGCAGCTGTGGAATGATGGAACATCCATCATGGATGGATTTGCACTGGTGAAGTGCAATCATCGCACAACACAAGTTCAGGCCTTAGCAAAATGGCTCAGGCCTTTGTCCTAGACCAGTCAGCCGCCTACTCAGACCTGATTCACCCAGTTAGCCTCTGACTGGACCTTGATTAGTCAGCTTAACTCGGTCTGACCGAGCTTACTCGTTGACCGTTGACCGGGCGGACTTTGTTGGTCACCTGAGCTACATTCCCGGTTGCTTCTCCGGCCAATTTCCGGCCATAATACCAATTTTCCGGTAACTACTTTTGGGACATATTTTCGCTTGGGTTTTTCTCACATATTGGCTTGGTGGACCACTTGGACTTTGGGCTTTGAAGACTTAATTTTAGAAGTTGGAGAAAAGCTACAAAAGGAGAAAGTTTCTATTTCTTTCGGGTTATCACGTATTTTTTTTCTACTTGGAGTTTTGGAGAGCGGCGACTAGGGTTTGCTTTTCATTTGTTTTTCATCTTTTTCATTATTTTATTATTGATTATGATTATGATGAACTCAAAAGCTATAAGTAGCGAAACAACTATTATTGGTTATGGGATAAAGTGGATATTACAACATGATATTTGATTCAATACATTAGTTTTGTCTCAACTTTATTGTCTATGATTCATGGTTTATATTGTCATATGATTTGAATACTTGTTAGGTTGAGTCCGGAATCAATCCGATTTGAATTCATTTCTAGAGCTATATTAGGGTTTTCAATACGAAAAAGTTGTTTATCCCTGATTCTAAGTAGCATAATTGTGGGTAGTGCTTGTAGTGATATATCCTACTAGTCACAAATGAATCATAACCTTGGTTAAATCGAATTAGTGCTTTTACATGTTTGATTGCCTTGATTAGTCTTATTCCATAGAACTTAGTGCTTTGAGGGAGTTAAACTTAATTGTGCTTTTACACTTTAGGTTGCTTTCTAGGAAGAATTCACATATGCATCTTTTAATGTGGTTGTGATGAAATCAGGGAATTAGCGGGATATACTTGCGATCAAGGTATCCTAGGACTTTTAGTAAATGAGAGATTAAAATTTCAATTCTAGTCATTGATGAAAATACATGTTTGTGAATGATACTATCTCGTGACCAATATCTTCTCTTTATTGATTATTCGAATTATTTACATTGTTTTCAATTATTTTCATTGCTTTGTTTAAACAAAAATCCCCCCTTTGGTTACTAAGAAATTGAAGTTTTATAACAACTAAAGCCTCTCTGTGGGAACGAACTCTTTCTTACCACGTACTTCATTTATTTAATAGAGTAAGAAAGTGAAATTATTTGCTCGGCTGACAACCGATCAAATTTTGGCGCCGCTGCCGGGGAGGCATGCGACTTGTTATTAAATTTTTAGTTTCTATTTATAATTTCTACTTTTATCTTTGCCTTTTGTTTTCTTGTCTTGTTTCTCACTTGTTTGCGAGAATTGTTTTCAGGTACCTAATCCCTGGATTCTAAAGATTGGAACTATCCAAGGTGCGGGATAGCTACTCGAAGAGGCACAATACTCCAACCAAGTCAAGACACAACAGAAGATCAAGAGTTAGAAGTGGAAGAAGAGTTACAAATAGAAGGAGAACACGAGGTTCCATTCGTAGAAGAACTAATATTTGAAGAAGAAGAAGCAATGGGTGATCATACACTCAAGGACTTGGCTTCTCATAGGCTTGATGCACAACGATGGTGTATTAAAACAAACTCAACCTTCGAGATCAAGCCAGGGTTGCTTAGAGAGTTACCAAAGTTCCATGGCATGGTGAATGAAGACCCAAACAAGCATCTTATGGACTTCCATACCATTGTCACGGCCATGCTTCAGTGAGACCGATCTTGATGGTGCAATGTTGAAAGTTTTTCCATTTTCTATGGTGGATAGCGCTAAGGATTGGTTGTCTTGTTTGCCATCCTGAAGTGTCACCACATGGAATGGGTTGAAGAAAATTTTCTTAGAGAGGTATTTTCCTGCATCGAAGGCTACTCAAATTCGCAAAGAGATTTGTGGGA
Organism: Papaver armeniacum; assembly: GCA_023531295.1. Classification (NCBI taxonomy): domain Eukaryota; kingdom Viridiplantae; phylum Streptophyta; class Magnoliopsida; order Ranunculales; family Papaveraceae; genus Papaver; species Papaver armeniacum. The sequence continues at coordinate 471,552 of JAJJWW010013570.1, read as the reverse complement.
TAAAGCAAAATGTATGAGAATCTTTGTATGAATGTTGGGAGTGATACAAGAGATTGGTGGCAAGCTGTCCACACCACCAATTCAGTGACGCTATGATAATCCAATACTTTTATGAAGGTCTCCAATCAAGTGATAGATATCTCCTTGATACTGCGTGTGGTGGTGCACTAGTGAACAAGACGGTGGCACAAGCTAGAGAGTTGATTGAAAACATGGCAGCAAAATCGCAACAATTCTACACAAGAGGTGAACCAATGGTTAGGCGAGTGCATGAAGTTACAGATTCATCATCACACCGTGATCAAAGGATGGATAATATGGAGCAAATTATGGAAAAGATGGCTGCAGTTATTTTACCTTCATATGGTGAAGAGTTGGAGCAAGCTAGTGCGGTCTTTCCAAATCAGCAAAGGCGGTATGATCCATACTCCAACACTTACAATCCAGGATGGAGAGATCATCCCAATTTTAGCTATGCCAACAAGCAAGGTGCAGTCCAACAACCTACTTTCAACCGTCCGGGTGGATTTCAAGCGCAACAACAACAATTTCAGCAACCACAAGCACAACAATCAATGCAAAATCAAGGTTCCGATATCGATGCAAAGCTTCAAACTTTTATGCAAGGCATTTCCACCATGTTTAAAGAAAGTCAGTAGGAAACTAAGAGTGCTATCAAGGAGTTGCAGACACAAATGGGTTCCATGGCGATTGATATAAACAAATTGAAGGCACAAAATAGTGGGAAACTCCCGTCTCAACCTATTAACCCAAAAGAGGATGTCAATGCTATTACGTTGAGAAGTGGTACACAAATTGTGCAACCCGAGATTACTGATTCGGGCAAGGTGGAAACACCAAAGGAACCTGTTTTGGAGGAGAATAATAAGGATTCGCCCCAAACTTCTGAGGAACCTATTCCTAACTCTAAAACTACGGTTTCTACTTATGTTCCTCCTTTACCTTTCCCTCGCAGATTTGCAAGTTCCAAGAAGGCGGAACTAGAAAAGGAGATTTTAGACATTCTTAAAAAGATACATGTGAACATACCACTCATTGATGCTATTAAGCAAGTTCCAAAGTATTCAAAGGTGTTGAAGGACTTGTGTACCAATAAGCTAAGGCTAAAAGGTAATGAAGTGTTAAGTGTGGGGGAGAATGCTTCGGAAATCTTACAACACAAACTCCCACTTAAGTGCAAGGATCCTGGTAGTTTTGACATTCCCGTCACAATTGGTAACACAACATTTAACAAAGCTATGTTGGATCTAGGTGCATCCGTTAATGTTATGCCCGCGTCAATGTATAATTCACTTGATCTTGGTCTTCTTAAAAAGGTTGAATTGTATTGCAATTATCCGATCGCTCTAATGTCTACCCAATGGGTATTGTTGAGGATGTTCTTGTGCAGGTTAATCAATTAGTATTTCCAGCTGACTTTTGCGTGTTAGAGATGAATGAAGGGTCACCGGACTCGTCTCTTCCATTGCTACTTGGGCGTCCCTTCATGAAAACGGCGAAAACCATTATTGATGTGGACAAGGGAACGCTAACTATGGAGTTTGATGGAGAAACAATACGTTTTAACATTTTCGAGACGATGAGATATCCTAGTGATGTCCACTCTTGTTTCTCCATTGATGTTATGGATACATTGGCACAACAAATGTTTGAATTGAATGGTGATGACGCTTTTGAAACCGTTTTAACTACATCCATGGATAATAGTGTAGAGTGTGGTAATGAAGTCAATGAAGCCCTTGGTGATCTTAATTCACTACAAGGATGCACGGAAACTCATAATATCTCTTTTATTTCTTTACCATGCAGTGATGAAAAGCTTGTACCTTCAATTGTTAAATCTCCAAAGTTAGAATTGAAACCTCTCCCCGATCACCTAAAGTACTTGTACTTGGGTGACAAGGAAGATTTACCTGTGATTGTGTCTAACGATCTTAGTGATTTACAGGAGCAAAAACTTCTAAGGGTGCTAAGGAAGTACAAGACGACCATAGGATGGACAATTGCTGATATCAAGGGTATAAGCCATGCCGTTTGTATTCACAAAATCCGTTTGGAGGATGATGCAAAGCCTACAAGGGAAGCACAACGTCGTTTGAACCCTCCCATGATGGAAGTTGTGAAAAGGGAGATACTAAAGCTTTTGGAAGTGGGTGTTATCTATCCCATATCCGATAGCAAGTGGGTGAGCCCGGTACAAGTAGTGCCAAATAAATTAGGTGTGACAGTGGTGGAGAATGATAAGAACGAACTTGTCCCAACTCGTGTGCAAACCGGTTGGAGGGTTTGTATTGATTACAGAAAATTGAATACCACCACTAGGGAAGATCATTTTCCATTTCCTTTTATTGATCAAATGCTTGAACGTTTAGCTGGACACTCTTATTATTGCTTCCTTGATGGCTATTCAGGTTATAATCAGATTGTGATAGCGCCGGAGGATCAAGAGAAAACTACTTTCACTTGTCCTTTCGGTACTTTTGCTTATAGAAGGATGCCTTTTGGCTTATGCAATGCTCCAGCTACCTTTCAAAGGTGTATGGTAAGTATCTTTTCAGAATATGTTGAAAACATAATCGAAGTGTTCATGGACGATTTTAGTGTATTTGGTGATTCATTTGACCTTTGCTTGAACAACTTGTCTCTAATCCTTGAACGATGTGTTGAAACAAACCTTGTGCTGAATTGGGAGAAGTGCCATTTCATGGTAACTCATGGCATAGTTTTAGGCCATATAATATCTTCTAAAGGCTTGGAAGTCGATAAATCTAAAATAGACCTTATTCGTTCTTTAACCCCTCCCACTACGGTGAGGTAGATACACTCTTTTCTTGGTCATGCAGGTTTTTATCGTAGATTTATCAAGTATTTTTCCAAGATAGCATCACCACTTTATAACCTATTGCAAAAAGATGTGGTTTTTAACTTTGATGAAAAGTGTATGGCGGCATTCAATTGTTTGAAAGAACTTTTGATTTCATCCCCTATCATTAAACCACCGGATTGGGGCAAGCCTTTTGAGCTCATGTGTGATGCAAGTGACTATGCGGTTGGTGCGGTGCTTGGGCAACGTGTGGGGAAGATACCTCATGATATTTATTATGCTTCTAGAACGTTAAATGAGGCCCAACAAAACTACACAACCACTGAAAAAGAGTTGTTAGCCATTGTTTTTGCTTTGGAAAAGTTTCGCTCTTATCTAATTGGTACAAAAGTTGTTGTCTTTTCTGATCATGCAGCACTTAGGTACTTGCTAATGAAAACAAAAGCGAAACCGAGGCTCATACGATGGATTTTACTCTTGCAAGAGTTTGATATTGAAATCAAGGACAAGAAAGGAATTGAGAACACCGTTGCGGATCACTTGAGCCGTCTTGCTGTGGAAAAGGAAGCTATCCCATTACGTGAAAGTTTCCCGAATGAGCAACTATTCTCAATTGCCTTTGGAGAACCATGGTATGCCGATATTGTCAATTACTTGGTGTCTAAACAAATCCCAAAGAACTTGTCTCGTGCTGAGAGGGACAAACTTAAGAAGTTTGGAAACCAATACATATGGGATGATCCATACTTGTGGAAACATTGTAGCGACCAAGTAATGCGAAGGTGTGCTCCCGAATCTGAATTTAATTCTATTTTGTCCTTTTGTCACTCATATGCTTGTGGAGGACATTTTGGGAGTAAGATAACCGCTCACAAGGTACTTGAAAGCAGTTTCTATTGGCCAACCTTGTTTAAGGATGCGTATATATTTTGTACAACTTGTGATAGGTGCCAAAGAACAGGCAATCTAGGTGCCCGAAATCAAATGCCACAAACTTTTATTCAATTTATTGAAGTTTTGATGTATGGGGTATTGATTTTATGGGTCCTTTTGTCAACTCCCATGGGAATTTTTATATCTTACTTGCTGTTGATTATGTCTCTAAATGGGTGGAAGCTAAGGCCACCCCAACTAATGATTCTAAAGTGATTTCAGATTTTGTGCAAGCTATTATTTTTGCAAGTTTTGGAATTCCAAGAGCCATAATTAGCGATGGGGGCTCTCACTTCAAAAACAGGATCTTACAAAGCTTGTTGAAGAAGTACAATGTGTCGCACAAGATTGCAACACCTTATCATCCCCAAACAAATGGACAAGCCGAGGTTTCTTACCGGGAGGTAAAATCCATTCTAGAGAAGACGGTGAATCCAACAAGGAAAGATTGGAGCATGCGGCTTAATGATGCTTTGTGGGCTTATAGAACCGCATACAAGACACATATCAGGATGTCTCCCTTTAGGCTTGTGTATGGTAAACCTTGTCACTTACCCGTTGAAATTGAGCATAAGGCATTTTGGGCTATTAAGCAATGCAATATGGAGATGGATGGGGCTGGAAAGCAAAGGAATTTACAACTCCAAGAGCTAGAGGAGCTTCGCAATGATGCATTTGAAAGCTCACGCATTTACAAGGAGAAAACGAATGCCTTTCATGATACTATGATTTCTAGAAAACAATTTTGCATTTGGCAGAAAGTGCTTTTGTTTAATTCTCGCTTGCAATTATTTCCGGGTAAATTAAGGTCACGATGGATCGGACCTTTTATTGTTACTAATGTGTTTTCTCATGGTGCAGTAGAAATTCGTAGCATAGCTACAGGAAAAGAACTTAAAGTTAATGGGCACCGGTTGAAACCATATTATGAGAATTTCACTTCTGAAGTGGTGAAAGGATTTAACTTTGTGGAAGTACTCCCTCTGGAGGAGTCATAGAATAGTCGGGCTGACGACTTTAAACCAAGCGCTAAATGGGAGGCAACCCAAAGGATGAGTATTTCTTGTCTTGTATTTATTTCTGGTCTTGTTTTTAGTTTTTCTTGTCTTTTTTTTTATTTTTTCTGATTTCTTGTCACATATCATGTTAGAATTTCCCACCTTGACTTACTTTGGATGACTCAATTTACATTGAGGACAATGTAAAGTTTAAGTGTGGGGGAGTGGTTAAGCATTTGCATTGTAAATTTTTAAAAATTTCAATTTTTTTGTAAATTAATGAATAAAAAAAAACAAACTCCAACTTGTGGTTAGTTTAGAGTCACATAGTATACATGTCGCTAAGATTACATCGAGATTCTCATAAGAGTGACTGAACTTAGAGATGACAGAGAACATGATCGGGTTTCTTAATTGTATGAGAGTTAAAGTTGGATTTAACCATACCAGTGGCAAATAAGGTGCAGTCTGAATTCGTTATTAGAGTAGTAGTCCCTTATAGTGGAGACTACCCATGTTACATCATGAGAGGCACCGACCTTCATTTCTTTGTACCTGTCTAAATTTGTGCTTTTAGAGTGTGTGTCACTGTACGTAAACTCCGGGTAGAATGGTGAGCTACCCAACCTCCCACCAATAGAAGCACTATTTTGATTTCTTGAGTGCTATTTTATCAATCATGATGGTGACATCGAATTGCTAACTTACATACCACTTGTAATCTTGTTCGCAGTTAGCACCATCCACTTTATCTCTCTCCACACCAAGAGGTCCATAGAAACACCATCATCATCAACAATAGGAGCATCACAAATTCGGAGGAAAGTTGAAGACGTTCAAGGTTTACAAGTAACGGTACAGAAATGAGCAGATTTCGGATTCAAGTAAAGCAACAAGACAATGAGCAGAATTTTTACAAGTTGAAGACTATTGTACAAGAGCGAAGATTATCAAGGATAAGAGTTCGAGAAGTTTATGATATCAAGACATACAAGTTGTGAAGAATCAAGTGGTAAAGTACTTACACCATGACCATTTGTACTTATTTTATTTTTTATTTTCAGTTTGTATTTATTTCTCTTGTCTCATGAAAAAAAAAAAAAAAAAGATTGGAAAAAAAAAAAAAGACAAGACAAGAGAAAATTTTCCTGGCGAGATTGGGGTATACCCAAATTAATTGGGGTATACCAAATGAGACAAAATAAAGTCATTTTGAAGTAAAACACAAAGCCCCTTATCCACATATTTTCAAAAATGACTAATCTACCCTTGATTAATTAACACTAATAAATGTGATTAGGATAATTAATTTAATTAGTTAATTAGTTGATTAAAAATTTGAAATTAGGTTTTATTTTAGATTGAACTCATGGATGTGGGTAGATTTTTGAGATTTTTTTTTTTTTTTTTTTAAGAATTCTACTTGTAACAAAAATGAAATCGTACTACCCAAACACTTATAAATATGGGATTGTAGAGCTGCTGGGCGATTATACTCAAAATTACAGAAGGAATCAACATTTTCAGTTCTGAAAATATGAAAAGTCGGCAAGGTCTACGGATGAAGAACATGCCGACTAAATCTGGCCGGCAAGGTCTGCGGATGAAGAACATGCCGACAACTTATGGCCGGCAAGGTCGATAAAAAATACCCTGCCGACTATAGGATTTTTGACATACATAGAAGGTGTTACAAATGCATGATTAGTCGGCAAGGTATTAATTTCATAACCTGCCGACTAAAATATAGTCGGCAAGTTATAGAGATGGATATCTTGCCGACCCTGTAACTGCTAATTTCAAAGATGAAAAGTCGGCATGGTATTCAACCTTATACCCCGCCGACTATATTTTAGTCGACAAGGTCAACAAAAAATACCCTGCCGACTTTTGGTTCGTTTTAATTTTTCGTTTTTATTTCACATGTATAGTTAGAGTGTAGAAGAAAGATTTTGATTTTTTTTTTTAATATGTTTTGGTCGGCATGGTTTTTTAGTATGGGCAATTTGGTCTTTTAACATGTTTTAGACACCCCTTAGCACACTATTTCGGATAGGAATAAAATGGGTATACCCCAATCTCGCCAGGAAAATTTTGTTAGGATCATTATTAGTTTTATTGTTTTGTTTTGTTTTGTTTTCATTTTGTATTTGTTTTACTTTTCTTGTCTCAATTTAAAAAAAAAAAAAAAGGAAAAAAGAAAAAAAAAAGAGACAAGAAAAATCCATTGTATCATATTTTCGTTTGTTTAGTTCATTTTAGTTTTGTTCTTTCAATAAAGCCAATGGAATGAAGGAAAATACATAATGAAGTTTCAAGCAACAAGGTCTTGAAGAAAAAGAGTTATATTGTCAAGATTCTACGAATTTCAAGAGTTATCATCAAGAGTTGAAAACCGAAGACGAAGATGAAGACAAGGATTGAAGACCGAAGACGTTTCTATGGATGCTGTGAGAGTGGTGCTAACTGCAGCCGAACGGATAACGAGGTAAGTAAGCATATTCCCACCTTCGTTAAGTGGTTGATTTCCTTTCTTAGAGATCGTCAGAAAAAGGGTTTTCAAAATGAATAAAAGATGTGGGTTTTCAAAACAATTCGGAGGGTTTTGCCTTTCTACTTTTCAACGTGTCGCAGGATTCTCTTTTCATTCCAACCTGGACACATGTGTGACCCATAAAAAGCTATTTATTATTGAGAACTTCATAAAAACCCTTTATTGTGAGGCATAGTCGAGACTTTCGATCACTCCCAACCCGAATTTCTTTCGATAAGGGATGGTTATTTCTCTCTCAACTTTTAAGGATGAGATTGTGTTCATTTATGTGTCTAACTTCTTATGACTAATCTGCAGAATCTCTATGTCTTCCTTAGCGCGTTGGATGCTATCATTTCGGAGAACTAGTAAGTTGGAAAAGTAGGTTTTGTGGGTATATCTCTAGTAAACCCTCACGAGAGTTTTATGTATATTTTAGAATACGTTTTGTTTCATTTGCTCGAGGACTAGCAAAGTCTAAGTGTGGGGGAATTTGATAGGTGTTGTAAAACACCTAATTTTATATCTAGTATTTATGCTTTCTTTGCTATTATCCTTGTGAATTGCATCTCTTATGTTTAGTTTTGAGTTATTAGGTTGGGAGCAAAAGAGGGAGAAAACGTCCATTTGGAGCGAGAACGACAAAAAGATCAATTCACATGCGATATTTGTAGCAGGCTAATGTTGCGCAAGGAGGGGTGAAGGATGAACTGTCGGTTTTTTGAGACTGACAGGCTAAATAGTACTTGGATAGCCCTTATCAGAGTTATGGGTGCATGTGGTACTTATTATCATTACCACACCCTAGAATTCAGAAGAGAATTCATTTCTCAATCATTTGGTTTCTAACAGAGCTGTGTGCGGCTGAGTTTAGGGTTGCTGTTTTAGCTAAAACCAGACGAAGAAATTTAAGATAAAAGAAGCATGTGATGGAAGAAACCGGAATGAGGGTATGAGTCTGCTGGAGAAATTGATGAGAGGATTGAATCTGTCAAGGAGTTGAAGAATAGAGCCCAACAGATCGAGAAGACGTTATGATTTGTTGTTCAGATAAATCAATTGAGGAATCTGGTGATGAGTGTGATGGATTCGGAGTTTGGGTTTGCTAGTGCTGCCGTTGAGTACAAGAGGAAGAAATCTGATATGGGTTTGGTTCAGATCGATGGATGGAGCAACTGATAATGATTCAAGGTTAGTAGATGATGAATCTGGGTTGATTTTAGATGTCGGTTTTGGAATTGCATCTGAGCCTAAGCATAGAAGAACATGAGTAGATAGGATTTTAAAGAAGATTCAGAGCTGATTGAGTTTAAATGAACTGAGAAGAGATTTGAGCTGATGGGTTCGATTCCAGTGAAGCTATTGATTTTATGAGGAGAAATTAGGATTCTTATGGTGATTTAGGTGAAATTGTGATATTCAATGGAATCTGAGCTCAATCTCAATAATAAGGAGGTGGGTTTGATGATTGAATGGGTTCGATGATTTTGAATTGTTTGTTGTTGGTGGTGGCTGCTGCTGTGGGTGTTGTTAGAAGCTGGTGCTGGCATTACAAGGAAGAACAAGGATCTGAATCGATTAACTGTCGATGATGGATGTCTGGGGTCAAGGCTAGTGATGTTGTTGGTTGTTTGCAGTTGCAGCTGGGAGAAGAAGATGGATAGATGCAATCTGGTGATGCTCAAGTGGATGTGGAGAATGGTTCAGGTTATGAAACTGAACGAGTTACAACTGCAATTCAGGTATTGGTGGTTTTATAAGGAGATGGCAGTACTGCGGAAGCTGCAATTGTCGTGACAGAATGAATAGATGTATGTTAGGTACAACTGAACTGAAATGGGTCGAGTCTGCCGCAGAGTTGTTGTTGGTACTTGTACTGGTACTGGTGGATATAATGGATTACTGGCAAGATGATGGTACAAATTTATGATGTGGTGTTACAGGGAAGAGCATGGCAGTAATAATATGAAGCTAAATGGGTTTTGGAGGTTGATGTAGCTGTTAGGGTTTGCTGTTTGAAGATTCAGATTGGTTTGTGTTGAAGTTGAGAATGAAAACAGAAATGGAATTTGAGATACTTCTCTGGCTGTGGCAGATGCTTGAGCTGAATTGTAATGGATGATGTTGGTGTTGTCGAACTGGTGGTGTTTAAGTCTGCAGCTGGTTATGAAGTTGTAGGCGGCGCTGTAATGGGTATTGTGATTACTGGTAAAGCCATGGATGGTCACTAAGGATTGAAGCGAGCAGAATCGGTGCGAGCAAAAGATAACAGAACTGAATGCGATGTGCGCCGATGCTGCAAAGATGCAATGGGAAATGCAGGTGCTGATTGAGTTGCAGGAGCTACAACAGAGAATGCGAGAATGATGTTATTGAACTGGCTAAAGGCTATGACTCTAGTGGTGCAAAGAATGGAGTGATATGTTGAGCTGTAACGAAGTAGATGGAAGCAACAACTCAATGAAATTGCAGTTAGTTTGAGGAGATGGTGGAGCAGTTGCATGCAGTGAGAACTGGAGTTGCAGCTGTGGAATGATGGAACATCCATCATGGCTGGATTTGCACTGGTGAAGTGCAATCATCGCACAACACAAGTTCAGGCCTTAGCAAAATGGCTCAGGCCTTTGGCCTAGACCACCGTCGCCTACTCAAACTGATTCACCCAAAGAGCCTCGACCGGACCTTGATTAGTCAGCTTAACTCGGTCTGACCGAGCTGACTCGTTGACCGGTGACCGGGCAGACTTTGCCGGTCACCTTAGCTACATTCTCGGTGGCTTCTCCGGCCAATTTCCGGCCATAATACCAGTTTTTCGGTAACTACTTTTGGGACATATTTTCCCTTGGGTTTTTCTCACATATGGGCTTGGTGGACCACTTGGACTTTGGGCTTTGAAGACTTAATTTTAGAAGTTGGAGAAAAGCTACAAAAGGAGAAAGTTTCTACTTCTTTTGGGTTATCACGTATTTTTTTCTACTTGGAGTTTTGGAGAGCGGCGACTAGGGTTTGCTTTTCATTTGTTTTTCATCTTTTTCATTATTTTATTATTGATTATGATTATGATGAATTCAAAAGCTATGAGTAGCTAAACAACTATTATTGGTTATGGGATAAAGTGGATTTTACAACATGATATTTGATTCAATGCATTAGTTTTGTCTCAACTTTATTGTCTATGATTCATGGTTTATATTGTCATATGATTTGAATACTTGTTAGGTTGAGTCCGAAATCAATCCGATTTGAATTCATTTCTAGAGCTATATTAGGGTTTTCAATACGAAAAAGTTGTTTATCCCTGATTCTAAGTAGCATAATTGTGGGGAGTGCTTGTAGTGATATATCCTACTAGTCACAAATGAATCATAACCTTGGTTAAATCGAATTAGTGCTTTTACATGTTTGATTGCCTTGATTAGTCTTATTCCATAGAAATTAGTGCTTTGAGGGAGTTAAACTTAATTGTGCTTTTACACTTTAGGTTGCTTTCTAGGAAGAATTCACATATGCATCTTTTAATGTGGTTGTGATGAAATCGGGGAATTAGCGGGATATACTTGCGATCAAGGTATCATAAGAATTTTAGTAAATGAGAGATTAAAATTTCAATTCTAGTCATTGATGAAAATACATGTTTGTGAATGATACTATCCCGTGACCAATATCTTCTCTTTATTGATTATTCGAATTATTTACTTTGTTTTCAATTATTCTCATTGCTTTGTTTAAACAAAAATCTCCCATTTGGTTACTAAGAAATTGAATTTTTATAACAACTAAAGCCTCTCTGTGGGAATGAACTCTTTCTTACCACGTACTTCATTTATTTAATAGAGTAAGAAAGTGAAATTATATTTGCTCGGCTAACAACTGATCACATGCCAACCACCAGACCACTTGGTGATTGGCTTTTGAATATAGTTCGTTCGGGTTAGATACAAAATAATACCAGACTTAAATAGCCTAGAATCTAGATCAGATATATGAGCCGAGTGAAATCTCGAATTAGATATCATATTTTTTTTTGATACCTTGGTATAGTGGTCCCTAGACTACTCCTAAATCTCATTAAGTTAGAATTACAAGGATTCGAACCCTGACTGCCACAGTAGGAGAAATATCATAAAAATGAAAAAGTGAACTCTACGTGCCCCATCTATAAACGCTCCCATCAAAAATTTATTGCTCCCATCAAAAATTTATTCATCAAACAAGGTGCAACTGCACTCCTTGTCCCAGTAGCGGTAGAAAGTGAAAAATACGCAATACACGATTCGTATTGCAAGTACTTTCGCCAAGTACGCGAGTATATTATCGTTGCCCCCTAGAAATTGTTATTCCCAATTACCCAGAACTGTAAGTTTCCATTCCACTCTTTCTTTCTTCGATCACAAGTAGAGATCTTCGCTTCTCTTCACATTTTCACAGATTTCTCATTAAGGTCTGATCTGGATCTCTTTTAGGTTTCTTTTGGGAGATTACTGCTCATCGCATCGGTTCTTCAGTTGTAGAGAAACAAACTTTTTCATGGTAATTTTTCACAATCTTTTTCCTTCAATTCATTACTTTTTTCCTACCTTTTCATTGTTTCTCTGTATCTTTTTGGATCGATTCATGAATAAATTATATTAGATCTGTTGTGATTTTGTTTGTAAATAGAGATAAATTTCGTTAATATCTGTAAAAATTAGGATGGGAACAATTGATTGTTATTTGATGGTTTAGTGTATGTTTGTGTGTGAAAAAGTATGATCTTAAACATATTCATTTATCTCAAACGAGCATCCAATTGAGCATTCCACAACGTTACACTCTCTTAGCAACACTCTAGTAAGCTAATTGAACAGGATTACAATTACTGGTGAATTTTTGGTGTATTAGGTTTGGGGAATCTAAATGTGGTTTAGTAGTTAAATAATTGGTAAAATTAAGGGTTGGTCAGTGTTGTTATGATAATTTACCTGATTGTACGTTGTTATGTAGGGTTAATATTATCTGGTTTGCACATATATAATGTCAATACATGTAGCTGAAATTCCATTAGATGGAACTCATGTGGTGTTATTTCGGCGCCTTTATGTCTCAAGCGTGTTTTCGTAGGAGCACTTGAAGTTGAATTCTGTCACAGTGTTCTAGGTGGTTGAGTGAATTGGTAATGGGTAGATGATTCAGATTGGTTTAAATCTTTTGATACCAAGTAGCTAGTTGAAGCCGACTTTAGTTTGTTACTGTTGTTGGGTTGGTTATGACAACTATTTCTACCTTGAAGTTCTGGCATGATTTTCTAGGTGGTTGGGTTAAGTGGTCATGCATAGATGATTCAGATTAGTCTGAATCTTTTGTTTTAAAAAGCTAGTTGAAGCTGACTTTAGTTTGTTACTGTGGTTGGGACTTGGGAGGGTTATCGTAACTTTCTGCATTGAAATTGAACTCTGTCACGTTGTTCTAGGTGGTTAGGTAAATTGGGAATGTGTGGATTGCTGATATTGGTACGAATCTTTTGTTACCAGGTAGCTAGTTGAAGCTGAATTTAGTTTGTTACTGTTGTTGGGTTGGTTACTGGTAACTATTCTTACCTTCCTCCTTTTGATGCCTTTGCGTTTAAGGAGAAAAAGAAAGAAAGAGGAGAAGAAAAATAAAGTGAAGCAGAATAAGAGTAACTAACTAGTCTATGTCTGTCAGTAATCAATTTTACTCGACAGAATTGTTGTTACAACGATTTTTGATAGCTTTATACTTTTAGGATTAGTAGAAGGAAAAATTTGTTGCACTTTAAAATTTACACGATTTAAGGTAAGAGGAAAAAGTTCCCATCTGTATCTTATTTCAGTCAAATAGATGTTGGATTTTATCCACACTGTTATTATTGTGAAAACTTGCCTGCCTGCCTGTGCTGTTGTGCTTTATGGATTAGTAGGTTGATTCTTGGGTCTTTTGCAATGCAGGAGACTCTCCCATTGATTAAGAACATCCTTCTATTGGATTCAGAAGGGAAGCGAGTAGCTGTGAAGTACTATTCAGATGACTGGCCAACTAACAGTGCAAAGTTAGCCTTCGAAAAAGCTATATTTACAAAAACACAGAAGACAAACGCTCGGACTGAAGGTGATATCGTGTACAATTTTGTAATCTTCTTTTCTAGAGGTTCATTTTTTTTGGAATTATCTCATTTTTCATGTATATGTTTGAGGCCAGATTATGTTGCTGCATATGTTTATATATACTTGTCGAATTGAAATGATTAGATCTTGCCTAACTGGTACAGCCTCTTGAAGTGTAAAAACTGTTTTAATTTACACATTAAGTGCCCCCATAGGGAAATCTTATGATGAGCGAGTAGTGTCAAATTTACACATTTCAAGTTTAAAGATTCATCTAGTCGAGAGAATACACGCAAAAAGGAAAAACATTCAGGAATTAGAAGGCAAGTTGCAACAACCAATATGATAACAAGTATGGCAAACTAGGTGGAACAGTAGACAAATTTCCTCCTTTCTGGCAATCATCTAAAGCCAAGGAGAGGTAATAGCATCAAATAGAACTGCGAAATTAGAACCTCTAATTCCAGTCTTGTAAATGACAGCTGTCAATGATTACAATGAGCTTCCCATGTTAGTATTTGCATTGAAAGTTAAAAATGTGGCTTTGTTGCTTAGGTTTTCTTTCTTCCCATGTCCGTGATATCACTTTCAATGACAGTCAAAGCTCATTATTTACCATTACATGGCCAACTTTTCATACAATATCCGCTCTATAAATGTGCTAATGTTCTATTATTTCAGCGGAAATTGCGATGTTTGAGAACCACATTGTTGTTTATAAGTTTATTCAAGATCTGCACTTTTTTGTTACTGGTGGTGACAATGAGAATGAGCTTATATTAGCCACTGTACTTCAGGCATTTTTTGATGCAGTTGCACTCCTCCTCAGGTATCGAGATCCTCATCTTTTAGGCGCATCTCTTCTTATTTATTAATTTTGTTTTGAAATATAAGATTACAAGTGATAATTTATTGACGACCTGCTTTCCCGATTGTCCCAGGAACAATTTAGATAAAATGACAGCACTCGAGAACCTGGATCTTATCCTTTTATGCCTTGATGAGATTGTTGACGGAGGGTATGGATAACTTGTTTTTTGTTTGTTTCCATCCGAATCCATGTAGAAACTCATGTTCTTCTTAACTAGACTAGTATCTTTACTACCTAACTTGTCAGAATATGCATGTGTAAATGAAAGAGTGAATGTAACTTTTGTCTGACAAACACAATAGGATAGACATTGAAACCTTATTTGTTGAGTGCTTGCTGCGCTTGCTAACTTTGGTTGCTCTTAAATATATTACGGTGTAAGTGGAGAATATATTTGTGCATTTTAGAAAGACATTTGCTCAACTTGTAGTGGACATTAAGGGGATTTAACTATCCATCACTGCATATGCATCTTTTTAGCTGTCAAAATTTTCTTAAAATAGATCATGTAGAATCTGGCTCAGATGCTGTAGCATAGTTGATGATTTGACTGTGGTTTGGGTTCGCTGCAGGAATATTCTTGACAACGAAGCCAGCATTATTGCAGCTAAAGTCGCATCTAATGGTGGTGACAATGCGGCATCCTTGTCTGAGCAGGTACTCTCTCTCTCTCTCTCTCTCTCTCTCTGGCATATATACTCTCTTCTCTCTCCCTATGGCTTTTCAAATTCCTTGAAAACTTTTTCGCAGACCATCTCTCAAGCACTAGCTACTGCCCGAGAACATTTAACTAGATCTCTCCTCAAGTGATAAGTGCTGTTGGCAAGGAATGAGAAAGGACAAATAGCAGAAGTGTTGATCTTTTTTTTTTTCCCTCTATCTCAGCGGGTACATTAACGCTTCTTAGTTTCCTAAAAATATGGTTGGTATATTGGTACTCTTTAACTCCTTAAAACTGTAAAAGACTAATGTTTGCAGCAGAATCAAAGGACTGGAAACTTAAATGTAGGAAATATAGTGCTGTTCTCTTGCTTCTGCATGTTAAAATTTCATATTAACTTGTTCCATCCACAGCTAGGTTAAAAAAACATAGTACACTTTCTGCAACCTAGTGCATAATCTTGAATTTAAAAGTTTTTTTCGAGGCATTTGTATCGGTTAATGATGTTGCATAGGCTTGCTGTGCTCCTTTTCCCATGGCATATGAGGAAGGTTGAGTTTCTCATGTCTTGTGCTATTTTGGAATCCCTTGAAATTTTAGAAGTTCAAGATTTAGGAAGGTGTTATGTAACATGTGCTAGGAGACCAAAATCATCATATGGCACCTCTTTTTGATACCAAACGATGGCTCAGACCTTTTATTAAACTAACCTAACTTTCAGGTCGATCCGGCCAAGTTCTCGTCAATGAGATTGGTTGTGGTCAGAATCTAATTTGTCTTGCTTAAAGAGAATCTACTTGTTGACGAGTTAAAATTCCGAGTACTTTCATTTTGATTTTCTTCCATCCCCTGTTTCATCCATCCGTTCCCCTGTAAAGATCATGAAGGTCGTACAAAATCAATCCTGTTCCATTTCTATGAGCAACTGTATAGGATGAAAGGCTCCATCAAAGTTTGCTTTGAGAAACCTTAGTACTGGAGCCTTCACATGTCTATGAGTCTATGACCCCTCAGTCCTACCAGAAAACCTTTATGTGCAGTTAGGTTGGCAACTGTACAGTTCTAAATTTGGTCTTATCCTTTCGGAGTTTGGGGCTGATAGTGATATTTGTTTAGTCTTGTGGTGCTACAAGCCTACAACAGCTTGTTATTCCTTCTTCCATGATGGATGAGGTAGGTTGAGCTTCTCATGACTTGTGTTATAAAGGGATGGACCCAAAAATTTTCATAGGGTAGGGCTAGAATATCATTAGTTGCCAATGCGGCCGAAGGCCGCGGCAAATTTTTTGAAACGGGTTACATAAACAGCGGTTTACTGAAATTTTCCTATAAAATACTAGATATATGGACAAGTATAAAATTATTCACCAATTTTGATTACGAAAAGTGATTGGAGAAAAGAATTTATGGTTTATAGAAGGAAAATGGGAAAATAAATGAATGTGACAAAGAAAATTCTATGTTTTAAACAAAATTTTGGGCTAAAAATTAATTGTGCTACAACTACAAGGATTAATCATAAACAGATGAGGGCTAATTAATAATAGGGGGCAAATTATTAATTATGAAAAATTTACTTATACAAAAATTTTATCAAGCCAAAAATAGGGACGGGCTATAGCCCGGGTTAGCCCCTTGTTAGGCCCGTCCCTGGACTGTTATTTTGGGAGCCCTTCAAATTTCCCAATGTAGGTGTGATGTGACATTTGCCGAACTTGTACCTGCTCTCACGGTGTCACTGCCACCAATTATTTGCACTCTGTTTCTTAATGATAAGAAATGAGTTGGTGCTTAGCTGTGAGAAAGAAAGACCAGTTTGCCTAAAATCTTTGATAAGGATTTGATTAGCGAAGCATATACTAAAATTTCACTAATACAATCAAATCCATTTATCGTATTTTGTACGTCTTGTCATATCACCATCAAACCTACCTAAGCATTTCCATTTCCACCAAAACTAACTAAAAGTCTACGAAATGATAATTTAAGAAAATAATCCCGTAGAAAAATGCATCCTATGATAGTATGATGGTCTAATGGGGTAATCAACATAAGGAAAGAAAAAGGTCATAGTCTTACTTGTCTCTGTCAAAATATGTGAGCTTGAGTTTTTTTTATTGTGCGAGATTTCTTGTATTCATAGATCAACATTGTGTTGATATTCTAGCATTGTGTAGGGATAGAAGATGTATAGACAATCAGGGGCGATTGTCCCTGTAGTGCGTTTGGATATCAGAAGCAGAAGTCAAACTAATTTCTCGACATCCAGAAATCGAAAAACAACTTCTGAGTGTACATCACCGTGTTAGCAGTTTCCCAGCTATTTCTTCCGACTTTCAAGTTTCAACATTCTTCTTTCATTTAAAAATTGCATTTGCCTTAGAGCAAGTCTTACGGTGGAATCCATCCATCTTCCATCTTCCACGCCACCTCAACACTTGGAACTGTGGATGGAAGCGCAAGTGTAATGGTGGAGTAGTAGAAACGCTATTCTTAATAGCGTTTTACGCCAATCTTAATAGCGTTTTACGCCATTAAGAATAGAGCTTTTTTCTCGGCCGTTAGATTCTCAACAATTCAGTTTAAATCTACGGATTAAAAAAAACGCTATTCTTAATAGCGTTTTTCATGGATTCCACGGACCCTTCCACCAAACCATGGAACCTTGCTTGGATTTTGTGTGGAAAACCCCAACTTGGAAGCCACTAGACTTGACATTCCATGAATTTTCCACACTTGGAATAGGTTGGATTCCACCATAAGACTTGCTCTTATAAAGAGAAAAAAGTTTCTCCCGATACGGATGTTTGTGGCTCCGCCACAACCACGCATGCCGGTCATGAAAAACAAGAATCGCCTGTTATGAATACAAATAATACTAAAAAAAGATCCTAAGTTATCATCGAAACAAAAATCGACATGCTATAGAATAGACAAGAGAACCCTAATAAAGAAAGAAGGGGATAAAGAAAAGAGAACATTCAATCTTTATCACTGCAAGAGACAAAATTTTAAAGCAAATAAGAATCTTCAAACCTCATTTTCGTAAGTACTACAAAGCTTGGGGATAATCTTAAACTACATGTTTCGTAGTTTAGGATAATCTTAAACTAGATGCTTTGATACTTCTTATAATTACGTCGACAATTCTTGGTTTGAGACTTTGAGTATCCGAACGAACTCGAATACCGCAAACATCGCAAACACGACACGGAGGTGGAGACACCAAAACTATACACATTCCATGTTCACCAATAATGTTAATTTAATCTGGGTTCACACACAAAACTTTCTAAAATATGCGTTTATTAGTATTTTCAGAAGATTGTGTTCATGAACAGATATAAGAAATTATACAAACTGTTGGTTCAAAAACTGTATGATTGTTTGCCGCCGGAAGTTACCGAATTTCGTAAAAAACAGCAACAACTTCTAGTTTTCTAGACTGGTCTTATATTGTGATAAATAATAGTGATATAATATCGAGCTACTTCTTGTCAACATTTAAAAAAAAATATAAATATGACAATTGAAATCATTTTCTATACTTTTTCTCTTAATCAATAAATTAGGATTTGATTTTAACAAATTATCCTAATCAAGCAATTATCTTAAACTTTTACTAAATATTTTCTGTTGTTGCCACTTTTGTTATCTTTCTTGACTTCCTAGGTACGAGTTTCATGAGTTGCTTTTATTGTCACGCGTCCAAAAAGTAGTGGTCCAAAATATGAAAGGCGATCTAAATTACTAAAATCATCTATTGAATGACTGGATTAACCCTGCACGAGTCAAGTCAAAAAAAGTTTACTTGTATTTCACGACGATTAAATTTCTGGACGATCAAATCAAGCAAGGACAGTTTAGTAGGTAAATTGTCCGCCAATGAGGTTTTTTTGGAATAATTAATTGGGGGATATGAGAATTAATTGGGGGATATGAATTACTTCCCCAACCCATGATTTCGGCTAAGGGGTGACCAGTGGTTTTGAAAATACTAAAATACCCTTCCCACAAAATAAAAATCAAAAACTTAAAATCAAAAAACAAAATCATATCCCCCATTTCCATCTCCACTTCTTATTAATCTTATTTAGGGGTGGAGTTTTGAAACCCAAATATTTCTCATTCCCTTTCAAATTCTAAACTCTCCCCACTCTATATCAAATTCTCTTCTCCTCACTTTGGAAACCAATTTTTTTTTTATTCGGAAGTGATGAAGATCATCTTGAAAGTGATGATGACCATGCCGGGAATTGATGAAGACCATGCCGGTACCATGTTCCCAAGATATGGTCTTCATCAATTCCGACATGGTCATCATCAATTAGTTTTTGAATTTTTGTTTGGTATTAATCGGTCCACTGCTCTTAAGCATGGTCGGTTGATATGAAGACCATGCGGTATTGTTTTCCCAAGCATAGAAAATAAAGCAACATGGTATGCTTGGAAAACAATACCGGCATGGTCTTCATATCAACCGACCATGCCCGCGGTGGGACCGATTAATACCGTAAAAAATTCAAAACGGAAGTGATGAAGACCATGCCGAATTGATGAAGACCATATGCTTCGGAACATGATACCGGCATGCTCGAGAATTTCCTATCAATGCCGTAGTCAAGTGAAAAAAAAATCAACATTTGGATACTTTTCATCCTGTTCCGGCATAGAAATTTAAGCAAAATACTATGCCGGAACATGTACCGGCATGCTCGAAAACTAGATTACCATGCCGGTACATGTTCAAAACCAGAAAAAAATCAACATTCTGAAGATCAAAACCAGAAAAAAAATCGTAACCTCTCGTTGGGGCTACGCTGAATTGTATTACTAAACCTCCGCCAATAATCAAGACCCCAACTATCAACTTAACAGCCTCCCGCGAGTAGCATGAATTGTATTTGTAGCATCGCGACACTAACCACTTGGCAGATGGGACATAAAGATACGATACGCAGTAATAATTTATACAAGTGAGGCTTGCGATACACGATAGTGAGAACAATTTGTTGCTGAATCCCATTAAACGATCAATGCACAGCCAAGTAGCGAGCGGAAAGGCAAGCGCGCACGGAAGGAGAAACAGGTTGCGGAACCTCCTGTTACGTGGGGGAAGACTTGATTCATCGTCGTCGTCGTCGTCACCGGTGCTAGTGGTTACGACAAGAGCTACGCCCTCTCATTGGTTTAGTAATACACAAGAGCTACGCCCTCTCGTTGGGTTTTTGGTTGAATACCATGCCGGCACCAAGCTTTTTCAGCTGCAACATTGGTGGATTCAAAGAAAAAAAATCAATTTTTCAACCTCTTATTAGCGGTAATTCTCTCATCACAATCATCTTCCATTTTCAAAAAAAGAAATTCCTCTCAAATATTTTTTTCCCTCCTTCTACTCTCACCCAAACACAAATAAAAATACACACTAATCTATCCCCCAAATACTTAAGATTTTTACTAATTATTATTAACCACTAAACCTAATTAGTGAGGGGTAAATTAAGAATTAAAAAAATAATTACATAAGGGGTGACCCAGAATTGCTATTGGGACTCCTATTTTGTCTTGTAGCTATATCCCCCATTAGTTTTCATATCCCCCAATTAATCATTCTTTTTTTGCTTGCTTTGCTTAATAAAGAACGCGAAATTGGGGATAAAAAAGGAATTGGGGGATACTGATTACTTCTCCCAACCCATAGTGTGTGTTAAGGGGTGATATTTGGGTATGAAAATACTAAAATACCCTTTGGTTAATTAAAAAACATTATGAAAAGACCATTATACCCTTTCTCCTAAAACATTAAAATCAAAAACCAAACTCATATATCCCCCGTTTACACAAATCAGTTCCGGCACTGTCCTAGGTTGCTCTGAATTTTTTTTTTCAACGTTCTTCATCGTTCTTCATCTGTTCTTCGTCGATTAATCGTCGATTCAAAAATTTCTTCGTCGATTAACCAACCCGCATCATAAACAATGCATCCACGAAAGAAACCAAATGCCCAATCGAACTCAACATCATCGATTGCTCAACAAAAACAGGAGCAAAGAATTTCTAAGATTGCTCAAGAGCAAGAAGACGAAGAAGCAACGTTCTCTAACGATCAACTACTCAGAAATATGGCTTCTGTGAGAAGGTAAGTGATTTTAAACTACTTTGTAGGTGTTTAAATCGATCTATAGCAATGGGTTTAGGTTAGAATCGCGAACCCTAACTCAAACAGTTGAGTTTCAGAGAGTACCGGCATTGAAATTTGAATGAATACAATGCCTGTTTATGTGTTCCGGCATTCAATCTAGGATGAATACAATACCGGTTTCCAACCCCAGATTAACCAGAAACAAAATTTTCCCTACCGGCATTCAATCTAGGATGAATACAGTGCCGGTTTTTAGTACCGGCAGTGTTTGATAATAATTTGTGTATGCCGGTAGTGGTCTTAAAACATACAGGAGAGTTTATGAATTTGTCACCGATCTGGCATAGATTTTTGGTTTCATTGCATGCCGGTTTTGGGTACCGCATTCTTTTGTAATAATTCGAGCATGCCGGTAGTGGACTTAAAACATACAGAAAATTGTCACAAATACCGGCATAGATTTTAGGTTGCATTTGTATGCTGCAGTTGGTTAGTCTGACTGTCGATAGTCAATGTGTACTTCTTAGGAACATTAAACCTAGCGTGGTTTAGTTAAAGGTAGTCAATGCCGGTACTAAAACTGAAGGTAAGTTCTCTTATATTCATTTCTTTCAGTGTGCTTACGATATAGGTCAAAAGCAAAGGAAGCCAACAAAAGAAAAAATAAAGATGCTGTCACTAAGAGAAGAAGGAAGGACGGTCTTGATACTCCTCGCCCCTCGCCTCCTCGAGGGAAAGATGAAGGTCGTAAGATACGTTTGGGGGCTGGTACAAGAGGGATAATTTGGGAGAGTGGTAGTGACCGTAGTGGATTTGCGAACCGTGAGCACGATGATCAAGATGAACAACATGAAGAGGAAAGTCAATTAGCAAGCCAAAGCGAAGTTGGTGGCCCAAGTCAACAATCGACACAAGGAAATGGCAAGAAGGGCAACGTCAAAGTGAAAGTTAAAGGTTCCCACCTTCCTCATATTAATGACATGATACCTGATCTTGAACGTGGTAGAATTTGGGGCGAAGCTTCGGAACCAAAAACACTATTTGGATACAAGCACTCGTGGGGTCGTACCATCTATCAAACCTATGTAAGCATTTTCTATCTTGTACATATGTATTGTTGTGTATTTATGTAAAATCTCTTAATTGTATTGTCTCTCATCTATCATAAGAAGGCTGCGTGTTTGCCGAAACCAAGCCGCGGATGGTTGGGATTTGTCCGAGGAATGTGAAGAGGTCCAAACAATAGTAAAGGATTCTGGTCTATATGTTTTGGTTGAAAATTATGTGAAGCCTGATTCTCATTCACACTGTTGCTTCGTCGAAAGGTATCATGGTGAAACCGATACCATGCACTTCCCTTTTGGGGAGATGACCTTCATCCCAGAATATGCTCAGAACATTCTAGGGTTGAATGTTATCGGCAAATCAATTGCAGAATGAGTTGAGTCTCTGGACCTAGAATGGTCGACGTTGTACGGTCTGACTAACAAGCTATTTGGTTGGGACTATAAAACTTCTGTGGAGAGCTTTTATGAATCCACGTCTGGTAAGACAAAGACAATCAAGTTGACGCTGCTTAAGAAGAATTTTGAAAACACAAAGAAAAGAAGTTTGGAGGATGGATGAGACCCTAAACAAAACATGGCATGGATTATATTTGGTTAAAGATAATCTATTTCCATCCCTTTTCAACAATTGCGGAACCTTTGAGCCTTTCTCGAACCTCTTCGAAGACATCGTCCGGGAGGGGGGTGTCAAGGATCAGCTTCATTGGTTTTTCTTCTCTTTCAACATATTCCTTTCCCTACATATAACACCCATTACACCCATCGATTGGCTTGCATTGGCCCTTGTGGTTTTCTCTTGACTCTACAAGTTGAACAGCTTTGTCAAACCTTTGGCGGCCTACCCCTCTTCTTTGGAACCTCCGATGAGTTGGCTTTTGGTGTGGATACGGATTCCTTCGTTTGTTGTTGACTTAGCGGTTCCTTCATCGGCCTACCTCTTTTGTTTGGAACCTGCGCTTCCACGAACCTTTGTTCTGAAATCTCACATGCGGTTAGATCTCGTTTCCTACTTGCCGCGAGTTCTTCTTCACGTTGAGTCATTTATTTCAATTCCCTTTATTTTTTCCTTTTTGTTTTAGTTTGTGGTCTTCCGGTTGGATCTCCCTTTCTTGGCTCTTCGTTTTGTGCGATCCATGGACGAGTAATTAACCTTAGTTGGCTCAACAAGACTTGTCGGCTTACCGAGGTGCCACGTGAGTAAGCTTCGAAGAATTCCTTTGCTTCGTTCGTATCCCATGGAGATTGCACGGGATCTCCCGAAGGGTGAGGGTCTAAAGATAGTTGCTTCCAAAACGGATCAATAACCTCAATAGGTATCAGTTCTTCATACTTCACAAGCATATGAAGACACGGAAGCCCCAATGAAGACATGTCGGGATAAATACACACATCACCCGGTTCTCCGTAATTTTTCTCATATTCCATTTGTCTCATCATATGTTTTATTGCCCAATGAGAGACGTTGAATTCTATTCCTTGGAGAAACTTACCATAACGAAGAAATGGAGTCATCCTTTCCATTGAGCTTTTCTCAAAAGCCTCCTTGATCCTATTGATATCTTGCTTAAAGTATTGCTTCATTGCCTCGGTGACCGTAACCACATTGCCTTGACTGGACTGGATGAGATCTTTAAATCTCCCATGAGAGGCCTCAGCTGCACTAGTTGCTTCAGTCTTGAAGTGTCTATACCGGTTTGTCCATGCACGTACAAATTTTCCTTGAACTTATCCAACCATTGAGTCCGCCGATACCAGACGGAAGTCGGATAAACTTCGTTTCAATCGGCAATAAACTTCGCCAATCTCTTTTCGTACATAACCTTGGTAAGAGACCAATAAACTTTCTCCCAATCTCTTATAAATTCCAACCACTTTTTATGATTTTCCGCATGTTCTTTGTCCACTCGCTCCTTTATCTTGCCTCTCTCATCATCTTCTTCTTCGGGGGATAGTTTGTTCTTTCGAACATCTTCCTCTAGTTATACCATCATTCTCTTCTTAATATCCGCCTTTGCGGGTTCAAACAAGGCATGGCAAGTTTTTATCACATTATTACGTATATGATATGTACATAGGAAATTTTGTGCGTCCGGGAAGACGTTGGATATTGCTTTCATTAATGCGTCATCGTTATCAGTTACGATGACCCTCGGAAGTTGATTTTCCCGGAAGAACAATTTCAATTGTCGTAATGCCCAATGATAATTATAGTCCCTCTCGTTTTCCATTAAACACCAAGCCAATGTGAATGTTACCTTGTCCGAGGTTTTCCCCACGATGTTGAACAACGACATATTGTATTTGTTTGTCTTGTAGGTGCAATCCATCAAAAGAACACCACAACATGTATTTGACAACTGTGAAAGCAAAGGATGCGAAATGAATATTTGAAGGGGCTTCTCGTCCGGTCCTATTTTAATGATACGCGTGTAGTTGTGATCCCAAACTATCTTCTCAAATTCTTGCATAACGCTCCTCCCTTCCCATTCCACCCTTCTAATAGTTGCTTGTGCGGCATAAATTGTACGTAGAGAAGACACGTTAGTCTCGTCCTTTTCCTTGAAGCCTCTGAGAATTTGTCTCGGTTTGATAAGTGCTTTGGTAAATCTCTTTACATCCTCGAACTCGTCAGGTTTTAGCTTCGCAACTAAGGAGTGACCAACAAAATCTTTCGGATCCCGGTGGTTATGACAGCCACACAAAACCTCACAATCCCAATTGTTCATGTCATTTAAACGGAATACAAGCTTAAATGGGCAATTATTCTTCCTCGTACGAGTCTTGTATACCCTATTAGTCTTCTTTGGATATACATAATCCTTTCTCTTGTGGCTATTCTTCTCCTTGTATTTCCCACTTCTCTCGCAAGCCATCTCCAAACGCCTCTTCGAACGTTCGGTATTCCTCACCAACACACACATGTTCTTAAGAGCCGTCTCTTTAGCCCAAGCGATTGCTTCCTTTCGATCTGTTATTCCCTACATAAGAACAATTTCGCATTCATTAGAAGGTTCATTACTAGCAATCCATTAGTAAAGTTCAAGATACTAGGTGAAAAGTATTCTTTGGTCACATACCGGAGGGATTTTATAGTATTCCGACGTATCCCGATAAAGCGGCTCTGCATTTGTTGGATTAATATATGGCACCACCTAAAGATCGAATGAAAATTAGTTCCAAACACAATTACAACACTATGCCGGAAACCCGTACCGACATTCTTGACCATTGTTCCGGCATTGTCTAAGTTAACCAAAACGGAAGACCAAATTTGAAACCTATTCCGGCATATGTGTTTCATAAGAAAACAACGCCGGAAGCAAGGATGCCGGCATTATCGTAACCTATTGCTCCACGACGGTACCCAATTCCGGCATTGAAAATAATTGATATTGAATGTCGGAATTTAGCTTTGGAAAACATTTATTCCTGCATGTTTTTTTGTAAGTGCCGGCATTGTAAAGTGGTAACTGAACAACGCCGGTTTTGTTGTCGGCATTATCGATATTGATGGTACCACGCCGGCACCAAGTTCCGGCGCTGACGTTTTTTAAGTTTCAATGCCGGTTTTTGGTTTGAGATGGAATTGTTTCCTGTATGTTTTTCGTTCAGTACCGACATAGTAACCGATCAATAAAACCATGCCGGTTGAATATTCCGTAGTATATTCCTTGTTAGGTAAAAAGGTTAACTTTGTACCGGCATAGTTGTTTGGTAGAATTCTATGCCGGTTTATTATTCAAAATGGGGGATATCAGTTTACCGGCATGGTCGTAGTATGAATACAATGCCGACTACCTAAGTGGTATTCGTGACTACCGGCATGGTATTCATACAACTACCATGCCTAGTATGTTGTGCATCGAGGTTTTTCTTCAGTTGAAAAAATGGCATTCAAGTTTAAAGAAAAAATTGAGATTTTGTCGACATCTTAGCGAGATTTACTCCTGTGTTGGGGATGCTAGTATGTTGTGCAAGTTTACTTTCTTGTGTTGGTTCTTCAAAAACTCTCCATACTCTCACTCACTCCCAAAATCATCATTCAAGGGTGTTGGCTTTTACAACAAAGAGTTGCAATTGAGAGTTGTTGTCTTAGTTAGGGTGACCGAAGATTCGAGATATACTCCTTGTTGTAGTTGAGCTAAAGATTCAGCAACAACAATTCTCTCTTCACGTAGGAATAAGACTTTTATTTCTTTTATTCTGTTTTAATTCATAAATATGAACAGGTTTAAGATTCATTCTAGTCATATATTTGATGTCAGCAGTTCGAGCCATACTTAGCTAGTAATTGACTCATATATATGGATGTGTCCTTTTTAATTGTAGTATTTTTCATGCATATCAAAAAAAATACATACCATTTCTTTTGGTTATTGGATTTTCGGTTTACATCTCAATAGACCGGCTCTTGTGGTCTCATAAGACAACATAAAACCGATATGCGTTTTTTAATTCCATATTCTTCTCTAGTTTTTCAGTTTAATAATTGTTGATACCAAGCCGCGATCTATGACTTTATCTATGTTGCGAGAGGAATCGTAGAGAAAAATAGATTGCAACTCAAAAGTAAAAAAAAAACTTAAAAAGAGCGTCTGCTCTAAATTAATCGATTACATCAGAATAATCGTTCTTAAGGGTTACAGTTCTGATATTTTTCTTTTGATCGTAAATAATAGAAAAGTAGATTTATCATTCTTTTTGACTTTTAAGTGGTGACAGTTTTACCTTTGTTTCGTCCCCGCATTTGTTTTTCTCTTCTTGTTATGAGTATATTGTTTTTGTTAGTATTGTTTTCTAAAGATCGTATCTTCTTTTAGTAGTTGGAAATGCACATATGTGGAAAGAGAAGTAAACCATGTGGCTCATGCATTAGCAAAACATTGCATCTTGGATTATGAAATTCTAGAAATATCTTCTAATTTCCCTGCTTGGTTATCAGAATGTATCCATAGGGATGAACATATGTAACTTTTCACTAAATAATAAATCATCTTTCTTATTAAGAAAACGGAGCAGACCGGTGAACTAAGGGGTTTGACAAAGGAAAACGACAAATCATCCTGGCCATTACGATAGATATATCTAATGGTTCATATTGATGGTGATGTGGCACTCATTATGAGCTTATATCCCTATACGGCTCAAAAGCTTAGCCGAGCCGTATCTTAATTAAGGAAAGATAAAAAAAAACAAAACCTAATCGTTTTCATTTCTTAATAGGAATCTTATTGATTTTTTTTTCCCTTAAACTAGGTCATCATTTTCTCTACTGATCCATTAATTCTTATCAAAGTTCAAAGGTACGATCAATTAAATCTTATCAAAGTTCGAAGGTACGAGACACTCTATAGTATGTATATACTAGTTCAATATCTTAATCATGAATAATTTTTGTTCGATAACCCATATGAAATAATCAGGGACGGGCCTAGCAAGGGGCTAACCCGGGTTATAGCCCGTCCCTAAATTTGAGACATAAATTTTTAAGTATGGGTAGCAATCATTTTTTGGGTTTAGCCCAGCACTAAATAGATCATAGACAAGCTAAGCCCACAGTAAAAATTCATACGTGCGAGAAATAAGTTCATTATCTAGCGAATATAGTTTTACCAAGCCAGCCTACGGCTGTCACTACTGGTCAGTACCACTACCAAGTATGATGTTGTTGGATTCGACTAAAAGTCTGAGTGTTTCCAATGTTATATATTTCACAACTCTTATTATTTTGAGAACAACAAAATGAATAATCCCAGCCGATAGAAAAAAGGCTACACTTCATTCTTTTACTGTCTAAATTTTTTTTGCGACCTTCGACAACCTTATCCTAGGTATAGAAGATAGCCGTACCCTAACTAAATACCTGAGTCCGTCCCTGGACACAATTAACTGTAGAATCTAGTATACTTAGTCTTTTCTTTTGTGACCTGATGAAAAACCAAGGCACAATCCAGACACTATTAAACAACAATTTTGTTTTTTGTTTAGGTGATTATTGATACTTAATGTTATTCTAATTTCAGGAAAACTGGATGGATTCTCGGATTCTTTATCTGCGGCTTCTGAGCGTGATATGACTGAAGATGAGTTTACAAAAAATAGTTTGGAAGAAAAAGAGAACGCCAATGACATTCCCGTTACTCCAAGTAAAAATAATAGCAGTATAAAAACACCATACGAAGGAATGAAATTCAAAAGTTATAAAGATGCAAAAGAGTATTATATAGAGTATGGTCGACGAAATGGTTTCACGATACGGTATGGTATGGGAGAAGTGACTGCAGCTTATATGGTATGCTCACGAGAGGGCAAGCACGAAAAAAAGAAAAACGCCGAGGGAATAGACAAAAAAGGTAAACGTTGCAGTACTATAAAATGTGGTTGTGATGCGAAGATGCATGTTCTTTTTAATGAAGAAAACGACATTTGGACAGTGATGGCATTCTCAGATGATCACAATCACAAATTTGTATCACCGACGAAGAGAATGCGCATGCGGTCTAATAGATGCATGTCGGAAGGGGTGAAATATATGGCAGAGGTATTTAATTTGGAAAACATTCAGGTTGGAAAAGTACCATCGGTCTTTGGCGGTGCAACAATTGGATTTAATAAAAGAGACTGTTGGAATCACTTGCGTAATGTTAGGCACAAAAATCTAGAAGTTGGTGATGCCCAGTCTGTCATGGATTATTTACATATGAGACAAAGTGAGAATCCGCAGTTCTTTTATCGAGTTCAAGTTAATGAACATGGTAGAGATGTAAATTTTTTCTGGGTAGATGCACGTTCGCGTATGTCATATGAGCAATTTGGGGAAGTAGTCTTCTTTGATACTACTTACGGGACTAATAAATACGACATGCCATTTGCACCGTTTACTGGGGTAAATCATCATTACCAAACTATATAATTTGGGTGTGCATTGTTGCAAGATGAGACTGAGATTACTTTTGAATGGTTGTTTCACATTTGGATAAAAGCTATGGGATAAAAACATCCATTAACGATTATAACAGATCAAGACGCTGCCATGGCTACTGCGATAAATAAGGTTTTACCGAACAGTCGCCACCGTCTTTGCCTATGGCACATAAAGAAAAAATCTGGTGAGAAATTATCTCAGGTATATTTTAAAAAGTCAAAATTCAAAGGTGAAATGAAAAGTTGTATTCATCATACATACAAAATACAAGAGTTCGAAGAGAAGTGGAGCAAGATGATTGTGGAATTTGAGTTAACTGATAATAGTTGGGTAAAAGATTTGTATGACATTAGAGAATCATGGGTACCTGTATACCATAGAAATACATTTTATGCAGGTATGAATACAACTGGCCGTAGTGAGGGAGTAAATGCCTTTTTCAAAGCGTTTGTCTCGCCTAAAACTAATCTCAAAGAATTTGTTGTCCGGTATGAGCAAGCATTGAAAGAGATCGTTGATAAAGAAAATCAAGAAGATTATGTATCGGAGCATTCCAACCGCCTTATTGAAGAAAGCAATTTGATACTCAAGCACGCTGCATACATTTACACTCGCAATATTTTTAAAAGTTCAGTGATCAATTATTAGCTTCACTAAGATTCAAGGCTGAAGAGGTAGATAAAGATGATAACTTTAGCACTTATTTGGTAACTTCTAAGATTGGTTACCCGCAAACTTTCACCATAAAGATAAAGGAAGGTACGTATGAAGGATACCGTGAGTGTCAATATTTTGAATTTAAAGGTTTACCCTGCAAAGTTGGATGTGGATATTATCCCCTCACACTTCAATCTAAAAAGATGGTTGAAAGGTGCCAACTCATTTAGGATAATGGATGAATCATCAATATCTAATGGTTATGAGAATTTAGAAACATTCAGACTTAGTAACCTTTGTCGGAGATCAACTCAAATGGTGTGTTTTTGCTGCTAAATCAAGTAAATCGTATAAAATGGCAATTGATGTAATTGAAGAGCTTTTTGCTCGAATAATTGAAGATCAAAATAAGTTGGCTGAGATGGATGAAACCACTCAACTGTCAAATTCTAAATCTCAAGATGATGTTAGACCTGAAAAGTTGTGCCAACCATTTATCAAATACCCTCATGTATCACAGGTGAAAGGTCGACCTACTGATAAAGCAAAAGAGAAACGAAACGTAAGTAGCGGCGGTAGACTACTAAGTCATCATGAATGTCCAAACAAGAAGAGGAAGTGTTCTTTATGTAAGAATGAAGGCCATGACAAAAGAAAGTGCCCGGATCGAGAGCAGCTGAATATAAATGAACCAGGTACGTAGTACGTCTCTTGTTATGCGTTATTTTCATTATTCTATAATGTCGAATTATTGCAAAGTTTCAACTATGTGCAGGTTTAAGTAGCGAAGACCCATAATGCTTGGTGAATAACAAAGACTCTTGTTTTTATTTTTTAGAAGGTGAAGTAGGTACGTTTTATGATAAAACTTACAGATTTTCTATACTTCTGTATGTTATAACATTAGATTATGTTCAACTTCTTCCATTGCTACTGATATTTTATGATACTAAATGAAGTTTTTGTACAGGTAAGGTAGGCTAATCTTGCATTTTCTCGGGAAAATTTCGCTACAGTTATAAATAATATGGTCACAAAGGACAAAGAAAATTGTGCTAAGGCGTTAGATTTAGAGTTGCAAACACATGTAGTCAAGAGATGCAAGCTTATTGAGATTAGTGGACACAAGAAGAGAAAAGGAACTTTACTTCTTTAGAAGATAGAATTCCTGTACTACTGGTTTTTTTTGTTTTTGTTTTTTCATTCTAGATGGTGCAAGTCTTTTGTTTTCCCTTTTAGAAAGAAGTTACATAGAACAATATTGATTCTTTTTTTGCAATAACTCATTTTGAATATGCAAATAATTGGTTTGTTTCAACTTCTTAAAGAAATAATTAATATGGATGGTTTCTGAAGTGTGTTTTGATGTTTTGATCAAGAAGAGAGTTTCTTAAAAACAAGTTACATAGAAATAAGTTGAGTAGTTACAGACATTCTTGATTTTTTTTGCGCTTCAGTAACTTTGTATCTATGTTTTAATGTTTAAGTTGAGAAACATAAGCAAACACAAAGACCTGCAATACAACACAGGAACGCCGCAGATCATTGCAGAGACGAGAAAATTTCGCAGTCCGAAAAAGCTAAAACTGCATAC
Source organism: Papaver armeniacum (assembly GCA_023531295.1). Taxonomy (NCBI): domain Eukaryota; kingdom Viridiplantae; phylum Streptophyta; class Magnoliopsida; order Ranunculales; family Papaveraceae; genus Papaver; species Papaver armeniacum. The sequence goes on along the minus strand of JAJJWW010013570.1, from coordinate 440,225 downwards.
CAATTCAGAGACCTTGGCCTGAATTTGTACGTCTTCGTAAACCACCAGAATCGCCTGATCAACTGCATACAAGGATGCAAGAGCTGCAACACCTTAATCCAAAAGAATACAAGGCCGAATAGACCTTCCAACCAATGATCCAACATTAATCTGAGTCAATGTCGCCGCCACTGCATCAGTTCGAGCAACCAATACAGTTTCGGTTCCCATGATATCAAACTGTAGCCTAGCGGCAACCAACCTAATGATATGTTCACTCACTGAAACGAGAACCTTTCCAGCCATGTGACCACATTTTTTGGTGACAGAAGATTGATCTTCGATGTGAACTTCAGCAGCAATGATGGGTTTCAATTAATCCACAAAAGGAGTTCTTGCCCTTTCTTCACGACTCATACTCATACGATTATAAGAGAATACTTTTTTTTTTTTTGTGTTGATGGTGATTTCTCACTATCTTCAAAGTTTTTTTCGTTAGTCAATCTCATTAAGATCAAAGATCAATAATAGTTCCCTTTTGTATGCTCCATTCATCAGTCCAAACCCTTTAACTCCATCTGTTACTTTGTCCATCACAGTAGCAAAAGCCGATCACAAGAAGTGCGGATTCCAGAAAGTAATTAATCAGTTCAAACTACAGAAAGTAATTCTAGATGGTCCATCTGTTACTTTGAACTGATTTTGTTTTCTCCACTTCCCTTTTCTATTCGTGTACTTTGTTAAACACTCGATAAAATTTCGATCTAAAATCTTAAATACGATTAGGGTTTGCTTTTTTTTTATCTTTCCTTAATTAAGATACGGCTCGGCTAAGCTTTTGAGCCGTATAGGGATATAAGCTCATAATGAGTGCCACATCACCATCAATATGAACCATTAGATATATTTAACGTAACGGCCAAGATGATTTGTCGTTTTCCTTTGTCAAACCCCTTAGTCACCGATCTGCTCCGAGAAAAATACTTTTGATTTTTTTTAATCATTTTATTACAGTGAATAGAAATATCAAAACCATTTCTTTTAATATATTTTCATTGTGCGTAATATTTTAATAAAAATATCACTTTTTAAAAAATATTTTTGCTTTTACACTACATGAACGAATAATAATTTATTTGGATGATTCTTCAAAAGTTACTTTTCAACTGTTGCAAATTAGAAATTAATTTGAGAAAACAATTTCAAACTGACTTCTAAAAGTAAAAAATTAACTTTTTATAAAGCCAATTATTTTACTTCTGCTTTCGGAGCAGCACTTCTGCTTGTAGCGCACTTGGATGTACATTCAGAAATAACTTTTTTGCTTCAAAAAAAAAAAAAGTAACTTTTTGACTTTTAAAAATTAAAAAGTAAAATGTTAATTTGCGTATAAAATTACAAAACGGCTTTTGAAGAAAAAAAATCGACTTTTTATTATTATTACATGCCTAAAGCAAAAGATTTAATTGGAAAAAAAGAGTGATTGAGACCACATATTAGGTGTGTGCCCTATTAGAGACTCATGCAGTACATTAGATTAGAATATTAGATACATGAGGATCCATACAATTAGCTGAGTGGTTAGAGGTGGGCCAAAGACGTGTCAGAGAATTCTGTATAATCTCACCTACACACAAGCAGGTAAACAATACCACATATCATCTCACCATCCAATTCCCACTAGGTCAATTATTATAGCAGCTCTTAATCCGTAGGTTTCCCCACCTACCAAGACACGAGTGAACAAAATCCGAACCTAAAGTGGATAATGTTTACGCAAGTTCTGGGGTACAAGACGGCGCACTCTTTATCCAGTAGTAGAAAAACTTAAGAGGATAAAAATGGTCATAAAATAATTATCATAAGGGTATTAATGTAAATTTATAATTTAAACTTGTTCTGACAAGCAAACCATTTAAATCCCCGTCTTAAGCAAAAGTGGAGAGAAGAAGAAATAGAGCTCACAGACTCAAATTTCTCCCTCTCTCTCTAAAATTCTTAGGGTTTTCGTTCTTTTTCTTCTGAAGATTTCTCGAGAAGATTATCGGAGATTTTTGGTCTGATTTGTGTCTGGTAATGCTGTGAGGAGAAATGGCGTTTCAAGGGAAAAAACTAATCAACGATCCAAATGGTTTGTGTTTTTGTTTTCGCATTTTTCAATTCGCTGCATGTTCTTTTCTACTTTGATTCACCTACTCTCGTTGTAAGTGGAGATTTTAAATTTTTTGATGAGATTTTTTTTTTAAACAATTTTTTGGTTTTTGTTTGGGAATTGATCGTTGAAAATGTACATTGTTTGAGTTCATCGAATGGTTTTTTTCTGTGTTTTGAGGTGTTGATCGTGATTTTTTGTTGTTGTAGATGTTGTGATCGAGTTCATCGAAGGTTTAATTGAAACCTATCCCAACTTACAGTACTTGGATGGTTTCCCTCAGGTGATTGATTATTTTAATCTCTTGCGATGTTGTTGTTCTCGAATCTGGTTCAGAGAATTGATATTTGTAGATTTCTTTTTGTTTATAATGGTGTAGATTAAAGTTGTTGTGCGCGCTGATGTTTCAAGTTCAAGCTATGACAAAGTGGCAGTAATCTCAGGTATATATAAAGTCTAAAGTCTTTCATATCTCAACTTATGGAAAATAAATTCATCTGTGTATTTGTTTTCTTGGACTATCATTGGGATTCAACAAATATGGTAAAGAAACTGCAAATAGAAATTGGATTGGATATAGATATAGATATCTGGTCACAAAAGACAAAATAAATTTGATATGCAAGTAAAATTGGAAGAGTAAATAGTAAAGAAACTAAACAATTGACTTAGGAATTTACTTTTGGAAGCTACTGAATTACCAGTAAAGATCTCTAATGAAAATGATGACAAATACTTAACAAAGAATTATGTGGTTAAGCTCCCTGCACATACTCACTGTTTTTGGCAATCAGAAATATATGTTGCTGAACATCAGTCACGTGAACTGCAGTCTTGAAATGCAACCTTATGGCTGGATGATTTTATTTTCAGGTGGTGGTAGTGGGCATGAACCTGCTCATGCTGGATTTGTTGGGGAAGGAATGTTGACAGCAGCTATTTGCGGGGATGTTTTTGCCTCTCCGCCAGTGGACTCCATCTTAGCTGTACAGTGTTTTCAGTTTTATATTTATACTTCAATGTATTTTTTTAGTTACACTTGAATCTGTAACTTACTGACATATTATTCACTTTAGGGCATCCGAGCTGTAACTGGTGTTAAGGGATGCCTTCTCATTGTCAAGGTAGTGTAACTGTCGACAAATAGCCCTGCTAGCTTAATGACATTTATGAATCAAACTTTCAGCTTTTTAGTTATGATACATTTTGTCTCCATTATGCAATTAATTATCTTAGTACGAAGTTTTACGCATATTCTTGTTCATTGACAGAATTATACTGGTGATCGGTTAAACTTCGGTTTGGCGGCTGAGCAAGCTAAATCTGAAGGTTATAAAGTAGAGGTATAAATTTCTATCAGTTTATCTTGAAGTAATCTACCAACTAATTTTCTCGAGTAACTAATAATAACAGAGACTAAAGATGTGATGTTTGCACCTTGTAGATGGTTATTGTTGGAGATGATTGTGCTCTCCCACCACCTCGTGGCATAGCTGGACGAAGAGGTTTAGCTGGGACTATTCTTGTTCACAAAGTTGCCGGGGCAGCTGCAGCTGCTGGTAAAGATCTTGCTGATGTCACTGCTGAAGCAAAAAATGCTTCTGAATCGGTTGGAACAATGGGGGTTGCTTTGTCAGTTTGCACGTTGCCTGGACAGGTCACATCAGATCGTCTGGGCCCAGGGAAAATGGAGCTCGGTCTTGGAATTGTAAGTGAATAATGTTATTGTTAATCCAAGTCAGATGTGTGTCTTCTCTTTCTTGATATGTGTTGTTTATCCGCCGCGTATATACCTATGAGGCTAAGGCCATAAAGTTTGATTATCTTAGCCAGACAATTTGCTTATCTTGTACAGCTGGTCTGATTTACATCTAACCTTCAAAATATTCACTGCTTAATCAAGTTAAAGATATCATTATGCTTATGTCATTACATATCTTGTTTTTTTGTTGACCTGTATTAGTTACCAATTACATTTGACACTATGTATTATACTGATTTTTGTGTAAATTGTAATGTGTATTCATATTTCAGCATGGAGAGCCTGGTGCTGCGGTGGTAGATCTTCAACCTGTGGATATAGTGATTTCTCATGTTCTCAACCAAATATTGTCAACGGTGTGTTTTCAACATTAACTTAAAAGCTACCTCGGTCGTATATTGTCCTTCAAATCACCTTTCAATTGCAAGAATCGTTCTTGGTGCTTGACTTGATATCCTACAGGGAAAACATGATCCGTATCAATGTTGGAACGACAAGTTATGTAGATAATGTACATGATGTTAACTTACTATAGTAGTATACTGGTAAGAAACAACCATAATCTTTCCATCATATCTTGTTGCAGGAAACTCAATATGTGCCAATTACAAGAGGGGGTAGAGTCGTGCTCTTGATTAATGGGTGCGTTCTGTTACTCTGATTTCATGGATTATAAACTTTTTGACCAGGGTTTGTGAACGGGAAACTCTTCGCTTACAGGAACATATGGGTCCTAACCAGTGCTTTACTAACTTAGTAGAGAATGTGCAGACATGTTAATGTTTCATTTTACTTTAGCAAGAATTCTTAAAAGTGTTATTGCACAATTTGGATACAGTTGGGGCGTATGATATCACATGCTTAGGACTCCTGATTGGTATATATGCCTAAATTATACTTGAACTCTATTAAGTTGTCCTGAAACAACATTCAGATCTTAGCTCCACTGTTATGAAAATCCAGTAACAAATGACAGCACATCATCATAATGATTATATATACAGTCCGGACCCTGCTTGGTAGTAAAATGTGTACCGGGAACGAAGCATTAAAATGTGTGAATATAATTAGTCTATAGGCTGAATGTTCTTAAAAAACATGTTTAACTGATTGTTGAGTAGGCCAATCACATTTCTTCATCACCATCTCAACCATCTTCAGGTGAGATTCCAATATCCAAGTTTGTGTGACACCTTTTCTAAATGTTATATGGGGCATTTGCTGAATTTGCTTAGTTAGATATATTGCACAAGTTTTCAATATAAGACAAAGTCCCTCGAAGGACTCACCTTTGCATGATACTAAATTAACAGCCCATGCATTTTTGAGTTTCTCAATACCTAAGTAAAAGCTTTCGGTCAGACTTCTTTCGTCTTTCACCATTTGATAGAACTTATCTTTCGGCAAGATTTCATGTAGTTGCATTTATGTAATATGTGACATGGTTGGGTGTATCCGAAGTTTGCTTTTTAATCTAGTACTGTTATTATTACATAGATGTGGAGCCATGCATGTAATGGGTTACTGAATTATTTTTGCATATGCATGTTCCAGGTTGTCTGACTATTTGAGCTAATTTGCTAAATGCAGATTAGGTGCCACCCCATTAATGGAACTGATGATAGCTGCTGGAAAGGCAGTTCCACAACTGCAATTGGAACATGGACTGGCTGTTGACAAAGTGTATACAGGATCATTCATGACTTCTCTTGACATGGCAGGTTAGTATTTCTACCGAAGTAATTTTCTGTTCACAAACAAGCTTATTATTAATAATCTTGTGTTTACAGGATTTTCGATATCCATCATGAAGGCGGATGAATCCATATTGAAGCGATTGGATGCTCCAACTAGGGCCCCTTCATGGCCAGTTGGTGCTGATGGTAAGATTTAGAGCATCATCTTGTGATTATCTTTTTATATCTGTTGTCCCTTATCAAAGGTTCGTGCTATGTTAAATGTCACTGCGATTTGGTAGGAACTAAAATTTCTTTTGACTTTATGTGCTGTGTGATTACATCTTTACCACTAAATATTCCTAATGTTTTATTTTACTCTGAGCTTATTAGAAATATTTTAACTGCAGGAGTTCGCCCACCTGCTAAGATTCCTCTTCCAGTTCCACCATGTCATGCAAGAAAGAAAGATGAGGTACTGTGAAATTATGTATAAACTTTGAGTTGATTCCTCGTGGAAAAGTAATTATTTGTTCTTTGAGAGATTATTCCAATCTGGATGCTTTATTCAATTTCCCGTGCTTTCATTTTTAGGAACCCAGTCGTCCACAGCAACTGAACGTGCATGGCCTTATACTTGAGGCTGGTATTGAAGCTGCGGCTAATGCGATTATTGATCTCAAAGATAGTTTGAATGAATGGGATGGCAAAGTGGGTGACGGTGATTGTGGATCAACCGTAAGTTGCCTTCCTAAGCAGTTTTATTGTAGTTATTATCTTTATATGCTCCGGATCCATGGATACATTACGATCTAAATTCATGGAAGTTTTACAGATGTTTAGAGGTGCAGTGGCTATTCTTGAGGACATGAAGAGCTAGTAAGTTCCTCAATGCTTTCCTTGGCATCTTTTCTTTTTAAAGTTTTTATCAATTCCGAGAACACACGTGGAACCAACCACCTAACTGGAAGCAATATTTTAACTTATCTGTTCGGGTTTCTTACCTTGGTACACGTGGTTAACATTGTTTTGTGGATTAGAGGTTCTTATCCACTAATTTTTGTGAATACTTTATTTCTCTTCAGTGTTATTTGTAAATCACATACTTGTTGACCTGTGGGAAAGTAGAGTAAGTAAAGAGCAAGTAACTTAAAAGAAATCCAGGGATGTGGAGCATGTATACTTTTGAATCACACAAAATAAGGCTAAGATTAGCCTAGTGTAGCTGCATTTTTCCTGAGCATACATGAGGCTAATGCTTGTTGTCCTCAAACAACGTAGTTGTTATTGTATCAGTTTCTAAGACTTACTGAATAAGTTTCACTATTATGTTGGATGGGCAATCAAATATTTATGAGTAGTAATGACGACTGTTTTGATATCTACAAAGTTTACTTATCTGTTTGTATGAGTTCAGATACCCCTTTGCAATGGTCTTATTCACTTTTTTCATCCTTCCAGCTATCCTCTGAATGATGCAGCAGAGACAGTAAATGAAATTGCATCATCCATCCGAAGGGTTATGGGAGGGACAAGTGGAATCATGTACCTCATTTATCTTATTTTTTGAGTTTGTCTACTTTGTAATCTGTATCCTGTATTTTTGTTATTTTTGTTTCTTGGCTGTTCGTCAGTGATTTGGTTTCATCCTTCATAAGCACTTACTTCTTTCTCATGTGCAGATATGACATATTCTGTAAGGCGGCATATGCGAAGTTAAAGGAAAATAGTGATACAGTGGTTTCACCCAAACAATGTGAGAATATGCTCTTTTAACAGCCAAAAAAATGCAAATGTACCTGTCCTTCCTGACCACGGACTGACATGTCGGTTGTGACATGGTCAGCTAATGTGTGATTGGTTGGCACTTCAACGGTCTTCAGTTGTCACTAGGATGGTAGAGCTAACCATATAAATACCTCATCATTTTTAATAGTGTGGTCTTGTTGTCCAATGTTAGACATTGAGTCCACAATTGTACTTGTTTTTCACCATGTGCTGCTGAAATGTGGTGTACATACTGTGGTGACGAAATGCCTCCCGAACACACCAGTCTTCAAAACATCTAACCCGATTCTAACTATGTATGGTACAGGGGCTGCTGCACTTGAAGCATCAATTGCAGCTGTTAGCAAGTATGGAGGAGCAAGTGCAGGATATCGCACAATGTTAGATGCGCTTATTCCCGCATCGACTGTTCTTCACGAGGTGATCTCTTGTTCTTAATGTGTTCCATTATAATTTTTGCTTTTTTTTGACTTATCCATCTTGTGTGACTACAGAGGTTGGTTGCTGGTGATGATCCTCCTACTGCTTTTCTTCTATCGTCTGAAGCAGCATCCAGTGGTGCTGAATCAACCAAAGACATGCAAGCACAGGTCAGTCCCCTACAAAATCCTTTGAATAAATGTGTTGAACAATGTTAGATCTATAGAATTTGTGGTCTGGTGATCAGAGCCCTTTTTTTTTTGTTTTGAAACTTAAGTTCTGCTTCACCTATAAATCTGAGTATGCTTTTCCTACAGGCGGGTCGTTCCTCATATATATCGCAGGAGATCCTTTCAACTGTTCCTGACCCAGGTGCCATGGCAGTAGCAGCATGGTACAGAGCTGCAGCCCTAGCTGTGAAGGACAAGTGCCAATAGTTATAAGCTGAAGAATTTCTGGTGGAGCTTTTTGTAGAGTCTTTCTCCCTGGTCCTCTCGCTTAGCTGCAAATTTCAAGCCAAGTAAAAAGAAAATATATTTTAGCTTTTCTTTTTCACAATTTTTTTGTGGGATTGTATTACTTCATTGGAAGCTCTCCGCATACGCAGTTGTGTGTGTACAGCTGAGAGAGCAAGTTCCATCTGAGTTCATTGTTAAAAAAGACTTTTTCCGGGTTATTTTGGAAGTGATATACCCAAAACTGTACTTTATAGTACGTTATTAATTACAAGTGAATTCTGAAACTTCAAATTGACAGTGTTATGGTTTTAAATACGAATCCATTTACTCTCTTCACATTGAAAATATTATGTGCCATTTGTGAGATCGAGTAAGAGAACAGCTGGGTTGACAGTGACATAAGTGCAAAATCCAAGTGAAAAGAAACAATATAAGGAAGTGGATGCAGGTCCATGGTAGATAGGGCTCCCCTCTGAAAACAACACCACCTCCCTGATCCATGATCTGAACATTGAAAGTCTCCTCGCTGATCCATACTTGCTTGTCCTTCACCTTGTAACAGCACCAACAAACACCGGTCAGATAATTACAACGATGGCTGCAATGTTCAACATTATTGGATCTTGTTATCCTCTCTGAACGTGCAATACATTATTGGATCTTGTTATCCTCTCTGAACGTGCAATACCCTTCATACTCCAGAAGATGATTAACTACTAAATCCTGACCCTCATGTGTCGTTGTTGTCAGAGTACACATTCAGTCGGGAGTCGAATTAAGTGAATCTTCTCGTTATGGAGGTCGAACGAGAGCAACATTTGAATCTTGTCATTATTGTTACCTACTTCATTCTGCATCCTCCAAAACATCCTCAGCAAAAGGTGTCTGGCCTACATAACATCCTCAAAACTCTAGTGACCACTAGGAAAAAGAGAAGAACCCGGTGGTGGTGAGCATGGCCGTAGCAAACTATATGGGGAAAATTAGGGGGAGACCCAAAAAAATAATATTCTCATTATCAGACCCACAATTAATTTTAGGTACCGTGACACCTATAATTATATGAAATTATTAAAAATGTATGCACGATGGATTATGCTTCCGCATGACAGGTTATGCATCAGGGGTATAATTGGTAACGCAACTTGGATATAACATTATCTAAAAATCCGCGTCTTGGAATTTTACAAATTTTATATCGTTGAAAATATTTTTAAGAGAGCTACGCAACGAGTACAAACAAGAATATCAAATTTTGGTTTTTCACGAAAAAATCGGAGGTGATCATCATTTTAGGCAAAATTTTCGAAAACTTGATACATAACTATTAGGCAGCCACCAAAAAAGATGCATAACACATTCTGCAGACGCATAATGAATTATGCAACCATTTTGTCCACTGCATAAAAAATTATGCATTTGGATAACAAAGTTATGCATCTATAACAAGTTATGTAACCATTGTTTTTGTTGATTTTAGTGCGTACATAAAAAAAAATTGATGCATAATGCAGTATGCATCCATAATTACGGATGCATATCAGGTTATGCATCTATTTTCTCGATGCATAAAAGATTGTGCAACAATTTTCTCGATGCATGATGCATTATGCAGTCATATTTTCGGATGCATAACATGTTATGTAGATATTATTGTAGGTGCATGACAAGTCAATACTAAGAAAAAAGTAGCTGCATAATGTGTTATGCAACCGTTTTCTAGACTGCATAACAAGTTATGCAAAAAAAAAAAAGAAAGCTACATAACGTGTTATGCAACCAATATCGAGAATGCATAATAAGTTATGCAACAAATTTTACAGAAGCATAACCTGTTATGCATCAACCTACATCTGTCAACATATTTTCCAAACTAACGGAAACATAGTACCTAGCTGCAAGCTTCTCGATGATCAACACCATCACTTTCCTGTCAAGCACAGAAAAAAAAAAACCTTGCTCGTGTTAATTTTGGTGAGAGTTTTTTACAGTCCCATCAGTTTGATCTTCACAGTTGGCTTTATAAATCAATCAACAACAACATTGGGATAAAACCCATCACCACTGGCAGCTGGGGTGTTTAACAACACAAGATTCAACGGAAGCTTAATTTCTTATTTAATATTCGTCTGCGATTGATCCATGCCATTAACACTCCCTAACAGCTTCCATTTCGATCCACGAAAAACAAGTTCAGCCAACACTAGACATACCATCAATATCGAACACACCATTGAGGCACCAACTTCTCATTTTCTGACCCTTAAAACTTCTTCTTTCGGGCACTGTGTCGACCAGCTGAAGCTCAGTTTCTGTGCATAAGGGGGTTGTATCCTTCTTGCGCTTCCGAGCTCCTCCTTACATGCGTTCTTCACCTGCCAAAATATCTTCTCGAACCCTAAATCACCCAATACCAATTCTCTTTTCCAAATCCACTGTTGTTGTTTCCGTTGAATTTTTTGTGATATCTGGAACCGAAGTTCCCAGATCTAGAAAGCTAAAAATGAAAAAAAAAATCGTCAAATCACAAGAAAACTATGAGATATAAAAACCTTGAGATAATAAGTTCATGAAATCAAACCTTGAGAGATTCATCACAAACATCAACATCATTTTCTTCTTCTCCTGGAACTCAAACAAACACAACACCATCACCTTCGTCTCCAACTAATCAATTTAACAATCTTCCTAAGAACAACTCACAAGATTTAACTCAATTCTATGAACTGAATTCGGCGGAGGATGAACAGAAGAAGAAGAACGAAGATAAGAAGAACGAAGAGAGAAGAAAGAAAAGAGAAAACAAAATTTTATAATTATGGGTTTGAGAATAATTTTTCCCCAAGAAATGGGTGCGCGCCTTCAGTTTTCTGTCTGTGGGTTTCTCAGTAGAAAAATGTGTGAGAATGGGTCTCACTGTAGTTTTCACAACTATATGGGGGCTCTAGGCGAAGTTAGAGAAATGGGCCCTCTGTAGGCTAATTTTTTTCTCTAATGATAAAATTGGCCCAGAAAAGATGTCTAGAAAAACCGAAAAAACACCTTATCTTACAAAGATCGATATTCCTTCCCATTTCGAATCAAAATCATACGAAATAACTTTATCAACTATCAACTTCCAAACTGTGTTTGGACAAGCCAATTGTTGCTAGAAATGTCAATAAAATTTTGCATGACATACATTGAGATATCAGTTTTCCATATCTTTTAAGTAAATCAACAATTTTTTTTTGCATTTCTTGTTTGGGCACGCAAAAACTCCAAAAGGTTTCAATTCTGCATATAAGTCATGCCCGTTAATATATCAGGACCCATATCATGCCTTGGATAACTTTCAATTTGATATAAGAAACTGTAAAATTAAAATTAGTTGTTTGCCGATTGCCCAACTTAACATATTGTTTTTGAAGCACTTACACCATATTCATACACAACAACTAAATTGAATTGTTGATTTTCTTTCTTTTTCGGATTTTTAAATTAAAAGTTTGGAAGTGGAATCTAGATAGAAGAATTAAAAGTCAAATGGTATAATTTAATTTGATTTCATTGGCGAAAATCTTGTTCTTGTTTTTTAGTTATGGAAGGACAAACCCTAGAACTTGTAAATTGAAGTAAGTATAAGGACCGAAAAACAATATAGTAAACTAGATGGGAAATCAGATCAGAAAGAAAAGAATAAAAGAAAGAAAAAAAAAAATCGAGTACTTAATGGGAAATAGATAGGATCTGGGGGCCCCCTAAGAGCAACTGCAGTGGTTCGAGTATAACCAAAGACCAAAGAGGGAAAAAAAGATCAAAATTTGGGTTTAGTCTGGTGTGACGCTACGGGTGGAAGACTAAATTTGGTGGAGCGTACACTATACGTTCGCCTGGTGTGGGGCGTGGAATATACGTTCGCCCGATCGGGTGGAGATTCCAAAAATGAAATTAAAAAAAAAAAAAAAAAAATGGGGCGAAGGTATAAAGTTCGCCCCATTATAAAGAGTGTAAAAAAAGAATGGGGCGGAGGTATAAACCTCGCCCCACACAAAATAATAAAAAAAAAAAAAAATTGGGGCGGAGGCTATACGTTCGCCTGGTGTGGGGCGTACACTATACGTTCGCCTGGTGTGGGGCGTTAACTATACGTTCGCTCGACTATAATTTGGGTTTAGTCTTTGGTCCCGACCAAATATAGTCTGGGATTTGGGTTTAGTCTGGGATTTGGTCGATAGTACGTCCCACTACGTCTCGTTCTCAACCCAAATAAGAGCAACCACAGTGGGCGACTAAACTCAAATATTTGGTAAATGAACGAGACGTAATGGGACGTACTATCGACTAAACCCCGACCATCGACTAAATCCCAGACTATATTTGGTCTGGACCAAAGAGTAAACCCAAATATAGTCGAGCGAACTTATAATCCACGCCCCACCACCAGGCGAACGTATACTTCACGCCCCACACCAGGCGAACGTATAATCCACGCTCCACCAAATTTAGTCTTCCACCCGTAGCGTCACACACCAGACTAAACCCAAATTTTGGTCTTTTTTTCCCTCTTTGGTCTTTGGTTATACTCGCACCACCGCAGTCGCTCTAAGATTTGGGGCCCTAGGCTGTCGCCTAGCTGGCCTATGCTCAGCGACGGCCCTGGTGGTGAGGTGACATACCAGAAGTACTATAGTAATGATCTCCATGAATAGTTCCCAGTGTAATGACCATGGAAAGAAACTCCTTGTTGGCTTCTGAAGCAAAAATAATGACAGCCGTGTATACTTGTGATAATGAGTCAAAACCGAATTCCCAGGCGGAATCGGTCAGTTAAAAGCATTATGTAGGGGTGAATTACCATTTTACCCCCACTATCACCGTTCCTTAAAACATCATTTCCCACTTCTCAGTTGTATTTTGATGGTCTTTATTTGGGCGGGAATTAGGAAGAAAGGAAATAGGGCATTTGCCCAATTCAATTCGTTTTCGAGTTTACACAAACTGAAATGACAAAAACTTGATATGAATGCCGAATTGCGTCGTTCAGCTGTTGAGTTCCTCATTGTCTCATCTCTGGTTAATACCCTAATCTCTATCTTTCTTTCTTTCTTACTTTCTTTCTCTTTGTTTATCTCTTTTAGGGTTTATTATGTTCTGATTTTTTTGATTGATTACAATTGCAGCAACTTGGCGTTACTCCAATTGTGAAATACACAGCTTTATCAATCTTTGTTGAACGCTTTTTACCATCTATCAAACATAATAACAGGTTTTGTTACACAACTAAGAATTTCGCTATGTTAATTTCATTCTTTGTGGCCTCATGTAGATGCATTACATCAATAATCTATAAATCTGCTAGATGATTTTTTTTTTTTTTAATTTTTTTTTTTATAGAATTTTAAACTTGTGAGTGAAATGAATTGAAGTAGTCTCACAAGGACCAATAGACTTGACCTAGAAGAAGACTTACAGGTAATTCAGGATGAGATACTGAACATGTCAGCTGTGTATCGACCAATACCCAATCGATATGATATGTGTGAATTATTTGGTACAGTCAGGGAATTGAAGGAAAGAATTTGGTTATAACACTTAAATTGACTATTACCTATTATATTGCAATTGTTTAGGAAATTCTGATCAGTCTAAATGGAGTCCTTGGACCAGTAACTAGGAATGGGGTTGTTTAGTTCACCATGGCAGTATGTTGCACTGGAATGATAAAATGTGCTGACGAATTAATAGTTAGGGTGGAAAGTGGAAACAAATATCCTCTTCCATTTGGATTTCGTGCAACTTGTTTACTTCTTTCAGCCATGTTATCGCTGTTGTCTTTGTTGCAGAATTAGGTTTTTTAGTACTAAACTATGTGGGGGTGTTAAATCTAGGTCTTTACGGAAGAAGCATGGCGATAACTGGCTTTTGCAGCCTTTGAGACAATGCAACTTGCAACTATTTGCTCTCGTTTCAGTTTGGGTGTCGAGTAAAGTAAGTCTTGAGCTTCATCAGAACCATTTGCTGTCCTTTATTGTTTTTTTTTATTTTGTATAAAACTATTCTTTTGTTCATTGAAATAGATACATGAAACTAGGCCTCTTTCCGTACAAAGTCTGAAGTCTTTGGGAGATGTAGCTATAAAGGAACAGCACTATACTACACGAGATTTCCTTGAAGCAGTGAGTAAAATACCTTCTCTATGCTAATATGTTGATTTCCGTTTCCTTTTCTGTAATTACGGGGTACTAATGAGAATACTGCAGGAGGTGGTCTTAATGCAGGTAAATCTCGTTATTCAAGAAATTTGCAGTCCGTTGAGAAAGAGCTCTCTTGTATTACTTGAGCTCATCGTAGCATCTCCAGGTGCTTGATTTCGAGATTGGTGCATCAAATGTTGCTTATGTCTTCTTAGAAGACTATCTAATTCGGTTGAGGTAAGTTCTACATGCATCCAGATACTAACTAGTGTAATTGGTCAAATTGCATATATCGATGGTACCTTGGTTCAAGATTTGGTTTTTCTTGGAATTTTTCGCAAGTCTGTGTTTGTCTTGACGAAGTTTGTGGTTTGTATTGTAATGTCTCAGTTGTTTATCTATCAGAATATTTGGTCAAAACAAGATCTTACACTGGTGATTGATTCACTTTTTTTTTATTCGTGTCGGCTAATTTAGGGCACTGGCACGGGTAGGAGATCTTGTAAAACTCGAAGCATGTATGGACATAATGGATGTTCTATATGAAACAGAAGAGACGTCAGTTTTGTGTAATTCTCCTGATTTTCTTGCTGCAGCTATTCTGGCATGTCTCTTTGTCATCTTATCAATTAATAGCCCCTTTAGTGCCCATGTCCCTTTATGTGGCTTTGGTTAAACCTTACTATTCGTCACATTTTTTTTATTCAGGTCGCCTCATACGTTATAACTGTTCCTAAGCAAGAGCATGAGTTTCCTCTTCTTTCTTGGGGTAATATTCTGCACATAAGTTTTCTGTTTCTTATTACGTTACCCACCCTGTTTGTTAGTTATTTCTAATTTTAGTTACATGATAAAGATACTGCCCGTTATCATCATTATGTATATGAAAGTGTCAATGTCATTAGTGGTCAGTTGCATTTTCCCCAGACACGAACAGTGCTTGAGAATTGGTTATGGTTTATTAGTATATATACTATCCTTCATCAAAAGAGCTAGGACAATATACCCAGACCTAAGTACCAAATGGGCGAAACTGTGAACCTATGGTGCCAGTCAACTGAACTATATGCATTATGTAACAGTACTTAAGAGTGAAGAAAGGCCACTAAGTAAGAAGGGAAAACAAACTTATCGTAATATTTGTTACGGGTCATTCTTGCTTTTGCTGTTTAGTGGACTTCCCTTGGAATTATGAAAGAGAGGTGTTTTGGTTACACTCCTAATTCTTAAAATATAACTCTGCATGGTGTCCCTTTATACCAGCATGATAGACCATTTATGCCATATCATCAATTGGTGTGAGCTTATGCATCACAGAGCAATCACACTTCTGATCATAATGACTGTTTTTATCGTTCTTGCAGTGAAGTTTGTAAGCTCTTTCAAAGAAGAAGATACATTGGAACTGGTAAGGACCATTCTCCAACATGTACTGAAGCAGACAACACAGGAGACCTGTCAACTAGGAGAGGATAACACAACTCTCCGGACACAGTCAATATTAGCTACTCCATTTGAAAAAAACAAAGTAAGATCCGCTCAGTATTAAAATGTTGTAATACAAACTACTTGTCAATGTTGTCATCCCATTGTGTAATCGAAATGTTGTAATACAAACTACTTGTCACCCCACTGTGTAAAGACTAGATAAGAAAGTAAACCAGAAAACTTTGTATATCCCAATTCCCGATCATATTACATCAGTCCATGACCATTTTTAGGTTCTGTTATATTTTTTTTACCCAATCAAGATGTTGATATGTCTGAAGATTAACAAAACATTGCAATATCCCATGTCACATTACAGCCTTGTAGGAATCTTTACAGCTGCTGCTGGTAATGGTATGAAATACTTCCCGGCTTTGCAAAAATTCCTTCCCTGCATCACTCTAAATTTACTTAGCTCCGGGGCACAGCCAGATAGAAACAACTAAACAAGCGCGGGTCAGCTGCCTCACATGCCTATTCCTGTAATCCTTGTTTGCCCTGCAAATCAGGATTTTTTTTGTGCCCCCTCCGGCAGAGAATCCTGGCTCCCATACATGACTGACTTATACTCCCTCCGTTCCGATTTACTTGACGTTATAGATTTTTTCACGCAGATTAAGAAACAACAGAGAGAGTAATTTTTTCCAAATCTACCCATATTAATAGTTTCCTAAAATTTTAAACCACCTAGTTTTTAGTTTCTAAATTTAATGTAAATTGCGAATCCCATTGTAATTTACTTGGGATAAACAAAATATTCCATCCAAATCCTTGGAATAATCATTTATCTGCTGATTCTAATGAGAATTAATGACATGCTCTGATTCCAAAGCAAGGGTAAATCAGTGAGAATTTGGGAAAAATACTTAAACCCTCATCTATTTTGGAACACTAAAAAAACCCTAAAACATCAAGTAAATTGGAACGAAGGGAGTATGTTAATTGACTTCTTTGCTTAATAGGAGAATAGTTCCTCCACCAAAATTTGACTTGTGCCATTACATCAACCGCCTCAGAGTATTGAAGACGACCTGCACTACAGAAGTAGCGATCACGCAAATTTTTGTGTGGGGCCCAGTTGCATAATAAAAAAATCGAAACTGGAAGGAAGATGAACATGTGGCGGTTTGATTTCGGGTTAGGACGACAAATCTGACTTAGTTTTTTTTCCTTTGGCCCCAAGGTTTGTGTATTTCCCCCACAAATATAATAGAATTCCCCTCATCAAATCTCCTCGGCCTTCTCAGTGCTCTCGCACCAAAAATAAGGGTGAGAGAAGAAAGAAAAAACCCAGAAAAAACCAGAACACACTGTATAGAAGCTTCAACAAGGAGGAGAAGGAGGAAGAGGATAGCACTTAAACGATCAAATCTCTTTGATAATCTCTCTTCTCTTCTATCTCTTTGAATTATCTTATCAGGTACTACTTGAAAACCCTAATTTCATTGATTTAGATTTAGGGTTTTTTGTTGTTGTTTTTGGGTGAGTCCCTCTCTTTCAAAAGATAATAATGAGCTTTCAAGTACGTAATGATAATCGAAGAGAGGGATCGAGAATTCCTGTTCGTAATAGTAATAATAATAATCGTCAATGGATTCCTAGAGGTGGAGCTGTAATTGGTAATGGTGGTGGCGGCGGCGGTGGTGGTGCAGGAGGATCTGGTAGTAGTGCTATACTGGAAACTCCACCGCCTCCACCATCATCATCGTATTTTAATAATTCGATTCCAAATGGGGGAAGATATGGTGGGAATTTTAATAATAATAATTATAATGGCAATCCGACTGGTGGAGGAGGATATGGTGGTAGTGGTAGTGGGAGTTCTTATTACAATGTTCATAACTCAGTTCCAAGTGGTGGAGGAGGATATGGTGGTGGTGGGAGTTCTAATTGTAATCCTTTCGAAAATCGGTCTAGAGGGAATTTCACTCATCAACATTATCAAAGAAGTAATGTGTCAAGACCAGTTAATAATCCTAGGAAAGAGAAGATTGAGAAACCAGCTCAGGTGTCGAAAAGTTTGAATTCTAATCTTCCTCAGCTTGTTCAAGAAATTCAAGACAAACTTACTAAAGGGACAGTTGAGTGTATGATTTGTTACGATATGGTTAGAAGGTCTGCTCCAATTTGGTCTTGTTCTAGTTGTTACTCGATTTTTCATATGAATTGCATTAAGAAGTGGGCTAGAGCTCCTACTTCTGTTGATTTGTCAGCTGAGAAGAACCAAGGGTTGAATTGGAGGTGCCCGGGTTGTCAGTCTGTACAACTTCTTACTTCTAAGGAAATTCGATATCTCTGTTTCTGTGGAAAGAGACCAGACCCTCCCTCTGATTTGTATCTCACGCCGCATTCATGTGGTGAACACTGTGGAAAGCCGTTGGAGAAGCTGGTGCAGAATGGGGATGATGAAGATCGCTGTCCACATGCTTGTGTTTTGCAATGTCATCCAGGTCCTTGTCCTCCTTGTAAGGCATTTGCTCCTGCTAGAAGATGCCCTTGTGGGAAAAAAATGATAACAACTAGGTGCTCTGATCGGAAATCTGTGCTTACTTGCGGTCAGCTTTGCCATAAGGTTCTTGAGTGTGGACGTCATCAGTGCAAGAAAATTTGCCATACAGGACCTTGTGAAAGTTGTGAGGTTCCAATGGATGCTTCTTGTTTCTGCAAGAAGAAAAAGGAGGTTGTCCTCTGTGGAGAAATGTCAGTGAAAGGTGAGCTGATCGGTGGAGGTGGTGTTTTCTCGTGTAACTCAATTTGTTCGAAAACCCTTGTCTGCGGTAATCATGCTTGTGGAGAGGTCTGTCATCCAGGGCAATGCGGAGAATGTGAACTAATGCCAGGGAACATCAAGAGCTGTCCGTGCGGAAAAACACTATTGCAGAAGGAAAGGGAGAGTTGTTTGAGTCCGATTCCAACTTGCTCTAACACCTGTGACAAGACCCTACCCTGTCAGATTCACAGATGTAAGGAGACGTGTCATGTTGGAGATTGTTCACCTTGTGTGGTTACTGTTAACCAAAAATGTCGATGTGGGTCTTCTTCACGTTTCGCTGAATGCTACAAAAAGGAGAAGGCTACATTTACCTGTGAGAAGTCTTGTGGGAGGAAGAAGAACTGTGGAAGGCATAGATGCAGTGAGAGGTGTTGCCCACTTTCAAATTCTAACACCAGATACTCCGGTGATTGGGATCCACATTTGTGCTCAATGATTTGCGGGAAAAAGCTAAGATGTGGGCAGCATTCTTGTGAATCTCTTTGTCATAGCGGTCATTGTCCACCATGTCTCGAGACAATCTTCACTGATCTGACCTGTGCATGTGGTAAGACTTCGATCCCACCCCCGCAGCCTTGTGGAACACCGGCTCCCTCATGTCAGCAGCTTTGTTCGGTTCCTCAGCCTTGCGGCCATGCCTCCACTCATGGCTGCCATTTTGGGGATTGCCCACCTTGTTCATTTCCTGTGGCAAAGGAATGCATTGGCGGACACGTTATTCTTCGAAATATTCCTTGTGGCTCGAAGGAAATTCGTTGCAATCAACTTTGTGGAAAAACTCGACAATGTGGAATGCATGCTTGCGGTAGAACATGTCACCCGCCTCCATGTGATACTTCCTGCACGTCTACGTCTGGTTCAAGATCAACTTGTGGCCAGGTTTGTGGTGCTCCGAGGAGAGATTGCAAGCATACATGTACGTCTTCGTGTCACCCTTCATCTCCTTGTCCTGAGCGTAGATGTGAGTTTCCAGTGACGATCACATGTTTGTGTGGTCGGATTAGTGCTACGGTTCCTTGTGATGCTGGTGGTAACACTGGTGGGTTTGCCAGCGATACAGTATTTGAGGCTCAGCTAATTCACAAGTTACCAGTTCCACTTAAGCCTGTGGAAGCAAACGGCAGCAAAGTTCCTCTTGGACAAAGAAAGCTAGTGTGTGATGATGAATGTGTAAAGATGGAGCGACAGAGGAAACTTGCCGATGCTTTTAAAGTTCCTCTCCTGAATTTGGAAGCCCTTCATCTAGGTGACCAGTCTGTCATCTCTGAGCAGCTTCAAGACTTATTTAGGCGAGAACCCAAGTGGGTTTTGTCTATAGAGGAGCGATGCAAGTTTTTGGTGCTTGGCAAGGGTAAAGGGAATACCTCAAATGGTCTCAGGGTTCATGTTTTCTGTGCAATGGTAAAGGAAAAGAGAGATGCAGTAAGGCAAATTGCAGGGAGATGGAAGCTATCAGTCCATTCAGCAGGGTGGGAGCCTAAACGTTTTCTGGTTGTTCACGTGACCACAAAATCCAAAGCCCCTGCCCGAATACTTGGTGTTAAGGGTTCGTCTGTACCTCTCAACGCCTCAAATCCACCTGCTTTTGATCCTTTGGTAGATATGGATCAAAGGCTTGTTGTGGCTCTTTTAGATTTACCCAGGGAATCTAACGTGAATGCATTGGTCCTGAGATTTGGCGGTGAATGCGAATTGGTCTGGTTGGATGAGTTTAACGCATTGGCAATATTTAGTGATCCAGGTCGTGCAGCTACTGCTCTGCGAAGATTAGATCATGGGTCTGCATACCATGGTGCTGCTGTAGTCATTGCACCAACAGTAACTAATGTGTGGGGAACTTCCAAGGAGGTAGGATCTGCAGGGGCTCCAAAGGCCAACTCATGGAAGAAAGCAGTTGTGCAGGAAGCCTCGTGGGGAGAAGATTCGTGGGGTGTTGATCAGAATTGGATCAACAATCCAGCAGATGTCCAGAACACGGTTTGGAGAGGAAAGGAAACTCCTATTACGGCATCGATAAACCGGTATGACGTTCTTGACCAAGATTCTGTCTCAAAGTCATCTGCAGTATTATCATCTGGTGGAGTTGAGAGAAGACCTGGTAATTATCAGGCAGGAAGTTCTTCTACCTCTACAGAACCGAAGCAGGAAGCAACGGCAGGAGATAAGAGTGATAAAGAAGTGGTTGCTGAAGTAGTTGATGACTGGGAGGAAGCTTGTGAATGATTGAAGTGGAGAAAGCAAATGCAGGAAGAGGGAAATGTGCTCTTGTTGTTTTCTTATTGTTGCCTTTTTTTTTTTTTTTTTTGGAAAAGCAATATGCTCCAAAGATAGACGATGAATCCATACATACTAGACTTGTTACTGGTGTCAAAATTAAAAACCTCGTTACAACATTTTACGAAGTTCCATTTTGTTCTTAATGTTGAATTTTATCTTTTTTGCTGGGTTTACTGTTTTCTTCTCATTAAGCAGCTTGCAAGTGATTGTTCTGCTTATGTCAAAAATTACTGTTTTCTAGTTGGCCTATTCTAATTACATTCCACATCCGGTGTGTTTTCTGATGATGATGTCAATTGTAAACTGCATTCTTACTTTGCCATGGAGGGTCCTGGTGCCTGCTGTGGTAGACCTTTAACCCATATTGTGGCGTCTCATGTTCTCAAGCAAATATAGTGACTTGTCCCTTGTATTGCCACAAATGGGAACATCAAAAAAACCGGCCGGCATACATGCGTGCTTATCAGAGGAATGAGGGGTCTAATGGCACGGCACGTGTAGTGATCACGCGGTAATAACAGTAGATCTAAAATTATTTTATTTTAATTTCATAAACCCTCTTCTTTTTGAGTCCTCCTTGATTTATCTCCAGGGGTTTTTCTTCTTCTTCAGTGATGTTTCTTCGACGATCTGGAAGTTTACTAAGAAGGAGATTAAGATATCTCTTCTCTACTAGTACGATCACTACAACAACTAAAACTAGTAGTCTCTCTTCATATCCTCTCCCAAGTAAGTTTTAACTGCTAAGCTCAATCTGATTCGCTGAAGTATTTTAGAGCCTAGGGTTTTTTATTGAGGATTTTCATATTCAACTGATTTATATTAACTGTTTTTAAAACAAATGAATTAGATTCTTATTGATCCAATATGTTCAACTGTGTCAATTGCCATCCTTGTTCATTTGTCACTCGTAGAGTAATTCTGTAAGCAGGCTAATGAATTTTAGATTGAGTTGGGGCATTAGGTTCTTATTCAATATTTTAAAAGTTCATGTGAGTTGTACTGAAATACATTTTACAATATCTCGTAGTCATCGTCCTTTGTTTTTGTTTTCCTCCCTTAAATCTTTGGGATTTTTTGTTTGTTTGTAAAATTAGTAAAAGAAGATCACTGACCAGACCTTTTTATAAACTCTAACAGCCTGCTGCTCCTCTAATGGTTGTTTTATATGTGCCGTTATCATCATCTACAAGATACACATTCTTATGAATTATTCTTATTTCCATATGATGATGAAATGGATTCCTAGATACTGGAGTTGAAAATTTCCTCCCCGGCTCATATTTTATTTTCTATATTCTAGGAATTGAAATATTTGTGAAAAATTAGAGAAGCAGAAATTCTCTTCTCTAAATCCAGTATTTCTCTAAATTAGAGAAGCAAAAATTATGATCTGGCGATGAAGTTTTCAACTTCTAGTATCTAGGAGTCTATTTCATCATATGGAAATAAGAATAATATAAAAAGATGTATATCTTGTAGGTGATGATAAGGACACATACAAAACAACCATTAGAGAAGGCTCTGGAGTTTATAAAAAGGTCTGATCAGTACTCAAATAATTATTTGCATTACTCAGTTTTGTATTCAAAACTGAGTAATGCAAGTTATCATTTGAGGTATTATTATCTTTGGGAGAGCTATGTGCTTAAGATAACTTATCATCAATAACCGTATACTACTCAACTTGTGAAGATTCATTTGGGATGAGATAGTATATGTTTTGGAATGAAATTAACCATTTTATATCCTCTATTGCTTCTTAGTTTTTTTTTCCTTCTCTTTTGCTCTTTCTCTGCCTGCCTTTTTTATACTTACTAGCATGCCTTTACAGGTAATGCGGGATTTCTCCACCGCAATGGGCCTGACATTCCAAGATGGCAAAAGCATCACTGGGACACTTCTTTGTGGATTTTACTTTCTGGACAAGCTGGTATACATTTTTTTAACGGTGAATTTTTCTAGTTCTTTTACAGCAATTGGTGTTGACGTCTTACGGATTAGGTCGTCAAATCTGTTTTCTAGGTTATAGCCGTTGCTCTGGGTGATGTTTAGTTGAAGCGATTGTTTGAACTGCAATTTTTGTCTGCTCTGTTTATCAGCAATCATTCTTGGGGCGAATGGAAATCTTGCATTTGCGGATGATGTTTCAGCTGAGGTGAGAACTGGTGCAGGGGAGGATGGGTCAAGTGGTCTCCAGAGAGTTGAGGACGGGGCTGTGGCATCAAATATCCATACATCTAAATGGCGGGTTTTTACAGATAAGGGGAGGGACTTCTTTTTGGAAGTATGTAAGTTCTCCACTCTTTTTGGCTTATTATACTTCTATTGTACAGGTGAACTGATTCCAAATGCTTTCTCTTTTCTAGGGAAAATTAGTGGAAGCTGAAAAACTATTTTTGTCAGCGGTGGAAGAAGCTAAAGAGGGCTTTGGGAAGAGCGATCCACATGTTGCTGCTGCATTAAACAATTTGGTATACCGACATGCTTTTATTTCTTGAAGTAGTGGTTGTTTATGTTATTGTGTACAGATGAAGGCTTTACGCCATTACCATCGAGATCCTTGTTAGCAGTGACATGTTCAGCTATATGTTTGGCCACATGTAGCATCCAGATGGATTGACATTTTGAACCTTGCTAAAAGTATATTGTATTTGAAGAAAAAGTACGTTAGTTTTCCTTACTGAAATGGAAGTTCAGTTCTTTGAGTAATTATTATCTGTTATACTGTAGGCTGAGCTCTATAGAGTGAAGAAGGACTTTGCTAAAGCTGAGCCACTCTATTTGGAGGCCGTCCGTATTTTAGAGGAATCATTTGGACTTGATGATATACGGTATACCTTAATACAATATTCCTGTGTTGCAAGGATACGCCTAAAAAAAATAATCAGCCGTATCGATACGTATTTACACGGATACGCGTACTAATACTCCGGATACTTCAAGATACAACTCAGTTAGAAAACTTTGACTAAATATTAGATATCAACAGCTGTCAAGATAAATGATAAATCTCAATACCTTAATATTAGAAAATTTAGATATTTTACTAGATTCTATGAGAAGTTTTAACTATAGTGACAAAATATTAGTTCCAAATCTGTTTACTGATCTTGCTCTAGACTTTCTTCCTTCTTATCCAGACCTTTTCTCTCTCGAGTGAGGTTAATCATACATATTATAATTTGATCATGCAAACACATATATAATATATTTATGTTAGGCTACTGATCAATATTGAGCATGCCGTATCGCCGTATTTTAGTTTTTCAAATTGGTGTATCATAGTAGCGTATTGGTATCTTGTATCCGATACTGTATCCGTATCGTTGCAACACAGCAATATTCAGATGAACTCTGTCAAAAGCAGTTTTGTTTAATATTTGTAGTGGCAAAGGTCATAAGAATTAAATATACTTTGGAATATTAAATGCTCTAATTTATGATATTTAGACTATGCAGCGACATTATTTATGTACATTGATGCATGCCATCTATGCATCTTCCCTCCTTCTCTGTAACGTATTATTGTGGCCGATGTTAAGCATGGAATTATGTCAGTAAAGAAGTCACTTGGACTTGGTAGGGACCAGTTTTTTGTGTGTTTGTACTTTTTTCTTGTGACAAAGAGTGGCATAGCCATCCCTGAATTCGTAGAGGCCTAAAGAGAAGTATTCACTAGGCAACTCGTGAATGATCTGAGCATCATTTTGCTATTTGGGAAAGAACCTCTGTGATGTTTGGGCATTTAGATCTGAAAGACTTGCCAATGTGATTTCTGTAAGAAGTCCAATCAGTATTTGTAGAACCAGTAGAACCTGACACGTAATTACTGCCGGTTAGCAATTTTTTTCTCTATTCCGATCATGGATTTGATAAAGCACTAATAAATGCCACTTCTTCTAAGATTTCTTAATTAGTTGATGCATTCTGCCCATCCTCAGGCCATTCCGTTTTACTAGTTTCAAATTAGTTTGTCTCTACCTAAGTTTTATTGACATCCTTTTTGTTGCTAACAAGCATCCTGCTGCAACATCTCAATCCAAAGGCTTTCCTGAGCAGGAAATATAACTGCTTGCTACTAAGACATAAAACATGTAAACTGTGTGGTGATTTCTTATGGCTTCAATTTTGTATGATTGGTCCTTAACCAAGCGTACCTCATGTTTATTTTTCGTTTTTAAATGCAACATGTATTGTAATGGAAACACTTAGCATCTGGCAACTGTAACCAATTTTTTACAGTGTTGCAGCTTCTCTACACAACCTTGGGCAGTTTTATATTGTGCAGAGGAAACTTGAAGAAGCCCATAAGTGCTACGAGGTAATGGAATTTTTTTTCCCATCTGGTTCCCCCAGTATCTTGTTCATAGGTTCCTTCTGGGGTTTGGTCATCTGATGTGGAATATGTGTGTGGTATCTGTTAATTAGTTGTATAGCATACCATAAGACGTACTTACTTGAGTCATTTTGCACCAGAAATTTTTACTAGTGCCCAGCAACCTTTACTCAATTGTAAATCTGTAGACGAGTGTGTGAAAGATATCACCCTAGGCGAAAAAAAAAAAAAAAAAACGAAACTCATGTTAGAGTTAGGAATGTGAGGATCCAGTGGCCCTTCAAATAAAATCTAGTTTTTCTTTTTGTTTGAACCAATCTAGATTTTGGAGATAACATGTTTGGTATTTTTTTTTCTTCGTTTTATGACTCCAAAACGAGGCCTTATATATATATAAGACCAAAAATGCTAATCTTACATACATAATTTATGTGCCTGAATTTTCGTTACATGTCTTTTGATTCCCTTTTCAGTTTTCTACATTTGACATGAATCGAAGACTTCATTTATCGCAATTGTGATCTCTTTACTTGTACATTTATTTTTCCTATTAGATTCCATCTACTGACTGAGGCTCTTTCTGTTTTTTCTTTTTCACTCTTCCTCTGCAGCGTGCGTTAAAGGTATATTAATCTTATACTACTCATTCAATTCATACTCGGCATTTTTTTTTCTTTTCTTTAATTTATCTTCTCATATCGTCACGGTATTTTCAGTATTTTAAGTTGCAAGTGTAATACTTTATCTATTCTTTCGCATGTCATCCTTTGTATCTCGTTTGCGTATACCTCTGTGAGGTGTGAAATAAATACCTAATATTTTCTTCATGAACGTGTAGATAAAGAGGCGTGTTCTTGGGCAGAACCACACAGACTATGCAAATACAATGTATCATCTGGGAACGGTAGCATTTCATATCTCTTGCTTGCTTAATTATGTGGGACATGTCCTGGATTCTACTAGACTAGTATTAGCTCCATGAATTACCAAATATGCAGGATGTTTGCTTTTTAGTGGAGTATGTATAGTATTGGAAACTTGTTATCGTTGAGTTATTTGGTTGGTAATTATCGAGCAAAGTAGTTCCTTATGATAAAATTACTGTTCAGTGGGATGACCATATCTTCCTGGTATAAGGACAGTTATGTGGATATCATGGGAATTTGCCATCCTCCCAAATGATTGATGGGAACCTCATACTGTAATAGACTCATAGTGATTCTCCATGATGCAGATGTTTCCACTGTTCTTAGAACTTGAATAATTTTATTTTTGTGATTATGGGTCATGGGACTGATACGCCGCAACGCTTGTTCATTTTCTTCGTTACTATAGGTGAAGTATCTTCAAGGGAAGGAGAATGATTCTGTGGCTCTAATTCAAGATTCTATTAAGATACTAGAGGTTTTTCTGATCATCATGAGTGATATTAATCTACATAGCTTCTTTTTTCTTTTCTTTTTTTCGTTTTCTTGATTGTTGGAGTTTCTTAGGAATCTGGCTTAGGGCAATCAGTTGCTTGCTTGCGGAGGCTGCGGTATCTTTCTCAGGTAAATATATGGTGGCCTTTATATGTCAAATGGTTTTTAAAGTCTCTTTCTGTTTTTTTTTTTGTTTTTTTCCCCCTTTTTCTGAGTCACATTTTACAGACTGATTGAACATATTACTCCCACACGCGCACACACAGACACAAACATATATATTGTGGCAATGTGGATGTTTGCTAACTTATTTGGATTTAGTGAAGAATGGGGATGAGCCATTGTTAAGATATTCAAGTATAGAAGATTAACCAAATTTCATAACTTGAACATGGGCCTATATTTGATCCAGGTGAGTAGGGCACACCTTCCCTAGGCATTTAGATGAGCTGAGGTTGTCAGAATCTGTTTAGTTTGGTGTGTGTATGAGTTCTAAGAAATCTGTGCTTAGGTATCATGGTCTCGTCAGTGGTTGCATCTTTTTGATCTTACTTAAACTGAATGGTTGCCTAGGTTTTATACTTTAAAATGTTCGTCAGCATCTGTTTAGTCTGAATTTCTTTGTATGAATTGTAATAATTATATCGGTATGTATTATAAATTACCAAAAATGTGACAAATGTTCATAGATTGTCTTTATTACATATGCCCGAGAATATCATGACCGATGATGTTCTGCCTTCCTCGTTTCTTATAGCTTGATTTATAAAGCCCGTAACGTGGGGTTTCTTGTAGGTATTTTTGAAGTCAAATCGACTTTCAGAGGCTGAGAATGTACAGAGAAAAATCCGGCACATTACAGAGATGTCAAAGGTGTAACTCTTCTAGTGGCTTTACTCTATTCTCTTTTTGATACTTGAAATAACCCGTGCCGTAACGGCACTGGTTGAGACTTGTAAAATGGCATCCAAATTAATGTCTAATAAAAATATAGAAAGAGTAATACAGTTGGTCTAGTTGTTATACAGTTGGATCTAATGTATCCTCAAATTCTAGTCATGCCAAACAACACATATTTTGTTTGAAAATCTAGGAATGATGCTGGAAATTCCAGATATTTCTAAAAGTTTCACGTAAATAATTTTTTTAAAATTTGATTTAACCGGCTTTAAGCTTATATAGTAATTACTAATATTAAATTGTGCCAGCTAGGTTTGTTTTATTGTGTTATACTTCAATTTTTTTTAGGGCAAATTAATAAAGTGACCAGCTTCCTACCATACAATTAATAAACCGGCCAAGATTTTAAATTCTTTTATAAAGTGGCATTTCCGTTAGATTTCACCCATGGACCCACCAGATCGGTCAGAGACATTGAATAAGTCAAACTCGGTTTATTAAATTACTCCCATACCCTTACCCATTTCAAGGACTCGTGGGGTGTAATTACTTCTCATTTTTTTTGCAGTCTCTCTCTCGTTCTCTCTTTCTCTTCGTCCTCTCAATTTTTTCGCTTCTGTTGAAACTAGGGTTAGTTATTGAAGTTGTTTTTGTTAGAGAAGAAGCAATTTTTGTTGAAGACGTAGATGTTAGTAAAGTACCTAGACTGTATTTGGATGACAAATTCTGGATATCTAGTGTTTCAGAGACGGTTTTGATAAAGTGAAGATGAGGAACAAATCAAGATTCAAATACTCTAAATTCAGGTGAGATTAACGCAACCCGTGACTTAATATATGATAAAAATCAATGTTTTGATAGTTAATTGATTGATTGATTTAAATTTCTAGGGTTTCTGTATTTCCTCCTTTTGTAATTATGTTTTTATTTGCAGCCGTGATTGAAGCATCGATGTAGATAAGAACAAAGTGGGAGAAATACTGTTGGGTTCGAACTATTTGAACTCAAGATCAGAAGAAGTTGTGAATGTTTATTTTCATGGGTTTTTGATGAACTAAGAAGTTAGGGTTTGTCGAGATGATGTGAAATGGAAGATGTCATAATACGTAAGACATGAAGAAAATTGGGTTGTTCTACAAATCCAAAATGGGATTTGATTTGAGTTTGAGATTGACAGAAATTAGGGTTTGAAGTGCAGTTCAAGTAGTTGTTGAGTATCTTTGAAGGTTTGAAGGAATGGGTTTGTTCTTGAATTCAAATTGACAAGCATTAGGATATTTTGATGTTCTGCTGCTTTAGATAATGATGATCAAGTGTTGGTAGTCATTGAAAATGATGTAAAATAGATAGTTGTTGACCAAACAATAACCAGATTATGAGAAGTTACCCGAGTTCAAATTTCGTGTTATGAGAAGTTGCTTGAATTCAAATTCAAGTTATGGGTGGTTTTGAGCTGAGATGATAGCTCAAGTGGTGTTGTTTTTATTTAGAAAGGAAGAAGAGTTGTTTAGCTTGATTGGCTAAGAAGATGGTGTTGTAGAAATTGAGAAATGGGAGATGATATGACTTCAGTGGGAAGAGCAATAGCAGAAATAAGAAATGGTGTTGTTAGTTTGATGGTTAGATGAGCAATTGATATCAGATGGGTCTGTTGAATTAAACAGGGAAGAGATGAAGGGACTCAGTTATATATGGGCCTGCGTTGAAGATATTGATTTTATAGAGAAGTTGTCTTTGTTGTTGTTCTGGTGGAGTTGCACCTGGAGTTGTAGGTGGTTTCTGGGTTGGCAGGAGTTGTAGAAATGGAGATGGTGGTTAAGTTACAGATGCAGTTGTTTGGGTTCAGTTACAGATGAGCATTTGAAGTCAATATGGGGTCTGGTAGCTATGGTTTATGAAGATATTGGAGGTAAGAACTTATTGCAGCTGATGTTCAAGAGGTGATGTTCCAGGTACTCTGGTGTTGCTGAGTATGGAGAAGGTTGAATGTTGAATGACCTATGAGTTTGTGTTGGTTGCTATCGATGCAGAGGAAGGAATGGAGTTGAAATGCCATGAGAATGAGAAGAGGTAAAAAGCTGAGATGGTATTGCAGCTGAAATGTGCAGGTAAGGGTGTAATTGCTGCAGTTATGGGAGTGTAATTGCTGCAGTGAATAGGCTGAATGGGTTGCAGAGCTGAGTACATTACGTCAATCAACAAAGGATTGTTTCAGTTGCTCAATATGGTGGTTTCAGTGTTTGATTTGTAATTTGGAGATCCTGAATATATACTTGTTTTCATATGAATTTGTTAATGAATCACTGTAATCTTAGGAATTGAAATCATAGGAATTGAATCAGCTGGGGAAAAATATAAACTTGATAACTCCACCCAGTGAGCCGATTTGAGGGACTTAAGTGTCTTTTGAATGGGATGGATAACTGACACATAGGCAATAATCAGCTGCTACCCGTTTTTTGAAAAAACGGGATGGAAAATGTCAATATCGGCCACTTTATATAAAGATTCAAAATAACGGCCACTTTGTTAAATATAGTTCAAAAAGGTGGCCACTTTATTAAAAAGCCCTTTTTTTTATAGGAAATCCCCGAAGATTGGTAGTCTGTGATAATAAAAGGTGTTGAATAGAGTTCATGTCAAATGAGCAGTGATGTAATTTATTCCGCCAAGAAATTCTTCCTTGATTGCTAGTACTATTGTTCGTCAACCATACGTTCTGATGTTCGATTTTGCTAATATCTCAAGTCATATCTATCACCTGATTTCGTCGAGGCCTCAAACGCACTCTTTCATTTGTTTCCCGTATCATCATTAGTTGGCGTGTAGGTGATATAGGAAATAAGGTTTTCCTTTTGATTAATTATTATTTAAGGTTTACCATTTGAGTAATTCTTATTTACTTAAGCTTACTCAATTTATTTGGACCTTTCTTTTGCATGAAAGGAATATAAGCTTACTCAATTTATTTGGACCTTTCTTTTGCATGAAAGGAATATATAAAGAATTATTAAGATTGAGTGACATTCCAAGCCCTATTGTGTAACGGATCAAATTCTAGAAGTTAATACCTTACATGGTAAAAGGGGTGCCTCTGTTCGACCCAAAAGTATTAATCTCGTTAATGTGAACATATATCGTGGTGATATTACAGTGCATGATTAATCTTTTCTTTTTATCTTTTGAAACTATGCAATTTTTCATGATTTTACCTATTTCCCATCCTCATTTCTCCTAAATCCCATCCAAAATAGATATGTTAGTTTTGTTTAACTTTCTTTTAGGTTGGGTAATTAAAACTCACTCTCTTTATGGATAACCAATTAACCATCGTCTTCTTCAACCACCATCTTCTTTCTTCCTTTCTTTTTAATCTAATTCAAAGTCTTCCATCAAAAAAAAAAAAAAAAAAAAAATCTAATCATAAATCTAATAGTCTACCACTACTGTATGTATTGCCATCATAGTAGCCCCCTGGATTGATCATAGACGTGACCTAATGGTGGTTTTGTACCCAAAATTAGAACGACCAGAACTATAGTTAATGGCAAAATAGCTAATTAACTTTACTTTTTTATTAAACATTTGATTTTTGTATTGATGCAGTTCAAACAAAACGTACATGAACCCAAATTGATTTACCAATCATCAAGGAAACATAAAATTTTCACCGACATATCACTATTTCTAATTAGGTTTTCAGTTATTCAATTGTTCTCGAAATGAACAATTTTATACGAACGGATTGAAGAAAAAGTAGGTTTCGCTATTCGATCTTCATATATGATGATTTGAGAATTTTGGAAATTAATTTTCAGACCTAATCAATTTGGTGGGTGCACTGTTCAAGTTATAAATGGAAAACAATAGAGCGGGTTTTGTTTACCCAATCTCAATAGGTTTTACAAAATCTGATACGAGTGGTTGGGATTGGATTTAGGGAAAGTAGGGATGGGATATAGGTAAAACCTTTTTCATTCTTTTAAAAAATCATAGTAGAAAAACAGAACACCTCATTTCTTATAATTCAATTAGTCAACTTTCATTCCCCGTTTTTTTTTCTTTCTATAACCATTTTCTTTATTATTTTATTTTTTTGAAATTGAAAATGTAATTTATTAAGAAGCAGTTTATCCTCCTGCAGTTGATCTATGATACAACTGGGAGGTGTTAATAACCAGACACCACTAATTCTGTACTTTCTTGCATACTTTGAAAGAATGTGTGCAATTTTATTTTTCTCTTTTGGCACATACGAACATTGCCAAGAACTAAAACTACAAAATAAAATTTGGGAATTTTGATAAACTGCCCCACTTCCAACTTCCGGTTTTAAAAATTGCCCCCGTTATTTTCAACTTTTCAAAACTGCCCCTCAGTTACAGAATCCGTCAAAAGTCAAATATCTATTGGTCAACCAAGTCAACACGTGGTCAAACTCCACCAAATTTCCCAGTTTATCCCTTGGTTTTTATGACCTGTCGAGAGAGAGAGGACTTTCATTTTCGTTTTTCTCTCTTAGGTTTCAGTTTAGGGTTAGCAGCGGCGATTGAGAGAGAGATTTGTAGATCGTGATTGTTCTGTAATTTTAAGTGAAATCGAGAGTGATTGAGAGATTTAACTTGGGTGTTTGCTTGATTTGAAGATGAACGAAAACGAAAAGAAGAAGAAGGTTGCAGGCAGGTTAGTTTTATCAAAACCCTAATTTTGATTTATTCTTTTTGATAATAATTTCTTCGTTTTGGTGATGATTCTGTAGTTGAATGATGATGTTTATGTTATTGCATGATGAATATTCTACTTTATTCATCCTGATTTTGTAATTGTTATATGTTTATAAAGTTAGGGTTTGTTAGAAATTTGGTTTGTTAAAAATTGGGTTTGGGAATTTTTAATGTTTTAAGATGATTTTTTCCAGAATCTGTAAAATTAAATAAAAAAAAATCCTCATACAAGATAATTTGTTAACAGTATTTGATGCATGCTATTCTTTATGTTTGTAATGTATTTTTTTTTTAAATTTCTTGAATTTGGGTATGATTCTAATGTATTTTTTATGATTCTAATGTACTTTGTATGCTTATTTTTCAATGTTTCAGTGGAAATACACCATACAGGGATGTAAATTGTTATTGTATACAGAGCCAAATTCAATTTCTATTGAAAAACCTGAACAATGATGAACTGAGTTTGAAGATGCTTGAGCAAAAGATTCACAGTAGGTTACAACTGGAAGATATTGAAACTGTTGATTTAATGTGGATGGACAATGGAGTTGGTTGTAGCTTAATGAGTGATCAGGACTGCTTTACATTTTGGGAGAAAGGTGAAATGAATTGTAATGGTTGTTTAGAGTTACAAGTAAGGATATTCAATCCAGAATGGGATACTTTGCAGGGCATTATGAACACACCTAAGAAGACTAGAGTTTCAAAGTCACCAATAGTACCAGTGAGAAGAAGCCCTAGACTGAAAGGTAAAGGAGTTACAAATTCTACTTCAAAGAATTTGTTTGGTGAGACAGGTGGTTCAAGTACCAAACCAGTTGTACTTGATAGTATGAAGATGTAGAAATGGGAGCTGCTCAAGATGAAGATATTGAAAATAGACAAGGTGATGAAGACATTGAAGATGTTGGTGTATTTAATCATGATTATTGGGTAAATCAAGCTATGTTAGATAGAGAAATGAGAGCTGCTCAAGCTGATGACTATGTTGTTGAACTTGAGAACATTTGTGAGGATGAGTGCCACCCTGTAGAGGACCCTGATGCTATACCAATATATGATAGTGATGAAGATAGTCATTGTATGAAGTCTGATTCAGAAGAAGATAGTGTTGATTCAAATGATGATGCAAAAAAAGATAGTGGTGATTCAAGTGATGATGCTGAAGAAAAAAATGATGAAGGTAACCGTTACACATTATTGCTTTATTATTTTTGGTTGCCTTATTATGCTAACTCATGCTTTTTGCTGTTGTTTAGGTAATGTTGAACCAGACTATGACAGATCCTAAAGGAAAGACAAAGAAACCTAGCAAGGCAAAGAAAGACTAAAGTTACAGTTTCCTTTTTTTTTTTTTGGTATCTTTTATGAATGGTTAATTTGTGAACTTTTTAAGTTATTGTAAGGATGTAACTGGTTGTGAACTTTGGTCTGTTTGAACATCTTTTGTTATGTCAGGATATGAAATGTAGTAATATTAGTTCTTAAAGCAACTTCTTACATATTACATATGGAGGTTTTTTCCTAATTGCTTACATATGGCAGCCATTTGGGTTGCAGATTCTCTAACCTTGTCTTTTGCAGCAATGAAGAGGGCATCTGAATCCCATCTAAAAGATTCACAATCTTGACATTCAAGGTAAGATATGTTCTTATTGTGTTGATTTTTGCACATCTTCAGTATGAGTTTGGATTTGCAGGTTGCAGAAAAGCAAACCTGATTATGCAGTGGACAATCATTGTAGCAGTGGTCTTCTTCTCCACAAGCACAACAGCTTTTTGTTGATGGTAGCATAATGTCCTTGGCTTTACAGTGGTCTAAAGCATCTTCAAACCATTCAAAGTAACTGCAGGTAGGTATTGTGCACTTGAAAAACATTTTTTCATAGTTTTCAGTTGTTGTAGATCTAAGTAATGCTCTCACACCAACACATGGAATATGCTTGCACCTAGAATACAGCCAAGGACAGACTTGTGTGTCATGATTTCCTTGTTTACACATTGCACAATCAATCATGCATTTTTTTTTTCCTTATTCTTGCTGTTGCTACTACTTGGAGATTCTTTTTGACCACCACTCATTACTTGTTTGTGTTTTCTAAGTTTGAATTTGATGAGTAACTTAAAGAAAATATGGTTTGATTGATATGAATGAATTAGGGTTCTTCTCTGGTTTTTATAGGGTGGAGAAGATGAAGATAGCCGTTTTTTTGTCAGCTAAATCACGGTCGTTCATTTTGTGTGCACAAGATCATGCCACGTGTTTTCTGGCCGTTATGTTACCTGAATCCGTGTGAGTTGCACGTGCGAAGAATTTCCAGCCTTGTTACTGCTGTGCGTGTGAGATGCACGCGCGAGGTGTACAAATGTCATTTTTAAGGTGCCATCTGGCACCTAACACCCCTAACAAGCCGTTACCCGTTTTTCGAAAGAAAAAAAACGGGGCACTTTTGAAAAGTTGGAAAAAACGGGGGCACTTTTTTTTTTTGCTATATTCAAAAGTGGGGCACTTTATCAAAATTCCATTTTTAATGTCTAAAACCATATTCTTGATTCTCCAATCTGTGTTAACAGGGTCTTTATTCACAACCTCTACCACCAGTCTCGAATCTAGTTCAAATTCCACTTTCTCCAATATTAGTTCTTCATCCCATTTAGCTGCTTCCCAAAGTCCCATGCACTCTGTCTGCTCTGGACCCAAAGCAATTGTTAAGTAGATGCACCTCGGTGGGTACCTGCAAAATCACGTATAGTTAGTCCTATACCTCTAGTTTTATTAGAAAAAAGAAAAGAGCCATCGGTGTTAATTTTATAAGATCCTCTTAGAGGAGGACACCAATGTAGATTGGTCCTAGAATGTAAAGGACGAGAAGCACGAGTAGTAGGATAAGACATAGTTTCGAATTTAGATAACTCATTCCTGCAGCGATGGATGATTTTATCCGGTGTTGAATTACTGCCATTGAATACTTTTTCACATCTTTCAGCCCATATGCACCAGGCGACAATAGTTATCTTACATACCTCCTCCTCGTTAACTTGTTTGGCGTGTAAGTTATCCATCCAGCTGCAGAACCATTCTTGCAGGTCATTAATTTGATGAATATGAATACCCTAGCAAACCAAACTTTCTTAACTAGATGACATTCCAGAATGCTATGAGATGCAGTCTCAGGAACCTGGGAGCAAAAGGGACAGCTCATGTCTCCATTTTGGATGATATAAGACGGTTTATCTCTTGTAGGCAGAACATATTTGATGCATTTCCACAAAAACTAGTTGATTCTAGGAAGAACTGGCAGCTTCCATAATTTTTTGAATATTCCTTGCATTCTAGTTCCCACTGAGTTATTTTGGTTCTTCTCCTCAAACATTCTTCTATATGCCACCAGCTTTACAGAGGATAACCCATTTCTTTCCAGTGTCCAGACTAGAGTGTCTTCATGATTATGATGAACTGAGATATTCAAAATTAATCTTGCCATAATAGGATCAAACAAGGATAAAATAAGCTGATAATCCCAGCTGCTAGTCTCTGGGGAAAATAGTTGATGCACATACTTATAGTTGAGATAATCAGAAACTCCACTTTTAGGTATTGGTGGCCCTTCAAGATCTTCAGTCCATCTATGCTTCCAGATCATGATTTTCTGTCCATTACCAACACTCCAACAGCTGTACTTTTTTATGAAATCCAATTTACTGCTAATACTTCCCCAAGACCAAGTTGAATTATTACTTTCTTTGACATTAAAGACCTCCTCATATGGATAATACTTGGCTTGTAGGGATTTTGCACATATAAAGGTATTATATGTACACATCTTCGAGTCCGACTTTGTGCACCCCTTCTTAACCGGGGTGCACATTCCTCCCTTATTTATTGGTTACATGTAGACGGATATTTATTTCCTTTTTATTTTCCATTTTTATAGCAAAATTAATATTTTTTCTCTTTCTTGCATAACTTCTTTATCTGCTTGATCTTATTCCTCCATCGATCTTTCAATACATAAGATTTCTGAATTCTACCTAAAGGAACAACCTAACGTGTAAAAGCACTAATCAAGTTTAATTCCCTAGATGCGTTAAGTTCTATGAAATCAGGCCAATCAAAGCAATTGAACGTGGAAAGCGCACTAATTCAATTTAACAAAGGTTACGATTCACATATGATCATAAGAATATATCACTACAAACTATAATCATATTATGCTACTTGTATCCAAGGAATATCACTTTTGCGTATAATAAACCCTAAACTAGCAATAGATGTGATTAGAAGTTCTACCAATTTGCAACTTGACAAAACAATCAATCAATCATAAAACAATATTTTCAGAGAATTGCAAACGATAATTATGAGACAAAACTAATATATTGAATCAAAGAATCATGCTTTGTGAAATCCAACTATTCCATAACCAAAAGATAATTAGGTACTCATATTCAAGGAGTTCATAACAAGAAGAAAGAGAAGAAACTTCATGGTTGTAAACCCTAGAATAAAGTAGAAGCGATAATAATAAAACGTCTCCAGATAAAAGATATCCCATAGATAATAAAAGTCTTCTCTTTATATAGCTCCACTCCTTCCAAAACTAGGTTTTGTCTTCAAAGTCCATTAGTTGGAAATTCACCCGCCCACCATGGAGAGAAACCCGTGTAGAAATTATGTCCCAAAACGCTCGCGGAAAACTGGGATTGTGGCCTAATCCCACCTAATCGTCGCCGGAAAATATTTCAGGTGACCGGCAAAGTCAAACCGGCCACCGGGTCAACGGGTCAGAACGGCCGGGTCAACTCAGGTCGGATCGGGTCAATCACTGATCGAGTCGGTGAGTCGTGTCCTGGTCGAGTCTTACTCACCGGATAGGCCGAGTGGCCAAAGCCATTGCACGCTTGGCTTGTTTGCACAATCCTTGTGCATAGCCACCATCATGGCCCCGCAACTTCAAACCCCAAATGAGAGCACATTACCACAAATCCAATTGTATTGCATCCGAATCACTCCCCGGATTAAGCACAACCCTTCTCTCAAATTATCACAACTCATTCACAGCTCCATCAAACCCTCAACAAAGATCTACCAATCTCGCCAATGCTCTTACACCTCGCTCTTTCTCCATCTCGATCACGGACTCACAAACTCCATTTCCAGCTTGCCAAAGAATTCAGCCTATAACTCCATGTATTGACAAACACACACCCCCGCAAATTCACTAGTATTTACTCCCGCATTTTCAACCCGAGCACAGCCAAAGATCATAACCCCGCAATTTCCATCTCATTCCCCTCGTAGCTAACAACAACCATCAACTCAACCTCCGCACCGCTATATTCATTCCATGCCTGCCTTCCACAACAACATCTCAGCTCAATCCCCATTCCTTCATCCATTCATCTCAGAAACAACCACCATTTCCCTGCCATTACATTGTAGCTACCATCTTGGCTTCTATTTGCTTGCACTTAGCCCTTGCAAGATCATTTCACAAATGTTGCACTTCAAAGACATAATCATCCAAGAATATCACCACCCATTAGCCGCAATACCTCAAGACCAAACCTCAAAAGAACACAACTCAAGCTCAATAACCTGCAATCATCCTAGCATGCATCTATCATTCATTTCATTTCAGTCCCTTTTTACAATTGCATCCTTCCTTGAAATCGAGCAGCACTTCTTCTTCCATCAATCTTGCCCCTGAATCTCTCCATCTGGTTACAAAGATCGTATCTGGTTCATCATCTTCCAATTTATATCATCACAATCCCCAAATTTGCTCAACCCCAACTCTGAAGCTTCATGTCTTCTTCCATCTGAATTGATATCAACAGATTCACCAGCAAGTTCAAATTAGAGACTAACCCATTTTTCCTAAGCATCAACAGATTCAACATCTCATTGCCATCGAATTCATCTCCAGAAACCCAAAGATCTCCATCTTCTCCAACATCAGAAACCAACTCCTTCCTTGTCTCTCGATTCAGTGAAACCTTAAATCATCAATTCGAATCCAATAACAACCTCAACATCAAAATCTCAGCTCGACCACTGACCCATCTTCTTCCTTCTCGGTTCGAACAATACCCTCATCTCTGATAGACAGCAGCCTCTTCTGCTCAGATTCATCGGCAGCAGCATCATTAATTCAAGGCAAACCCTAGTTCTTTCTCCCTGTTCGTATCGACCTGTTCTCTTCTCGACCAATCTCAGCAGCCACCGAGCATCAACCTCTCAATCTTCATCACAAAATCACTCGAGCTCTGAAATTCAAGCCACCAAAAGTCTCTCGTTCTTCTTCTCCCCTGAATTTCTTATGATTCGGTTTCAACATTTGGGAAAGAACTCAAAGAGAACTCGACTAGATTGTAATAGAGATGGGATATTAAGACACCCCAGATAGGTGCCCCTTAACGAAGAATAATCTGTCTTTAGCGAATCCCGATGACTCCCCATAGCAATAGACCTGACTTCCTTTAGCAGTTCCTCTGAAATGTCTGCCCCTTAACAGAGTGATTGCCCCTTAACTTAGAGTGGGGTTGCCAATAGCACTTGTCTGACCATTTTGCTCTTTTAGCCTTCAAATTCTTGTTTTGCTCGTAACTTCTTCATACGAACTCCGAATGACTCCGTTCTTTCGCCATTGTCTTCCTCTTCTCGTCCTCTACACAATGAAAAGTAGAAATCTTGTATTTGAACGAGTTCCAATTGGTCTTTTTGCAACAAATGACTCCATTGCACCTAATAAACTCAAAAGCACACATAAGATACATAATTTACAAGAAAACTCGCAAAGAAAGCATAAATACTAGATATTAAATACGGTGTATTCTACACCTATCAAAGATTTGTAATCACGACTAGCTAAATCATTCAGAACTGATTAACTCATCCCCCAAGATTAAATTTTTTTCCAACAACAATAGTGTCTGTAGCTTAATCAAAACTTTCTCATAATGAAGCATCAATAATATCTGTTGTTGTAAAGAACACACAATTGACCATTTAGATCCAACAATTGTAACTCCATTAGTAATTGTTGTTTACTCGTCATAATTTGACATTGGGGTGTTTCTATTTGCTGACCAAATGATAGTATTCGAAGAAACGTGATTAAGAGAAATATAAGTTGTTTGTGTTTGCTTGTATGGTCTAGTTTTAGTATCATGCTTTTCTCGAATAATAAATTCCATTGAAACATAATCAGTTTAATCATGTCTTCCCTATCACAAACACCCATAGCACCGTAAACAGACAGTGAATTCAATAACACAAAGTTATGATAGTGTTTCACAAAATCTTTACTCAGCAAAAAAAACGAAAGAAACACATAAAGGAAAGATTAATCCAGCAGTGATAATTATCATAATCAATAGTAGTTAATTGACTATTTCGATTAACAAAATTTTGATTTTGACTGTGATTTTCAAATATTCATGGGTTCTTCATTGTCGATGAAGAAACATAAAACTATAGAAGACGAAGGGGAAAGAGAAAAAAAATGAAATTTATTTTTATTTTGTCAATTATTGCACGAAAAACTTATTCCAAAATAATAAAAACCTCCGTTAAATCCAACGAATGAAAAGGGGAGGAACGTGCACCGCGGGTGCACAAAGTCGGACTGCACATCTTCCATGCATATTTAGCTAAAAGCGCCCTATTGAACAAGTATAGATCTCTGAAGCCCAAGCTTCCTTCTTCTCTGGGTTTGTTGAGACTCTTCCATGTGATAATCTGTTTACCCTTGTTAGACTTTTTATTCCTACAAATTTTTTGCTAGATTGAATTCATCTCTGAAATAGTTGAGTCAGGAGGATGAAACTAGTCATATGGTGTACTGGAAAAACATTAGTAACATTCCTTTTCATTAGTGATCTTCCAGCCTCATACAT
Organism: Papaver armeniacum; assembly: GCA_023531295.1. Classification (NCBI taxonomy): domain Eukaryota; kingdom Viridiplantae; phylum Streptophyta; class Magnoliopsida; order Ranunculales; family Papaveraceae; genus Papaver; species Papaver armeniacum. Next base: position 399,987 of record JAJJWW010013570.1, on the reverse strand, counting down.
GTTAACATCCCTCCATATTGATAGTCTTGTTTTCATATTCTCAGTGAGAGTAGAAAACAGAACTGTTTTGTTCCTTCCTACATAAAATGGAAGACCGAAATATTTCTCTTTTTTGATATCAAGTTATCTGACTTGCATAATACCACTGAAGATCTGGCAGGTAGAGGGGGACATATTCTTGCTAAGAAAGACAACAAATTTCTGGAAGTTTATAAGTTGGCGTGAACATGCAATGAAGTCATCAATCAGTTGAAGAAGCTTGTTGACTTGTGTTAAATTTTCCTAACATAATAGAATCCAATTATCTCTGCAAAAAGTAAGTGGTTTATCTTGGGAGCAGATCTTGAAATCTTCATACCTGTGAGTTGATTAGTTATCTCATGGTGGTTCAATTATCTTGAAAAAGCCTCCATTACTAAGATGAATAGATAAGGGGGAAAGGGTATTCCCTTGTCTAATGCCTCTTGTAGGTTTGAAAGATTTAGAAGGACAACCATTTACCATAATTCCAATTTGAGTAGTGCTTATACACTGGAAAATGAGCTGACATAACTTTTCACTGAATCCAAATTTTCTCAGAACTTCAAGAAGGAACCCCACTCTAATCTGTCAAAAGCTTTTGACATGTCCATCTTCAGTGCAAGATGGCCTGTTCTACCTCTTTTTCTTTTCATAGCTTTAACCAATTCTTGAACTAAACGGATATTTTCAGAAATTAGTCTTCCAGGGAATAGGCTGACTGTATGGGAGAAATGATATTAGGCATATGCTTTTTCAATCTGAGAGCAATTATCTTGGAGATAAGTTTGTAAATAGTATTACATAGGGCAATATGCCTGTAATCCTCTGGTTTGTGAGATGAAGGATACTTAGGAATCAGAGTGATTCTAGTGTTATTAATTTTCTTGAGGTGAAAACCAGAAATAAAGAATGCTTTTACCATCTTGCAAATATCATCTTTCACAATCCTCCATTGTGTTTGATAAAAGCCAGGAGCGAAACCATCTGGGCCTGGAGAAGTCCAAGGTTCCATGGTCATTAGAGCAACATAAATTTCTTCATCATTTGGAGTAGTAGTTAAAGCATTATTATCATCATCTGAAATACAAGTAGGAATATGCTGAAGAAAATGGTAACTGTCAGCTGACCTTGATGTTGAACTTATCTTCTGAAAATGATTAACAAGAAGATCTTCAATAGAGTCTTTATCTTGACACCATGTGCCATCAGGAGCAAGTAAAGAGTCAGTTCTATTTCTTACTCTACTTTGATTTGCTCTTATATGAAAATACTTAGAATTCCTGTCCATGTCATTGTAAATTTGATCTCTTGCTTTCCGCTTGTTAGAGCTTCCTCGTATGTCATCAAGTTTTTCAATCTCTGGTTAAACTTTAACAACCTCAGAAGTATTGCTGCCTTGAACATCAGTTGCTTGCAAATGAGTTAAATTTTGTTGAAGTTCAGTGATTCTTGATTTGATATTCCCATAAGTCTTTTTGCTCCAGATGGAGAGAATATTGTTTGACTGTTTATCTGATAGAACATACGTTGCAGATACTGCAAGGTTAGTTTTCTAAGCATTTTCTATTTCACTTAAGCAAGTGTCATTCTGGAGCCAATGCTCAAAGAATTTCCAGTTTCTACCTGTTGTAACATAATTATGATATATAGATAATAAAATAAGTAAATGATCTCAGCATACTTGAGAGAGGTGATGTAAGGTGGCATCTGGATATGACAAAGGTCCATTGACTATTTGTTAAGGCTCTATCCAACCTAGATTTTATCTTACATGTGCCATGACTGTTTCTAGTCCAAGTAAATGGGTTACCACAAAAACACATATCATGCAAATCTTCATTTCTAATTTCTTCTAGAACTTTAGGAGAAGTAATGTTTGTACTAGTATTTCTTTCAGAAATATTCATAGTTGTGTGTAAATCTCTTATTAGAACCCAAGGGATAGAAACTGAAGTGTTGAGATTATTTATATATTGCCACTGACTAAGTTGGTTTTCTCTATAAGGCGTGCCATATCATTATTGACAATGGCATGAATCATATTATGAGAGGTATGAAAAACATCAAGATTAAAACCATCCTTCCATAAGAGGATGATTCCACCAGCTTGACCCACAGAAGGAGCATAAGTTTTATTAGGAAGCTTGAGAAAACTAGTTAACCTAATAATTCTGTCGTCATTTATCTTAGTTTCTGACAAAAAAATAATGTCAGGTGAGTGAGACGTATTCAAATGAAGAAGGTGGTCTCTAGTGTCCTTTCCTAAGAAACCATGGCAGTTCCAACTCAGGATTTTCATGTTAAAAATTTTAAAATTTTGCAGTGACCTGATACTCAAGTTATCTTTAATATTTACAACGTTATTAAGACCAGAGAGCAATAAATGGCATGCAATGAATATGTAAAACTTTGAATATCTAATAATACAGAAAGGATGACAAAAGGAATTTAGAGGTTTAAAGAGACAATAAAAGATTACCAGTGCAATGGGGGCCTCAGTCATCTCATGAGAATTCTATGTTGCCTCAATCTCTTCTTCTTCAACCAAGTCATTTTCTATATCAACAATTGAGGGTGTATAGTTCCAGTATTGTCTTCCATGATATGCAAGTCCTGATTTTCTGAATCTCCACCTTCTGTTCTAGTTCTCTTGTTTTTTCTAGCTCCTTCCATTACCTCCTCTTTCGTATATTCAATGAGAAGATTTTTGCTAGCTTCACAAATTTGTTGAAGAAGTAGATCTAGGTCATCAATAATTTCTAATCCATAAGCTATGGCTAGCTCATGGATATAAGCAATATACTCCTCTCGTGTGTATCTTTTGATCATTAAGTCATCAGCAACATTGAGACATTCTTCATCATTATGATCAATTGTGTAGCACTTTGGGCAAAGATTATGTGGTCGTCTTTCCCAATGGAAACAAACCCATTTTGAACCTCCAGCAGTTGTGTTACACCATCCACCTCTATGAAGAGGTTTTGATAAATTAATATTGATTCTTGTTGTGATAGTAATCCTATAAGTAAGTTTACAGTCCTCCGTATTTGTCCATAATGTTGTGCCTAGCTCTTCAATAGCTTCATTAACAATTGCAAGAGAGTGATGTTCTAGCAATATGTTTTTGAATTGCACAGTCCATTCTTGTTCAGTAAAAACCCAGTCTTTTATTGCAATATCAACATCATATTTTTTTTGAGATTTAGGTGACACTTCTTCACATTCCAAGGACCTCTAGTGAGGACAATATTCATTATTTCCACAATATGAAATTTTAACAGGAAAATATTCTTATCTACTGCACGCACTTCCTTTTGTTCTATATCTGGGCCATATCAGATTTGTTTCTTTCCTAACTACATCGGTATCCACTGGATCTTTTGAAAAGAGTTTTCCTATTAGAGTAGTACTCTAGTCATCAGCATCTACGACAATGGTTGTTTTAGAACCCACAACTCTTCTCATATTCCTAGCGCAAATATCTCTAATATTGGTGTTCTGCATCTTGTTGGTAATAGCCGAGACTTGAGTGTTTGAGGAAGATGCCATTGAGATTGTTGAACGACATTTAAGTTTTAGGGTTATGCCATAGTTTCTCAAGGATATATGAAGACTGAAAATATGGGTATGCCAGCTCAAATAACTATAATTAGCTTCAAGAAAAAGATAATAATCTTGTAAATAAGGATATATAATATTCTTAACATGATTACCAGAGAAATTTGCATTGAATGGGTTGATAGTCAACTGATGGGTTATCCATTGAGGTCTTAACTTACTTGAATCATGGAGATGGTTAGAGGGAAAGTTTCGTTTTTGAAATTTCCAAACTTCCTAGTTACTGAAACATGTCGTCGATATGGTTGAATCGTTGAAGATTTGATGATATCATTAAAATCAAACACTTGAATAAAGAAGACAATACTGGAACATACTGTTGAAAACCCCTTCGTAAATAATGGGATGCAATACTGTTGCATACGCTATTGATATTTCTGGAAATGGTTGAGACAATATAGTAATGAGAAGGATAGCAGTGAGCACAAAAGTCCAAAAGTGGATGCTTCCCATGCATGATTGGATGAAAAATGAGGCCTTGAAAAAAACTAGCACATCATTAGTAAAAGTTCTTATAGAGAACAATGAGAAGAGAATCATTTCAAATTTTCAATATTTTGAAAAGCTAAAACAGTGATGAAAGAAAATTATGAAGGAACGCTAAATCACGAATTAAATCAAAAACTGGTAAAGTAAAACATGATTTTATCTAAGAAATGAAAAGATTTAGTAAAACAATTCCACTGAGTTAACTCAATGATCGCCCGATTCGCAGAGCTCCGACTTTCTTCTTTTTGGTGAGGAAGTGTAACCATTTTCTTTATCTTTTTAGTTTTTAACTCATAATAATTCCATAACAATCATAAATCCAAATAAAAAAAGACTCAATATAGATCCTGACTTTTCTGAATGCATTTTGATATCCAAAGTACAATTGAAAATCATTGAAAAATATTGCAACTGAAATTTGAGAGTGTGTTACTAATCCATAATGTTATCTTATTATTAAGTTTCTCTACGGCGTCTCTTGATAATTTTGACTGAAGCAGATAAGTTTTTGTAAACCTAAGAAATCTTATGATCTTTATTGATATTTAGTGGGCAATAAACTAAAGTATGTTATAATATTTTCTTTTTAAGTTTTTTTTTTCTTTTTGTAATTTTCAGTGATGTGGTTGCCAGAGTGTGTTAGAGCACTGCTCGGTCGAACTCGCATGCGTTGCTATATCAAGCATGTTTGTCAATATTAGTGATCAAAACTATATGTCTTGATTTCTAGTTTACTTATGACTAAGTCTCGGTCTAGGATAGTTAAGTGCAGTTGAGCTCCAGACTCCATGGAGATCATCTTACGAAGACGAAGAACTACTCGAGGAATAAGTGGAACGTCATCCGACGAAAAGGTATGTGGAGACTTGAACTTATCTGTCACCAAAAGTCTATTCTATCTCCTACTCTTGAGACAAAGTCGTATAAGTATGATAGTTTTCATACATACACATTTGCTATTTCGAGCCGAGTTTACTCGCGTAACTTTTTCTCGAAATATGTGTTGGTGAGATTTTGCTTTAACCATTTTCATCTTTACCCGAGACGAAAGTCATGATGACGTTTCAATCTTAAAAATAGCTTTGATGACGATAGTCGTGAATAACGATTGTTATAACATTATAGAAGAATGTTTCAATGATTGAAATGTAGAGTTGAGATTACCAACTATGGATATAAGCATATATAGTGTGTTCGCACATTAGTGTATAAATCCATGTGCCGGAAACCAAGTGCATGCATATGTGTGCATGCGGTATTGGTGAAGGAGACAGGTTGAGTACGCGTACCCACGGAAGTTTTCATACCGAAAATTTCTGATAGAGTTTGTAAGTTTGCAAACTAGTAAACCAGTCACCTTAGGTACGCATACCCTTACGCGTACCCAAGCTGGTTAATTCTCAAATCGGTAGTTCATGAGCTTAAAACAATAAATTATAAGGAATGCAATCTTTGCAAACCGTGGCTATATTGTTCAAGAATTGATTCAAGTGAATCAAACCAATTTTGTTTCCATTGTGTCTATGAATAAAGACCTAAGCAATTGAACAACTCTTAAACTAGTTCTTATGAGTCATTTGAACTAGTTATGAGAAAGATGAATACGATTAATATGAAAGTGCTCATATGGCTAACCATTGGTTAACTATTTGTGAACCAACTAAGTGTACACATTTAGGTATGGTTACTCAAATCTAAATGAATATATTTCATTTGTGTGTGACAATCTAAGTTTCGATCTAACGGTTGAAAGATATTAGCTTGGTTGAATCAGGTTTTTCATCTAACGGTGATTATTGAATGCTTTGTTACCAAGGTAACTTAGATTGCAAACCCTGATTTGAAAACTATATAAAGGAGACATCTAGCAACTGGAAAAACTAATCCCCACACCTTCTGTGTGATACTAGTTGGTTTTTCTAGAGTCGATTCTCCTTTAACCTTAGGTTTCTTCTCGAGACCCTGTAGGTTAACGACTGAAAGACTTCATTGGGATTGTGAAGCCAGACGAAACTACTTTCTTGTAGTTGAGTGATCTGATCTTGCCGTTTTCTGTCGTACGAGTTCAATTGAATAATTGACTTGAGATTATATCTCCGATAGGGCAAGATAAAAAGAAATCACAAACATTTTCGTCTCATCGTTTGTGATTCCATAATATCTAGTTTCGCTACCATACGATTTAGATTATTGTGAGGTGATTGATAATACTAGTTGTTCTTTGGGAATATAAGTCCGGGTTATCAATTAGTTCCTGTTCACCTTGATTTATCAAAAGACGGAACAAAACTCATAGGTTTATCTGTGGGAGACAGATTTATCTATCATCATAGACTTTTCTGTGTGCAACAGATTTGTTTATTGAAGTCTTCGACTTTGGGTCGTAGCAACTCTTAGTTGTGGGTGAGATCAGCTAAGGGAATCATGTGCGTAGTATCTTGCTGGGATCAGAAACGTAAGGAGCGCAACTGTACCTTGAATCAGTGTGAGATTGATTAGGGTTCAACTACAAATCCGCACCGGTTAGTTTGTAGTAGGCTAGTGTCCGTAGCGGCTTAATACAGTGTGGTGTTCAATATGGACTAGGTCCCGGGGTTTTTCTGCATTTTCGGTTTCCTCGTTAACAAAACTTTTGGTGTCTGTGTTATTTATATTCCGCATTATATTTTGTTATATAATTGAAATATCACAGGTTGTGCGTTGTATCGATCAATTGTGAAATCCAACCTTTGGTTGTTGATTGGAAATTGATTGATCCTTGGGTATTGGTCTTTGGTACCATCCAAGTTTATATCTCTTGTATTTGATAAAGACTCACAGATTTCTATTTGTTTGAGTATAGATCAAATCGAGAGATAGACATATTAACTCCTTAATATACTTTTTATTAAGATTGAGTCTGACTGTCTAGTTGATTCTCTTAAAAGTATATTCGAGTTAGTCCATACAGATTACTAATCGAAATATTGGGTGAGGTTGTTAGACCCCCGCATTTTCAATTGGTATCAGAGCAGGCAAAAACGTTTAAAGACCTTACAAGTCTGTGTTTGTAGCGATCTGACTCTATGGACAGTAGTGATATCTCTGACTTCGAAAAACCAGATCAGAATTCTATTGATACTATTCAGAGTTCTGAGACTTTCAAGAATTCTCTCATATCTTCTCCTCTGTCAGAAACCGTTGTTGACTGGTAAAATCGTCTAGATGTACAACTAGATGAACTTTCAGATGAGAGTGACTCAGACGAGGGACCATGTATTGATGAAGAAATCTCACAATATATCATACTCTTTGATGATATCATAACAAAAAAGGATTCTACTGCCTACCTGGCAGAATATTTGTTTCCTCTCTGTCGTCAAAACAGGAAACTAAAAAAACTCTTTAAAGGATATGATAGTGGTTATAAACTCTTACAATCAATCCTTAAAGATAGAAATGAATAAGTTCATTCAAAGACTACTGAATGTGAAAAACTTCAGAAGAGTTTCTTTGCGTTGAAAGAAAGACTTGCTGAATCTGAGGCAATGTATGACTCTCGACAGAAATACTTTAACGATAGAGAATGTCTTTTTCTTGCCAAAGAAAAACAATTGAAGGATGATCTATCTATAGTTGTCAGCAAGGTAAAATCTCTAGAAGAGAATCTGAAGATATTCAACACTAGCTCTATAAAATTATCTTCCATGTTAGGAGCATATAAAGAATATCGTGATACACATGGTCTGGGCTATAAAGGAATAAACGCTCCAAATACCGGGAAGATCAATTTTTTCAGGGCTAATAACAACTTGCTATGTGAAGAATTACCTATTACAGCTGATGTCCCTGTAAACAAAGATAGTCATTCTTCAAAGACAAGGTGAAGGAAAACCGTTAAAAACACTAACCTCAACTGCTACTATTGTGGAAACAAGGGTCATGTTGAACGGAAATGTCGTTTTCGGATAAGGAATGAAAAACTTCATAACATTCTCATATGGATATCAAAGGAAGTAATCAAACATGTTTATCTTCGCACTGAGAACATCAGAGTCTAAAATCCAGAAGAGTACTGTGATAAGTCCTTTTTGTATGATACGAACTCCTTCTACGATCGTATGGGAAAGAATGTCACATGGACTACTAATACTTTTGATGTTCCAGTAAAAACAAAAAGACGTTAAAGGAAAAAGAATGGTTCAATTAAGGAAGAAATATCTTCTCTTGGCAAGGATTACGCTGTGACCAAAGCATCAAATTTCAATCATATTCACATCAAGAATCATGCCTCAGATTTAAGAACCAGTGTGAATAATCTCAAACGGAAAATCAAAAAATTAAGGAAGAAAGCATCTTCAGGTATGTCTGTTATCCTTGTAATAATTCTTTTGAGATTAATCCTGCTAATTCTCTTTGTGATTCAAAGAAGGAAAACGATGATGAGCTACATGCTAAGTCTACAACTTGACCAATCTTTACTGTGCATTCTCGTTCCAACCTTATGAGGATACACATAAAAGTCAAGATGCAACTAGTCTTGACAAAAACGGTTGTTATATTTTTTTCGGTTGGTTCTTTAAACTAAGTCCTTCTAAGTAGAATTTTACTCTTGCCTTCTCTTCGTAATGAAGCTTTGTTGATCCATAAGAACTCTTGAGAAAACCATGACTTGTTAAGACACTGAACCTTTCAGTGCTCCTTATTTTGATCTAAAGATCCTTGTCAAAGTCTTTCATAAGACTCCCTTGCCTAGACGGTCCGTGAACCTGGCTCACAACCGAAATCGTTTGCATACCTGGCCCATTACCGATTTTTATTCGTGAACTCTTAGGGTTTTCCTATATGTATCTCATACATACATACATACACACACACATATATACATATATATATATATATATATCATGAAGTGCTTCTTGGTATGCACTAGTTCGGTAACGGAAATAGCCTCCTAAGAAATAATGGTGCAAACTATGAAAGGGTGCAAGAAGGAAGTTGAGAATGACAAGTTTGCTGAGTTTTATGAGAACCCTGTTCTTATAAATTGCTATCATGCAATTGATCATGTAGAAAAGCAACCAGTTCAATTGTCACAACAACTGGTTGGAAATCTTCTTCAGGATTTTAAAGTCCTAAAAGAACAGTTCGTGATCGCTAAAAGGAATCTCGAGTTCGTAAGGATCAAGCTGAAGGAAGCCAATGAGGAACTTGTGTGTGTTCGAAATCTGATAGCACGTCTTGGATTGATTTATTTTGTCTAGTAAAACTTCTTAAAAGAATTTTATTCTTGTTTTTGTTTTAAGAAGTATAACTAGGGTTTGGAATAACCATTATTGTGAGTACACATAGCTATGTCCAACGTTTTTATCTTCATATTTTTAGATTTATTTGTTTAAATTCTAAAGTTTGGTTTGGAAGATGATTTTTGCAATATTAATCTTTATGATTCTATATATTGCAATGTGTTATGGGATATGTGTGTTTGCGTCCGTGAACTATTATTGTGCCATACGATGTCAAAAGTTATCTTGTTTATATGTCGATATGCATGTATTGATACAAGATCGATGAACTTTTGACAAACAAAAGTTAAGCCTATTATGTCATTTATTGATGGAAGATATGTTAAATTTTTTTGTTTACAAGGATTATGTCTATTATATGTCATTGTGCAAATAGTGATGGAAAATAGAATGAATCCTTGTATATTCCGCAGTATTGATCTTCCTTGATCCATATTTTATGTATATACTGTGCGGCTCCATAAGTCTTCTTGTGTGAGCATTTCCAACTAGATTAATCATATATTCGTTTGTGGTTATTTTGGTTTTGTATTCCGATTAAATTAATCATGGGTTCTCTTGTGGTTAGTTTAATTGAGAATTTTGGATACAAAATCAATTTTGTGGTTTTTGGTGTCCAAAGAAATCCTTATTTTCTCGTAAAAGTAAGGTCGCTCTTGTTATTCTTTCGGGAATGACATCAAATGGGGGAGAGTTCTTTTGAACTTGCGCTTAATTGCCATATCTTTGTGGGGAGTGCTAGCATGGAATATTTGAGGAGTTATCTTGTATCTTTATAAACTCCGTGATGAATATTTGAGGATCTAAACAAAGTTATCTTTCTTTGTATCTTTTTTCATAAACTTTGCCAATCGTGATGAATGCATTTAGACATCTTGTAAAAGATAAAGCCATTTATAAAGTGACTTTACTCCTCATGATGTAACAACAATCCCTTCCTGCATATCTAAACAAAGTTTACTCTTCTGCAGATATCCAAGTACATTTCTTTGGTCTTGAAGTGTTGAGCTCCATGAAAATTTCCCACTTGATCATTAGATTCGATCCCGCATGATTGGATGACCACGATCAATTCCATCACCCTAAGCATGGTATGGAATACCTTAGCTTGCCAACTTTATTGACAAAAATTCCATCACCCTAAGGGTATGGAGAATTCCAACTATGATTGGATGACCACAGATCAATTCCATCACCCCCAAGCAAGGTATGGAATACACACGGCCACCCGCATGGTCGACCATTGGCCTTTGCTTGCCAAGAAACCGTCCATACCAAGCATTATGGGCGAAAACCTAAATTAGGGTTTGCGGCATATTACGTGTGCCGCAGTCCATCTTCGCATGCATAGATGGAGGGTGTAGATGTAGACTCAAAGGGCCCGAGCATGTCGACACAATCACCGTGTGACCGCCTACACACTTGACCAATCGGTCAAAGCCAACCATGGTTGGTTACAACAAATCGTCCGCCCAAAAGAGCATGGTCGCGCGGCTTTGAAAGCCAAAATTAGGGCTTGACGCGCGTCCATCTTCTCCAGGAGGGTCACAGATTGGATTAACCAAGGCCGGTATACCAAAGATGACCACCGTGGGCCCATCTACCTCCTCTTGCGGTAAGGCATACCATGCCCTTTAATCCAAAATCACGCCCGACCAAACTCACGCGGTTACATCTCCCAAATCCCTGGCCGATCTCGAGCTCAACTTCACTTGGATGATTTGAGTGGCTTAGATCACGTTTTCATGGGATAATGATAGGTGTGAACACTAGCCTACCACCTACACGTATGATCGACCAAGACCGACCAAGATGGGTCGTCTGGAACGCACGCCCAAACTTGGGATGTCATGCGGTTTCCAACTCCTTTGCGGCAAGGGATTTACGCCAAGAAACCGATCTCAACCACTCCTCTTTGACGGTCAAATTGAGTGGCCTAGATTGCATCTTCATGAGACGGTGAGACATGGACGTGCTTTGTATGGTCGGTCCTCTATCCTTCCCATGCTTGGTTTCGACCAAGTCAAGAGTGATGCTTGCGCACCTCTTTAAAAACCTAATTTCATCAATCTGGTCGCAGATGAGTGTCTCAAACATCATCTCGTCTCCCAACCTCACCAGCCTTGGTTATACAACCTAGAGTTATTTGGTTAGTGAGGAGTCATTACCCATCACCGAACTTAATGCGCAATAAAATACACACTACTTCAAAAGTATCGAAATAACGCAGTTATTCAATTCAGGCTTATCTTTCGTGGATCCACGATCCACATTCCGTTATCGATCATGTCACAAATCGGGGATGCAAGGTCTCGGTGTACGGCGCTGCGGCGTAACGCGCCATCACAAGAACGTGTTAGGAAGTCATGGATTAGAGATGAACAGGAAAAGTGGGCAAGACCGGTCGTGTGTTACCGACACACAACTCCACTACTCCATCATTCCACTACCTCCACTTCCCACGAGAAACGTGAATGAGGCTCAATGACTTGTATAAATTCCATTTCCAAGAACAACAACAAAAGAGGAATAACGGAGAACAACACAAGTTCGCATTTTACGTAAACCAAGTGTTAATACAAACCGTATTCAAACACTCGAGCCTGCTTGCATCAACCGTAAGCTTGCTCATCTTTCACATAAGTCATAAGCAAGCCAACACCTTCACAATCTCAACACCTTCTTCGCTTCCCTCCCTAAGATCAACCCCATCTCCTTCACTTTGTGACCGAAACAAGTCCGGAACGGCCATTTCTTGGTTTAGGCCGGACTTTGCATGTATTGATCTCTCGAATCTACAAGCACTCACCGCTGGGCAATTTGTTGAAGGTTTAGATTCATTACTCATCCACACCCCAAATTACCAAATTCTGCAGGAGTAGTTTTCACCCATCAACAATTGGCGACCACAGTGGGAGATTGATCTCTACATAAGAATCGAATTCTCGTTGGGAAGCATAGCTAGAATCTTTGGAGGATGTCTTGGCAAATCAAGTCAGGTATCACCGATATGGCGGCACAATTACAAGAAGCACATCGAATCCACTGGCAATGCGAATCTTTAACCAGAGTCACATCTTTACCTGGAGAAGCAAAAAGGGCGCGTAATCATCAGGAGACCTGGGAAGATGAACAACATGGTCCGGTCAACAATGGAGACCCGATGCAACTCCACGGAGAGGACTTATCCCGAATGCTACGATGTTCCAATAAAGAAGGGGAACTTATGGAGCCTTGCCGGAGGATTTATACCTCAAAGTTCTTGCCGGCCCTAAGACTCCCTAATCCGTCGGCCTTCCAAACAACCAAGAAACGCTTGAGGAAGGAGAAATCAATCAAGAAATGCCTGAATATAGAGGATGGGAGCGTTCAATCAGGCCACTCAGCCAGACATTACGACACCTTCTACATCCCTCTACTTGGGAAGACAATCCTTGCAGACATGATGGCGCTCGCAAGTCTTCCAACTTCATCTCCCGTTCCATATCAAAGCCACGGGAGACATCGCAACGCCCGCTAACGCAGAAAAGCCGGGACACAAGGTACTTACATTTCCCTTCCCAATGAAGAAGATTTAGAGCTCTCGTGGGTACGAACGAGATAAAGCTACCCCGACACGGCGCCCACCTATCGGTCAAGAAGTAATGGACCCGAGGTACTATTACCACCGGTCCTTCATCACCCCACCACAACGCTTTGAAGCGCATTGTTCGAGAAGCTCGGTTCGGAAAGATAGCTTGCGGAGGATTTTCTTAGAGAGGCTACTTGGTTTGATATAGTGAGGCTTCAAAAGCAAGTAAGTTTTACTCAACAACTTTACAAGAGATAGTTTAGAATTCACCTGGGACTTAGCATCCCGCATGTGGAAAAAGAGGCTCGGTGATCAAACGCCATGTTTGTTTCCATTCGTACCTCCTTTTTTACATAACATTTGCAATTTCATGCGCAATCATTCATGACCAAGATGCAAATTTCATTTAACATAATCCCTTTCAAAAAAGGTTGTTCACAAAACTATCTCAAAATAAGCCAATTCAATTACCTATTCAAACCTAAGCCAAATTACGAAAGAAAATCCTCACTATCACTCAAAAAAGAAGAAACATCTAAAAAGAAGAGACAAGTATATGGCACAAATCAAGGAAAGTCTTTAAGCAACAACTCATCCTTCTCCGGCAAGAGAGACTTTCATCCTTTGAAGCACGGCCTGCTTCAACTCCGGTTCTTTAGACAACCTCTCAACCTCTTCTTCCCGGCGAGCAACACGGTCACGGAAGGACTTCATCATGTAGTTTCTGAGCTCCCGAATCTCGGAGAACCTCTCAAGAACCAAGGGGCATTGAAGTCTTGAGCTTCGCGGTGGTAGCAATATGGCCGTGTTTCTTCCAGTTATTGTCGTGTACAACTTTTCAAACCGAATCGGCACGCTGAATCCACCAACCAACACATGACTGGATAAGGGACGGTAAAAGGAGGATCGAACAAAGCCCCTGCTGCATCACGGCAATATCTTGTCGGTGTCCTTTCGTAAAGAAGTCACCACAATAGCCATATGGTCCGGAGCACGTTCGGGACGGACGCCAAGTGGAGCCGTCTCACTACGCCCGGGCACCGTCTCTCTTGCATTCCTTACGACATCTATTTCACTGCGGGTCGATTTCCGTCACGACCCCCGACAAGATCACTAAGGCAAGCGCCTTGTTCAACCGAGCTTGCATCACAGGAGTTATCTTGTATCTTTATAAACTCCGTGATGAATGCATTTAGCTTCGGCTTTATGATTGCATCTAAACAAAGTTGATATGTACATTTCTTTGGTCTTGAAGTGTCTCCATGAAAATTTTCATTAGATCCGCGTTTGCAAAATTAGGGCTTGCCAACTTTATTGACAAAAGGGGAGAATTAATATGTAGTTCACACTACAAATACATATGGTTTTCGAGATCATTATGTAAGGGGGAGTGGTTTTCTTCATGAGACGGTGAGACATGGACGTTGAGACGAAGTATTGACTAAGGGGGAGTGATACATATCACCATAGTATTGTTGTCAAAGTTGTGATATGAGAACTTTGATGATGTGTAATAATATTATGACACTGTATAACAATGATCGAGAGCTTTTGTTTTCTCATTGTTATGGCTACAGAACTTCAACAACTATGATGTTGAACTTACAACCTTTGGAATCATGGGAGTACTTGGAAAAGACGAAGTTTTCGAGTAATGTTGAAGCGCCTAGGAGATCAAGCATGTGGACGAGAAGCTACAAAGTTTTATCTATTTTGTAATCTATATGTATTGATAGTTTTGTCACTAAAATTGACAAAGGGGGAGATTGTTAGAGCACTACTCGGTCGAACTCGCATGCGTTGCTATATCAAGCATGTTTGTCAATATTAGTGATCAAAACTATATGTCTTGATTTCTAGTTTACTTATGACTAAGTCTCGATCTAGGATAGTTAAGTGCAGTTGAGCTCCAGACTCCATGGCGATCATCTTACGAAGACGAAGAACTACTCGGGGAATAAGTGGAACTTCATCCGACAAAAAGGTATGTGGAGACTTGAACTTATATGTCACTCAAAAGTCTATTCTATCTCCTACTCTTGAGACAAAGTCGTATAAGTATGATAGTTTTCATACATACACATTTGCTATTTCGAGCCGAGTTTACTCGCGTATCTTTTTCTCGAAATATGTGTTGGTGAGCTTTTGTTTTAACCATTTTCATCTTTACCCGTGACGAAAGTCATGATGACGTTTCAATCTTGAAAATAGATTTGATGACGATAGTCGTGAATATCGATTGTTATAACATTATAGAAGAATGTTTCAATGATTGAAATGTAGAGTTGAGATTACCAACTATGGATATAAGCATATACACTGTGTTCGCACATTAGTGTATAAATCCATGTGCTGGAAACCAAGTGCGTGCACATGTGTGCATGCGGTATTGGTGAAGGAGACAAAGTTGAGTACGCGCACCAGACGCGTACACTACGTAAGTTTTCATATCGAAAATTTCTGATGGAGTTTGTAAGTTTGCAAACTAGTAAACTAATCACCTTAGGTACGCATACCCGACGCTGTACCCACGAAAGTTTTCGAACCGAAAATTTCTCGCCGAGTTTGTAAACTCAAATCGGTAGCTAAGGTACGCATACCCGTACGCTGCACCCAAGTCGGTTAATTCTCAAATCGGTAGTTCATGAGCTTAAAACAATAAATTATAAGGAATGCAATCTTTGCAAACCGTGGCTATATTGTTCATGAATTGATTCAAGTGAATCAAACCGATTTTGTTTCAATTGTGTCTATGAATAAAGACCTAAGCAATTGAACTAGTTCTTATGAGTCATTTGAACTAGTTATGAGAAAGATGAATACGGTTAATATGAAAGTGCTCATATGGCTAACCATTGGTTAACTATTTGTGAACCAACTAACACGTTTAGGTACGGTTACTCAAACCTAAATGAATACATTTCATTTGTGTGTGACAAGCTAAGTTTCGATCTAACGGTTGAAAGATATTAGCTTGGTTGAATCAGGTTTTTCATCTAACGGTGATTATTGAATGCTTTGTTACCAAGGTAACTTAGATTGCAAACCTTGATTTGAAAACTATATAAAGGAGACATCTAGCAACTGGAAAAACTAATCCCCACACCTCCTGTGTGATACTAGTTGGTTTTGCTAGAGTCGATTCTCCTTTAACCTTAGGTTTCTTCTCGATAGGTTAACGACTGAAAGACTTCATTGGGATTGTGAAGCCAGGCGAAACTATTTTCTTATAGTTGAGCGATCTGATCTTGCCGTTTTTTATCGTACGAGTTCAATTGAATAATTGACTTGAGATTATATCTCCGATAGGGCAAGATAAAAAGAAATCACAAACATCTTTGCCTCATCGTTTGTGATTCCACAATATCTAGTTTCGTTATCATACGATTTAGATTATTATGAGGTGATTGATAATACTAGGTTGTTCTTCGGGAATATAAGTCCGGGTTATCAATTAGTGCTTGTTCACCTTGATTTATCAAAAGACGGAACAAAACTCATTGGGTTATCTGTGGGAGACAGATTTATCTATCATCATAGACTTTTCTGTGTGATACAGATTTTTTTATTGAAGTCTTCGACTTTGGGTCGTAGCAACTCTTAGTTGTGGGTGAGATCAGCTAAGGGAATCAAGTGCGTAGTATCCTGCTGGGATCAGAGACGTAAGGAGCGTAACCGTACCTTGAATCGAATCAGTGAGATTGATTAGGGTTCAACTACAGTCCGCATCAAATTAGTTTGTAGTAGGCTAGTGTCTGTAGCGGCTTAATACAGTGTGGTGTTCATTCTGGACTAGGTCCCGGGGTTTTTCTGCATTTGTGGTTTCCTCGTTAACAAAACTTCCGGTGTCTGTGTTATTTCTATTCCGCATTATATTTTTTTTATATAATTGAAATATCACAGGTTGTGCGTTGTATCGATCAATTGTGAAATCCATTCTTTGTTTGTTGATTGGAAATTGATTGATCCTTGGATATTGGTCTTTGGTACCATCCAAGTTTATATCTCTTGTATTTGATAAAGACTCACATATTTCTATTTGTTTGAGTATAGATCAAATCGAGAGATAGAGATATTAACTCCTTAATATACTTTTTACTAAGATTGAGTCTGACTGTCTAGTTGATTCTCTTAAAAGTATATTCGAGTTAGTCCATACAGATTGCCAATCGAAATATTGGGTGAGGTTGTTAGACCCCCGCATTTTCAGAGTGTACCTAGATTTCTTGTACGATTAATCAATTTTGATATATTAGATGTTTGAATGTTTAAACCAAAGAATTACTTAAGCGTGGAAAATGTGCACTCATTCCTGAGAAATTTTGCACAAAAAAAGATTTGCGTAACTTTTTCTAACTTTCACTATCTTAAAGTTTCAGCTCTACCAATAAAATCAACACTAAGCAAATGTATTATTTCTTCAGGAGGTTGGAACTTCCAACCTCCATTGTTTTTGCTGCACCGGCTTTAGCCAAACAGTTTGCACCAACTTAATGTCTTCTTAATTATCCTCTTATTAACATCCCACGTCCATTGTTATCCTTTCCTCATTATGATTTATATGAGTTATACACGATTTACACGGGTTTCATGTTTTTTTTTTTATACAACTCTCCAATAACTACAAAGAATTACTTAGTTTTGATTTTATCTTGTGGATCTAGCTAAAATTTTGAGATTCTTGATTCTGAAGATTTTTTGGGTGTTTCTTTGTGAATGAAGAATGCAATATAAAATTCAGATGCTCGTGTGGTTGTAGTCGGTGATTTTGGAACCGGCAAATCGTAGTTGTTTATTCAACTCCACATTTATTATGGTTCAATAATTATAAGAACTCCATTATTATAAAGATTTTATTAGCATTTAGTTTTTCATCATCAATAATGGGCTTAAAAACTATTTTGCATTAATTTTTTTTTTTATGATCCTAATTATGATGGGGCTAATTAATGTATATGCATAATAAAAAAATGTTACAACTTTTACATCCGTTGGATGTCTACAGCTCGGATGAGATTGGAATGGTCGGATGGAACGTTTGTCTCTAAAAATATTATCCGGTCCAAGGATCAAAAACCCCATCTGTTCTGTATTATATATAATTTTTATTTGAACTCTATTTTCAATTTTCATGTATCTTCTGTGGCCCAACTTCATTAGTTTTATTCCGACTGTCAGTCAACTTTTGTAGTACTATTTGCTTCATAGTTTATGAGAATGATAAAATAGAATTGTTATAGAGAAGAGAAACAAAGAACTTGAATATCGAATGATTATTTTAAGATTCTTTGTGGATGGATTTGGGTTTTAATGTCATATTTAATTGAGTTAACTTAAGTTGTTGTTTTTTTTGGCAAAATACTATCTAAAATTCTATGACGCATCTGTTAAATAATATACATGGACATTACAAGTTCGCATGCACGAGTTGCTGGGACGACATGAATTCTACTTGAAGGATACATTTTTTTTTGACACAACATAATGAAATATTATTAACAAAAAAATAGATGTAACATTATAAAAGATCACCCAAAAATTATATACATGCTTGTTACAAGTTCACATGCACGAGTCGCTGGGACTTTTTTTTTTTTTTTTTTTTTTGACATAACACATAACTAAACAATGTATTAACAAAAAAGTAGGTGTAGCATTCAAATACTTTTCGAATGCTACACCTAAAATCACCCAAAATTCAAATACTTTTCGATTCATACTATACATATATACTCTCTCATCCAAGTTATGTAGGAGGAGAATGGATTTTTGCTTATCCAACTATGTAGGCTGAGTTCATATTTCAAGGGTATTTTTGATATATATGCCATTATTAATGTACATAGATATCACTACTATTAACATGATATTTCTAGTACTGGGAATATAATAAAGGGTAAAACAAGAAACGAGATGAATCTTAATCTAGGAGATTCGGATTTTCCGATTATATAACTTGGACAAGGGGGTAGTAATCAATCTGTTTACATTATCAAGGGTGTCATGGATGTGTTTTCATATTTTGAAATCGTGACACTATCAATTCATCAGTAGTTCTCTTGAAATATCTCTTTCAACATATGCAAGTAACAAATCAATCATCGTTCTTTCGGTTATGCAATCGATTGTTCAAACTTTAAGTAGCCGAAAAAAGTCTTTTTACTAGGTCGTTGCAACTTGTATTGACATGATAAATGCTAATGTTAAAATTAAATAAATCAATGAAAAATTATGGTTTTTTTTTTTGTGGTCCCAAGTCAATTTGGTGCATCTACCAAGGAATTTTTGTGCATCTACCAAGGAATTTTTGTTTGGTCCTTTTATTTATAATATTAAACTATTCATTCTCTTTCACTTATTCAACTTTCTTCTTCTTTATTTTCTCTCATCTTTTATTTTTCTCCCTCTTCTTAAAATAAAGAAAAAGAAAATATAAAAATTAAATATGTCTCAAACTATAAATTGAAAAATTGTGGTACTATGTACTAAGCTTTAATCTTTGAGGGTATTGGTAATGGTAATTCATATTCAAGAATGAACACCATTTATATAGAATTTTATTTGTGGAATGAACTCGTATGATATTTTATTTCTAGCAGTTCATTTTGTAGAATGAACTCATATGGTAGTTTTTTTCATATAGTTTATTTGGTAATGCTAGTTTGTATGATAGTTCATTTTGTAGAATGAACAAAAACAAAAAGAACAAGATCAGGATACATGAACTATCAAGGTAAAAATAATTGTTGGCTTCACGAATTCCTAAGTGAAGTCTTTAAGTCGTAAACCTAATTATGTTTCTCGGAGGAAACATATGTTAATAGAGGACGACTCTAGCATAGAACTAGGACACATAAGTGTCAGGAATTTGAATTCCCAATTGTTTACGTCTCTTTATTTATAGACTTTCAAGACTAGGGTTGCTTAGAATTCATGCTAAGATAACTTGAGATTCAAGTAAACACATTCTTTGTTTTAGATGAAACTCTTGTTAGGAGTTCATGTAAGGATGAGAAGTTTATCTTGAAATTACATTGAAGAATATATACTATGGTCCAGGTATCGGAACCGTGTATAATGATAGTTCATGAAAAATATGCCTTAAGAACTTATTATTAGAGCAATGCTCGGATGAACCCACATGTTTTTCTATCTCAAGCTTGTTGTCAATATTAGATGCTCAAAACTATTTCTTGATTTCTAGTCTACTAAGTCAAGTATTGGACTAGGTTAGAATTTGGTAGTTGAGTATCATACATCACCCTCGAAGACTGGAGATCGATGAAGACATTTGAAGAACTTCTGTATCAGATATGTGAAGATTGAATCATTCTATTTTACTCACTATCTTACCATTATATCTGTTGAGACTATGTCGTATGACTTATAGTAGATTTACAAAGAAGAAATTTCGAGTCAAGCTTGTCTTGTAAAAAATCTAGAAATATGGTTCTAGCATAGATGTTCAAAGGTCCTTAAAAATATTAGTTCGAAACAATTTATTGTTTGAGAATTATGTTGTGGATCAATTGAAAAATCGCCCATATAAGTGATTTTATCATTAATTTGAGAATATTTCAAACATCATAAGAGAGAAATTCATGAAGTTCTGATATTTCTGCTCTGGGTAGGTTGGCAAACCACTTTGCAAACCATAGATATCTGAGTTTCAAAAATAAAGGGAAGGTTGGCGAACCAGTTCGCAAACCACAAGTTCAGTTGGGAACAGTTCACAAACCCGGTTGGTGAAATGATTTTCTTGGTGTTGGTATAAAAGGCTTAAGGTTGGAGAACCTGGTTGACGAATTGTGTTCATCTGAGTTCATAAGCCAAGTACGGCCGTGAACCCAATTCGCGAATAATGTACATCTGAGTTCTCGAGACGAGTAAGGAACCCGGTTCATGAACCATATCTCCCTGACTCGTGAAAGCCTTATAGTTCACGAACCGTCTCACCAACTGTCCCAGTGAAACCTAACAAATGCTCAAAGAATTATTTTTCAAATATGTTTAGCAATGCTATGACTCTCTTAAATACTTCTAAGACTTCACTGATCACTTAACTTATATGTGCATGTGTTATGATTAAACTCTTAAGTGTTTTAATTAACATCATATTGTTTATAGTTCACATGGCATATTTGCCAAACCGAACTGTCATTATACACGGTTCCGGAACCAGACCATTGTGTATATTTTTCTCTTGTATATTTTAAAGTGTTTGCTTGATTCCCAAGTTATCTTAGCTTGAATTATAAGCAACTCACAGTCTTGAAAATCTATAATAGAGATGCTCTTTGTACTGGGAAATTCCATCCCTGACACTTTGTGCCCTAGTTGATAGCTAGATTCATCCTCTATGAACCTAGGTGTCCTCTGAAAAACATAATTACGTTTACGAGTAACAAACTTTGCTTTGGGTATTCGTGAAACCAGGCCCGACTATGTTTTTCCTTGATAGTTCGTGTATCCTGATCTTGCTTTTCTGTTATCGAGATTTCCGTAATCACAAAGTTCTCTTTGTCTAAAACTTTGTGATTTCTCAAGATAGATATCTGAAATTGATCTTAAGTGATATTTTGAAGATTGTTCTTGAGAGGTGGTTAAGAATCTAGGCTTCTCTTCGGAAGTCGTAGGATTTGTGAGGTTTGCTAGCTTGTCTATTGCAAACAGATTTCCATACCTTGATCTCCCGATCTAAACGAAAATCAAATAGGCTTATCTGTTTGAGGCGGATTGATATCCAAAGTCTTCATTGTGGCTGAAGCAACTCTTAGGATGTAAAGGACATCAACTAAGGGAATCAAGTGCGTAGAGCCCTGCGAGTTTCAAGAGTCGTACGGAGCGCGGTTGTAATTGAATCGCTTGTAGGGTTGATTCGGTCTCATCTACATTTCAGTCCGATGAACTAATATATGAACTTCTAGAATAAAATACCACACGAGTTAATTATAAAAAATGAACTACTAGAATGAACTACCATACGAGTATGTTTTTGTCAATCACCTTCAGGAGCGAGATAGATAGAATCGCAAAGTTCTCTTTATCTCAGACTTTGTGATTCCTAGAGATAGATATCTAAAACTCTTCTTAATGGATTGGTTTAAGATTGTTCTTTGGAGGTGGTTAATAATCCAGGCTTCTCAGCTAACTGAGTGTAAGTGTTTCGTATTTGTGAGGTTTGCTAGCTTGTCTATTGCAAACAGATTTAGAATCCTTGATCTTTTCGATTTAAAGGGAAATCAAACAGGTTTATCTGCTAAAAGAAGATTGGTATCAAAATTCATCACTTAGGATGAAGACACTCTTAGGTTGTAAAGGACGTCAGCTAGGGGAATCAATTGCTTAGATCCTTGTGAGGTTCAAGAGACATAAGGAGCACGAATACAACTGAATTGCTTGGAGGCTAAATTCCGCCTCAACTACATTCTAGTCCTAAGCATGTTAATACGCTAGTGTTTGTAGCAATTTAATACAGTTTGATGTTCAAATATTGAATAAGTCCCGAGGTTTTTTGCAGGTGCAGTTTTCCTCGTTAACAAAACTTATGGTGTCTTGTGTTTTTCCTTTTCCGCATTATATTGTTTTGTCTTTATAAAAAGGGATAACACAAGTAGTACGCAATCAATCTTAGTAGATAAACTCATATAAATTATGATCAATCACGAGACTCATTCTTGTAGAATTTGTATCTTGAGTGATAAATAACAAGTTTCATACTTGGCATAATTCGGATTTGATTATTTGGATACGACTAGATTGATTTTGGATATTGATTTTTGAGATCGTCTAAGTGCTCTTCTATACAATCAGGTTCACGTAATTCAACATCTTGAATTTTAGATTATGAAGAGATATGAACTCTATACACATATTGTTCAAGGATCTTTAAGTAGGTCCACTTGCGGTTGTATTAGGTTTTCTCCATAGTTGTCGGAGAAAAAAATTGGTGGTGTACTTGGTACCATTTTCTTTTCATAGCTTTCACCAACGATAAGTTTAGAGGCTTCTTAATTCCAAATAAGACTTTAAGCGAAAGGTAACGCAAGATGTTTCACCTAATTAGATTATTCATATCTATTTCAAGATATCTTTCCCATACTACAGAGGTGTGTTCAAGGGATTAGTTTGTAAGGATACAAGAATCCCTATTTACAGAGTTATGATTAAGGCTTGCTCGGTCAAACAGTTGGCAAAGGAAATATCACTTACAAGGTTGCCTTTGCCCTTATTTTGAGGAATTTGTAAATAGGTTAAAGATTAACATGTAGGGGAGATCACTTATAAGATTCCCCTTTTCCCCCATTTTAAGGAATTTGTAAATAGATTAAAGATTAACAGGTTTTATGTTTTCAAAACAAGCTGCCAGTTCCTAGTAGAAAGGGTTTTACCTTGTATATACTTATGTTAGAATTATGCATAGTCAAACTTTCATGGAATGTGACCACTGCAGGGATATTGTCCATTTACCAATCATTGCAATGGCCGATAACTAATGGTTTTCAATAGTCAACCTTTCTACTGAAATTAGATCTAATGAATATTTTGATGATGTTTACTACTTGTCTATCATACATAAGAATATCCACTTCCAACAGAAGTTGAAGATACATTTAACCTGTATGGAAAGACGAGGGTACCCAAATATACCACAATCTTTTTAATTCAATCTATAAGTCTTATACCTTGTGTGATTGTCTATGGACGAGGTCGAGATAATACGACAACAAGATATATACTAGACAATAGTTACGGTAATAAAACCGATTGACTACTAGGATCAATGCCAAGTAATTTAGATTAACAAGGCAACCGCAAATGCAGAAAAACCACTGGACCTAGTCCAGTTTTGAATACTCTCAGAATTAAGCCGCTATACAAAGAACATAAGCCAACTTCGTATAGTTGAGACCAATTAGACTACCCCTAGCTACTTAGTTTCCTCAGTACCCCTACAGGTTTTCGACCTTTTGATCACACATGTGAATCTCAAGACAGAAGCCACTATCTCAAGTTGCTTTACCCATTAAATTCTTTATGTACTCAACTCCTTTAGATCGTATTCCAAATAGTAAAGGAATAAAATTGTTTGGTAACCACTTCAATAATCCTTTGTCGGGTATAATAAATCCAAATACGAAAATTCAGATCTAGATTCACAACTATTAAATCGTAGTAAACCACTAAATGATAGTTGCCGATCTATCAAAGATAAATCTAATCTTAGTTGGATCCCATTCGATCAAGATGTGTGCACAAATTCACAAGATACGAAAACTAATAAGAAAATATTCATAGTCTTCAAATGTTCAATTGCCTTCTCAATAACCTGTACAACACAAACTTGAATCCTCTCGTGATCAATCACACACAGAACAGAGTCTGTTAACAATGGATTTTGATGCGTGTCGTTAGTGAAACAAATTAATAAAGATATTTCCCACTAATTAACTGGTAATATAGCGGTAGTAAGAGATCGTTCCCACATAGAGCTGTGTAATTGATAGGTTATTTGAAATAACAAAAGGGGGTTTTAATTGTGAGATAAATAAAGAGACAATAAGAAGAAAGGGATGATTAAGGAATCCTTCGCCGTTACCAAGCGATAACTGGATTAATATACTTATCTATCTTTCGTTAGAACCATTCATCACCAACTGTATAATAACAGCTTGATCAGTGTTATCCCCAAAAATCCTTCAATCACTGGATACGGAAGTTCTCGACTACCATATTTTATTCAACGAACCACCAAGTAGTAGATCACTCAAGGTGTAATCCAATTGAACGCCTTAAGCTTTGTGAATTAGGTTAATCCCAGTAGTTAAACTCTTAGATCAAGGTTTACTTGCTGGTATTTTCTTCACACACGATTGCTCCACAAAATCCCTCTGTAAGGTCTCGCGATTTCTACTTGTGTAGAAAGTTAATCGACGATTACTTATCTCATAACTTCTACTAGCAATTGAACAATCAATAGACTAATCTAGTATGCATCCCAAATCAATCTAAGAATCACTCATAATCCCTAGATATGGTAAAGAAAAACGATGATGATACACACTCTCAATAGATTTGTATTATTAATAAAGCTTCACGCTTTAAGCATTGAATTCATCCTTAATCAACAAAGGATTTAGCTACTCATATTACAAAAAAGATTAACAATGGTGGTTTTCCCATAAAGGGGTAAACCCTAGGTTTTGATATAGAACTTGTGATATGAGATTGATCAATAATATTCTTTGGAAGGCCTAATACCTATTTATATAGGTTTATATTGCTTGTCCATCAAGTATCTAGTTTGGTTCAAGAACTCGACCCGAAAATATGAAATAAAAACCCTAACCATGATTTTTGGCCTTCTAATGTACGCATACTCGTATGCATACTTAAATTTCAATTAAAATTCAGGGGAAATAGGTATGCATACCCGTACGCATACTGAAAATTCGTTCCAAGGTATGCGTACATGTATGCATACTTTATTGTCTTCGGTATTGGATAAAAAGCTTGTTTTGGCCACAACCTCTTCGTCCGAACTCGGAATGACCTCATTCTTTTTGCATTCTTTTCCTCTTTCAATTATATTAAATATGGTGATGAGAAATCCTTAAGATCAGTGTTTGGCGCGTCTCTTGATTTTGAGCTTTTTGCTCATTTTTGACGCACTTCTTCCACTTCTCTTGGACTTGGGCACTTGGATACTTGGAATACTTATCTTCTTAGATCTTTTCAGCACTTTTTAGATTCTTTTTGGATGATTCACCTATTAGAGACAAATAAGAGAAAATAATAGTAATAATACGAATACATGCAAGAATAATAGCTAAAACAAGTATGGAATGGACACTAAAATCATATGAATTATGCACTTATCAGATTATCACACGATGTATTTATATCTACAAATAGTTCTAAAGATCCCGTCGATACTTTGATCTAGTTTGAGTGACCCTTATATTAGAAGCGAAGTCTCTCAAGAATAATCAAACTAGGTGCAATCAAAGTTTCAACAAACCGTTAGTCAATCAAATCAATAATCGAAACCTAAAATAACAAGGCAATTATCTAGTTTCCCACCAAGGGTACTCATAGAGATTCTTGATCCCACCGAAGTCTTTAAACGAGAGTTGGTAAGAGATTTCGCCTAATTAGGGTATTTTCCTCTCCGGATAGATGACTCCACCAGAAACAACAAGAATGAAGTTTGCCTGGCTCTTAGGATAGTTTACAAGAAATGCAAACTCAAGTATTTATAGATCAAGGTTGTTTGGAAAATAAGGAAATTCCAAAACCGAAAATATTCTCAAGATATGCATTAAATACCTAATTTCGGTTTTCCTATTTCTAATAAATGTCAACCAAATATTTCCCAAATTTATCATAGAAAATTTCTATTATTAGTATAACACACTAAAGATATGACTTACATATCTCTCTCCATTCGTAGAAGCACCAAAACACTTCTTCACATCTTTCTTCCTCTCTGTCTCTCGAGAATCGGAACCCGAGATCGAACTCCACCACTAAAACCAAACTTCACCACCATGTATTTGTATCTCTCAATTTCGTACAGTTCCAGTGAGTTTGGGTTTGATTCTACAAACTTCATCTGGTACTGTTAGGTTTCAAGTTTGATTTTTTTTTATTCTCTACGAACTCCATAACCTTCCGCTGCATCTCTCGATGGTACAAAGTTTCGCAAATTTGATACAGATGGAGTAGAAATCATGCTGATCTACTCGATCTGAAGGTATTCTCACTTCTGGATTCCTACTATCTTAGGGTTTTTCAAAAAAAAAAAAAATTTCCATCATCACGGATTTTAATTTCTTTTTCTTATTAGTTTCTGGTTTCACTCGATTTTCCGCAGTATTATTTCTTGATTTGAAATCAGAAATTTCAGATTGAGTTTCCATTAATATTCCGTTCATGGTTAATATCTGGTTTTTCATCTTCTATATTCCACCACTGAAACTCAAAATTTCTTCATATTTTTAGCTCTGCTAAGAAATCATAGTTATATACAAGCGATTCTGTGAAGAAATTTTCAGTTTCATGCAGTTGGTCCTCGTGATTTAATCCAAGGTCTCTAATTATAATTGATAGGCATTTAGGGATTTTTCTTAATTTGTCTCAGCAATTTCGTATTTATCTGGATTTTGATGAATTAAGGTTTCAATTATCTAATCTACTTCTAATCTAGGGTTTGTTCTGTTTTGTATTATGTAGTCAGATTTCAATCCTAAACTTGGGTTTTGAATTAAGATCTAGTTTGGGTTTTCTTTTTTCCCTCAGCTTCATACACAAAAAAATTGGTAAGATTTTTCTTTTTTAATTTCCATTTGGGGTTTTGAGTTATGGGTATGATATGTGATTTGTAGGAAGGTGATTTTATTCCAAATTGTTAAGTTTTGTGTTGTTGCGTATAAACCATAAGGGGTTTCATTTTCGTTTGTTTCCTTAGTATTTATGTTTATGGGAATTTTATTTTGTTGCAGGTGGAAACATGGGATAGTAATGAAAGCAAGTTCAATAATGGTGATGTTTCATTTTGTTCTGGTTTTGAATATTTGAAGTCCATAATTTATTGCAAAACTAATAGTTGCCTCTATTCATAATACTACAGTTATTCCAGCTGGTGAACAAAGTGAAGTATTAGGTGGGTTGAAGAATGAGGGTACATACGTTCACAATCACCAATTTCGATCTTCATGTTTATTTACTAATTATCTTGCCCTTTTATGTTTCAAAAGGATACAATGACCTGTAAGGGAAAATGGAAGGCATCTATGATCGTCAACCAAGGATGGAAGAAGCAATTCCAAAGTAATGTTTATATAAATGGTTCATTTTCGGTTTCCCTTTTAGTTGGTGATAGTGGTAGTAGTGAAAGTTCGGTTTAAAATGGTGGAGAGTTTGGCTTAGACCATGTTTTAAAGATCAAATCATATAAAATAATATGTTGTGAAATTAATAGTGGTTTGATGCTCTGATAATTGTTTGTAGTGATCGTGGAGAAAGGAAATCTTATGTTAAGAAGAGATTGCCAGTGAATTTATTGGTTTTTGACATGGACCTGTTGGATTTGACAAATTTGTTTATGGTATCGGTCATGTGACAATTATGATGGTGCTACTAAACTGAAGATGTCTGAAGTTGACCATCCGCCTGCTAAGCTAAGGTAGATATATTTGGTTCTTTATTTTTTGGGTTTGTTTCTGTTTTCTATTTGTGAACTATTTTTTCTCTTGTAGAGTTAGCTGAGCTTTAAGATCGAAAATCTGGGGATGAGACTTCTTCTGTTGTTATTGTTGCTGCAGAATCGCCCAAGGTAACAATTTTTTTTTTATAACGGTGGCTGGTATCTGACTACTATGACATCTGCTATTATGGACATTGCTGGATTCCTTTATATGTATATTTTGACTATATTTCAAACTGTTGCGTGGCTAGTATGAATGTCAATTTGTTTTTGTTTAAGGGTACATGGTACCTACTATGTTTCCCACCTTAACTATTACTTCTGAATTAGTTTAGTCAAGTTGTGATCTTCCTACATGGACATTATTTTGCTTGTTCTTGTTGTTCACCAGAATATGACATCAACCCCAAAATTTGTACTGGTTCTAGTTTAAGGCTTGATAATTAGTTGAGCATGTTAAAAAGAATGTAGTTTGAATGGTAGTTGCTGGTGTTGGTTGACTATTTTTAGTGTTTGTATTTGCCTTTTCTTATTAAAAATGTGGTTTCCAACTCTTTCCCTTGTTGTGTTGCTTGTTCTTCTCGCCACGTTTGCACTCACCTAATAGCTAATGATATACAGTGACAAACTAGAAGTTTTAGAGGGTCGGAATTCTAAAAGTTGGATTTCTTGTTATTTTGTTACTCAGGATTTGGGGAAATGTCCTGTGGCTGGGGATCCACTTATAATGAATAATCTTATGTCTGTGAAAACAAATAAGGTGAGATATGTTAATCTTGTTACTTATTGTAGATTCTAACGCTGGTATTAGTAGAATTTAAAATTTTTAAGTTTTTTGTTTTTTGTTTTGTCAATTTTGTAATTTCAGTTTTTGTTTTGTCTTTACAGGAGTGGGATCATGCTATCACATTTTGCATTAGAACAACAATTACATATAGCACGGCAAGGCAAGAGCTAAGCCATGCTCTCTACCAGGTACAACTTTAGCTTGGATATAAGGACAATCCTTTAAATGATAATGATGCATAAATGTGTCGATAATTAAACTTGGTGTCATTGATTTAAACTAAAAATCCTAAGTGGTTGTAAAGTATGGGTGAAGTTGTTTCGTAAGTACTTGTGCTGGCTAAGTTCTCGTTTTCATATCGTAGAACGTATTAAGCTTCAAAAAAATTTAATGGCATAATATTACAACTGAGCATTCTAAGAATCTTCGAACTCCAACTTGGCAGGTTAGATTTTCATGTCAGAAGTGTCTAATATGTGCATAACTTCAATGTGCTGTAATAAAAATGCTCTTTCTCTCTGATCCTGATTTTACTTGTTTGTAGGTTTAAAGTAGCACTACTGCGTGTTGTTTCGTAGCTTATGGTTTATTTTTTTAGGTGCAATATATTATCCAAGGTTCTTCATTTGTTGTTTCGTAGCTTATGGTAGATCACCGATAGCTGGTTGACCTGTACGTGCTGATGATATTTATTTAATGCAAGGCCAGTTAGGAATTAGGATGGCCTGCCAAATCTTTCTCTTGCATTTGCTGGTTTAGCACACTCAGATCAATATTTTTTTAAACAACTTGTAAACTGGAAGCCTATGTTTGCAGATACTACACATACCCATATGGCACATTCTGCAATGTCATATAAAAGCAATCAGATCTGGTTCTGAGGGAGCTGACAGCTATTTGCAAGATCAATTCAACAAGGTATCTTTATCACGTTGCAAACTGTTCAATGAGTCGACAACTCTTTGCATGAGCTAATTCAACAAGGTCGTTGAACTTAATAATTGGTGAAAAAATCTTGTGGGTCTGTATCATTCTCTAACTCCCCTGTTGCGTTTTGTCGTGTTCCTAGATTTTATATGGCCAGTTCAATTATATTATTCAACTAGCTAAATGTCGTTGAACTCTTACGAAATCACAGGATTATTGGTATAGCTAAATGTTTTTTTTAAGTTACCCTACTTCAACAAATGCACTAGCTGCATACTTGTATTCTTTATTTTCCCTTGCATCATGCAGTTTTCCTGTTTTCGCAATAAATATATCTTTATGGAATCTTCTGTTAAAGTTTTCTTTTATGTACTTCCATTTTTGTTGTTTAATTAGGTTCAATGGTCTTGTATATGGTGGTAAGTGGATTACTACCTCAGGACAGACATTATCTTGGGGGCTTGTCTACAATACATTTTCTTGGGGCCGGTATTTGAATTCGCTTCAGTCGAGATGCTAATGTAGGTTTGTTGTAGAGATATTGGTTATGTTTTTCTCTGTTTTGTTGGTGTTGATGCATGGTGGTTTTCCTTGTGTGTATATTTATGACAGGAAAAAATAGCCTTGACTCATTGTCATTGTAGCTTCTTTTCCAGGTAGTTCAGATTTGAAGCAAGTAGGGAGACAAACACGTCGATCAATAGTTTGTGAGGCGGCTTCAGCAAGGAAACATTGAAGCCTACATGGTCATCTTGGTTAGTTTGCACTCATTGTAAGAAATCATTATCATTTTACTTACTTTGTTAGGAGTCTTGGTTTTCTTTTTTTCCCAAGTTTAAACTGGATTCAAATGTTAATAAAGCATTACATCTTTTTTTTGGTGTAATTTTGAACCTAGTGAATCAATGAATGTGAAATTGAAGGATTATTTGGATGTATGAGTGTAGGTTTGATTTTAATTTTAGTTTGTTTTGAATTCTCATTTGAATTTCATTTTGAGATTGGTCTGCTAATAATCCTTTACTAGAGTATATGGAATGAAAACATATAAAACCGAAAATCACAGTTAAATGCTTTTCAATATTTTGGTTTGGATCACCTTGAGCATTAAGGAATATCTTTAAACAATTAATGATAAGAGTTATGCACATGTTCAAATAATGTCAACATCTAGAGGCTTCTAATCATAGCAAACCCTAATTCTTAATTCACATACAACATGAAGAAATGTGTGAACTTTGGAAACTCGGTTTTGCTCTTGGGATCATTTATACCATGACTCACAAGATAATTTGTAACCAGTTATACCATGCTCCCCAAGATAGGATGTGAACGGCTACACCATGCTTCCCAATGTAGCTTGTGACGGATTACAATACTTTCCAATATAGCTTGTGATCGATTACACCTTACTTCCTAATGTAGCTTGTGAACGGTTACACCTTGTTTCTCAATGTGTCTTGTGATCGGTTACACCTTGTCACACAATATAGGATATGACCGGTTATACCTTGATTCTCAACATAAGTTAAGGTCGATTCTACCTTGTCATCTTGTATTGGTCATCCAAATGATATTTAATAAATAACCGGACCAACACACTTATGATTACCCTTTCGATTATGAAACAAGTTCATACATCTACTTCCTTAGACCAATGTAATAATACATAGTTTCCTAGGATAAAATCACACATATATCCCACACATAATCAAGTAACTAATACATAGATTATGTTGATATCGCATTTACGAAGTTCAAAAGATAAACGTTATACTTCGTAGTTCAATATAATTCCTTGATACTTTGATCATAATGATATGAACAAGTCTAATCACTAGAGTATTATATATACAACTTCGAATGTTATGTAATCAATATAATACGACTTGAAAGATACTTTAGGAATGGAAACAAGTCAAGTCGGTATTACTAACCTCTTATCAAATGTATCATCGTTGGGGATTTTTCGGAAGGGGTCATGGTTTTACAATTCTTTGAAGATCAATGGCTACAGAAAATTGCGATAATGATGAAACAGGCAGATTACTCCCCTCTGGGACATTATACTCTTTTTGAAGAAGACAAATCTCAATGGAAAATTTTTATTTCTAAAGCCATTTTTCAAATATCAGTTTCCTCTGTGAAACAAGATATATGTAATTTTTTATTATTCCCATCTTTGATGTATTTGGTAATCATGTATTCAATTGTACAATATTAATAAAATCAAGATGTTTCCTTCAAAAAAAAAGTATTACTAAACTCAAGTGGAAGGATGATGCCTTCGTTGCAGTCGTTATTTCTTCACTTTCTTCACGTCTTCAGAGTAATACTTGTAAGTCTCAACATTCTTAGACTTTCTAGTCTAACCTAAACGAAGTTGACTCTAGTAATTAATCAAGCGACTCTAGATGAGTTTTGATACTAAAATATGATAACCAAACTTGACATACCAACGCTTGGTGGGTTCAACCGAGCTATGCTCTAACACAATATATTACTACATTTAGAGATGTATATGCACATTGTCATAAGAAATCTGTTTTCGAATTTTATTTTCCGTCCTTGTTAACTTGGCTCAACATGTTTTACTAGCACTTAATTTTGTGATGATTTTATTATAGCCAAATAATACCAAGATCAGTCACTAATTCCCTTCAAGTTAAAGGCCAAATATTTTTCATATGTAAAAGTTGTTAGAGCACTGCTCGGTCGAACTCGCAAGCGTTGTTATCTCGAGATTCTTTGTCAAGTTTAGTTGATCAAAATTATAAGTCTTGATTTCTAGTCTACTTATAGCTATGTTTCAGATTATGATAGAATATGTAGTTGAGCTTTAGACTTCACGGTGTTCATTGATTGAAGACGAAGATTTAATGAGGAGAGCTTGGAGGAACTTCATCAACAAAAGTTATGTGGAGACTAAAACTTATCTATCACTCTGAAGTCTATTCTATTCTGTCTCCTAATGAGACTATATCGTATAGCTATATATACTTTTATATTATACACATTTGACATTTCGAACCGAGTTTAACTCGTTTATGTATTTTTCGAAATATGTGTTGGAAGCTTTTTTCTTTAGCTACGTTCATCGTTATTCTTTACAAGTTTAGTTGGAAACAATTTATTTGTTGGAAACTATATAATAAGTCAAAATATGATCATGTGGAAATTGCCTTGAAACATCTTACATGATTTGTGTGAAATAATCATTTGATGTTGACTTGGAAAGTTTCGTATTGATCATTCGATCACTTGAAAATTACTCATAAGCTAAGGTTTGTGTGATACATCCGTTGTCGTCTTCTAAGGATGTTTCAATGATTGAAATGGGAGTTTAGAACAAATACCTTTGTCTGGATATAACACAGTATGCGTACTTAGTATGCAAACTGTTTTGGTATGATTCAAGTCCGGGAACCTTGTTTGATCACCTAGTATGCGAATAGTTTTAATTGAAAAGTCAGGGAACCTTGTTTTCATATCTAGTATGAGAACGGTTCTACCTGAGTTAGGTCCCGGATGGCTGTTTGCATACCCGTTCACAGACGGCTGGACAAGACCAAAGTCCGGAAGCTATAGCTTGCGTACCTGTTTGTAAACTTAGTGGGTAAGTTCTAAAATCGGTTAAGTATGTTTTTCATACTCATGAACAAATACATTTATGAATTAAGGAGTGCAATCTTTGCAAACCGTGGCTTAATGTTCATGAATTGATTCTTATATAAGTACTTTGTACTATTACGAATCAATCCTATTTTGTTTCAATTTGTTCATATATATTTCTATGAGATAATGAACAATTGAACAACTCTATTTGAAACACAATTAGATTTATTTGATTATCTTTCATGATTGATTGATCATCATATTTGATCTAGAAGTGTTAGATGAATGGAGTTCAGACAAAAGTGTTCAGATGGCTAACTTCGATTAATTGTTATTGAGCCAACTTAATATACACGTTTAAGTACGTTTACCCATATCTAAATGAAAGTATATTTTATTTGTGTGTAACAAGCTAAGACCATCTAACGGTGGAGAGATATTTCTTTGGTTTTAAGCAAACTTAAGCTTGAATCTTAAACCAGGTTTTCATCTTTGTTACTAAGCTATCTTAGCTTTGATTGAAACCAAACCCTGATTTGAAAGACTATATAAGGGAGAACTCTAGCAACTTGAAAACCTAATCCCGGCACTTTCCCGTGTCCTAGTTGCGACTAGAGTCGATTCTCCTTTAACCTAGGTTTTTCCAAAACCATATTAGGTTAACGACTTGAAGACTTCATTTGGGATTCGTGAAGCCAGATCCAACTATTTTATCTGTAGTTGCATATTCTGATCTTACTTGTTCAATCGTATTGAGTATTATCTTCTCTAAGATTTTCTCGAGATTTATCTCCTCACAAAGCTCTTGTCTCATTCTTTTTAATTTTATAATAACTTCTTCTACTACCATATAGTTAAGTTATTGTGAGGTGGTTGATATTTCTAGGCTGCTCTTCGGGAGTATAAGACCGGATTATCAATTGGTTCATGTTCACCTTTATTTATCATAAGACGAAAAAAAACTTCGTAGGTAGTATTGTGGGAGACAAATTTATCTATCAGAATAGACTTATCTGTGTGAGAAAGATTTTTTTATAAGTCTTCAACTTTGGGACGTAGCAACTCTTAGTTGTAGGTGAGATCAGCTAAGGGAATCAATTGCGCAGAATCCGGCGTGGTTCTAGAGGCGTAAGGAACGCGACTATACCTTAATCGGTGTGAGACTTGGTTAGGGCTCTGACGAGGTGTCAACTCGCAAATAATAATTTCTACTTCTCTTTACACTAGCAAGTAGTACAATGAAAGCAGGATCGTCCCAAGGGAGGTATGAAGCAAAAGTTGTTATGCAAATATTCTTAGCAAAGAAGATTTTTGTTGTAGAAATTCTGAAAATTACAAAGTTGGATTCAAATATGAGATGAGATTGATTAAGGATTCATTCTCGACCACAAAACATAAACCAAATTGATATATAGCACGTTCTTCGCATTATCTTGTTACTAACAACCCTAGGATAATTAGTACGCTCAACTATCCCGTTATTATCTCCTAAGCTCACCGGATACGGAAGCGCTCGACTACCGGATTCTACTTGCCAAGTTTCCTAGAAGTACGCTCTCTAGGTGTGACTTAAACAAATGCTCTAAGTTTTGTGAGATAAGGTGGCTCCTAGTGATGAACTCAAAAGCATGAATCACCTACTAGTGTCAATTTCTACATATGGGTATTTAACAAAGTCCCATCATCAATACCCACATATTGCTACTTGTGTTTAATTCTCTAGAAAATTACGGGTCGAAGAAAATCTAAACTAGCAATAAGATTGTGACATAAATATTTAATTTCGAACTTAAACAATTAAAGAACAATCCATAAGCATTATTAGCATGGTAGAAATCAAACAATAATAAGAATAAATGCAAGAGAACAAGTTATTCCATATCAATTGTAGGTTCATATTCCGGGCTTTGAAATCGCCCTTAATCAAAAATTGTTTTAGTTACTCATAGTTTTGGAGTTCATCATCAATAATAATTGAATAAAGAAGATAAAATATAAAAACAAAAGCAAACCCTAGCTGCGGCTCTCTTTCAAAACTCCCAGTAGAATACGTGATAATGTTGTAGAAAAACTTCTCCTTTTTGTAGCTTTCTCATCTCCAAAACTAGGTCATATCCTCAAAAGTCCAATATGTCCAGCAAGCCCATATAATTCATCTGCGAAAGTAGCCCAATAGAAAACTCTGACCCCAAAAATATTCGTCGGTAACTGGCCGGAAATCATCCGGAAAGAACTCAGGTGACCGGCTAAGTCAAAACGTCGCCGGTCAAACGAGTTAACTCGGGTCAATTGGATAGTCAAACCGAGTCACAGTGCTAACTAGGCTGACTGGTATAGTTGCAAAAGCCTAAGCCATTGCCAGGCCATAATCCAGTGTTGCACCACAAAGGTGCATTACTCATCCAAGCCCACACAATCCATCCCATTGATTCAGTACCTGATCTAGTTGCAACTCCTTCTTCATTTCAATACCTCATAAACTCTCAACAGCACCAACCATCTGTCAGCTTGAATCTTCCTTCTCTGAGTGTCACAACAATTCCTGCAAGCTCGAATCCATTACAGACTCACGGCAGTAGCTCATTCATCGAATTCTTCGCAGCACACATGCTCAAGCCACTGCATCATTTCATAGCACCAACACCTGACCTGCTCATTTCAACTCCAGTCATTCCCTTCTTATCTGCATACACACTCCCATCAGCTCATTCATACCTGCCCTGCAAAACAGCCCCTGCTATTCCATGGCTTAAGCTTCAGTCACCATCACAGTACCAAAAATGACTGCAACTCTTCTTCCCTGTGTTGTTCTAACACCAGCAAACACCATATAACATCACAGCTTCCTTTACGTGGCACCAGCTTACTCGGCTGCACCTGGTGCATCTCTCAACTTCTGTATCAATTCTTGTTCACCATAACAGAACTGCATTGCATCTTTTATTCAACTGTAGTTGACCACCAACACTCATCCTATCCTTCCTTGTAATGCCAAGTTCACATACAATCCCATTTAAGCTCCCATTACACCATTTTGAATCAACCTGCAATGCTCTCTTGCAGTTCCTGCAAGGCCAACTCCATTAGAATCAGTAGCACTACCATATCACCGGTTTACACAAACTGAACTCCACCAGTCACTGCAATCAGTTCAACCACCACTTCAATTTATGCCTGGATCCTAACATTCATCTATAAACCCATTCTTTCATCCAGCAACACTCATTGCTCCTTCTTCATATCAGCTCAAACCCTATCTATTCCTAATTTGAACAACAACAGCAATTTCAACTTCTCATCTTCAATTACCAACCAAAATCAATCCCAACTCAAATCTAAGTTTAACCCATCTGTAATTCGTCTGCAACTCATCTTTTAAACTCTGAATCAGCTTCCAAATCTTCATCTCCATGAAACCATAGATATCAACAGCAACAACTCATGTTCTTACCTGACTTCTCTTCCATTTAAGCTGAACATCAACAGATCCATCTTCTCGATTTCTCCATCGACCCATTTATCACCTCCTCCAACAAATTCATGGCTTGATTTCTTGTTTCAACTCAAAATACTGTAATCTTTTTTCTCAGATCTTCAACAACTGCACCTCCTAGCTGCTTCGGAACCAAATTCCACCACAAACCCTATCTGTAGAATCATTAGTCAATCATCATAGGAACATTTCCTCTCTGATCTTCTCAATTCCTTCATTTCTCTGAATTTCGGTGCCGCACTCTCTGAATTCGAGGTGAGTGGTAATGAAAGACAAACCAGTTGTCTGAGAAGCACTTGACCTCATTAGGTCTGTCCGTACGGACTGGATATTGGCATCCAATGACTTGGATAAGGGCTGCCAAAGTGAGTATTTGGCTTGTCAGTTGTAGGGAACCGACATCTCATTCTTCGCCTGCGACTTGATTTTGCTCCTTTTCACTCCAAATAAACACTTTCTTCTTCTTCGAATTCTTCCACCAACAGCAGGCGTCTCTTACTTCTCATATCCACTTCTTTTCTTCAATGTCTCTTCATCACTAAAGCAGTCGTGCTTTTCAGACAAAAATTTGCATCACCAAAGCCGACATACTTTTCAGATAGAGGCGAAGAAATAAAAGCAAATAATGAGAAATAATCCGCCTCCAACAGCATTTGCACCTTTTTTCCTTTTAAGCGACGTTTCTTCTTCTTTTGTTCCAAATGACTCCAAAGTACCTGAATACTCAAAAGCAAACATAAGATACATAATTTACAAGAAAACTTAGCAAAGAAAGCATAAACAATAGACAAATATCAAGGTGTTTTAGACACCTATCAAATTCCCCCGCACTTAGATTTTGCTAGTCCTCGAGCAAATCAAACAAAATAATTCTAAAACATACATACAACTCCGTCTCGTCGAGTCTACGGTTACTTTAGCATAAATAACAAGCCTTCAAACCTCTAGGTGTCCCTAGAGGACGAGTTTTAGTCTCGTGAAGGTTTACAAGAGGAGTACCTACTAAACCTTTTACTCCAAATTCCAGCTACCTGTGAAGAATCTATGAATGAATCCAAAATGACTACAGGAGGAGGTGCCTTGATGCAAACTCAATTCATATATAAGTAAACAAAGCTCTACTTAGAAAGTTGAACAAACCACAATACTCGGAATCTAACTAACCACAATCACACAAGAATAGATTAAGAAGATGTATATAGAGGTAGATGTTTGTGAATGTTGACTAAAGTGACCGGTGTTTTCCATATCTGTCTGAAGGTCACCGCCAAGATGAACCTATGACCTAATGGGTTGAGATATTGGTCTGAATTTTAATATCAACTCAGCTGGCATATACAAGGGAACCAGCAGTCGACAATCTTAATTCTAGATCAACTCAACTGGCATATACAAGGGAACCAACAGTCGATTTTATTGAACAAAGATATAATTGATTTTTTTCTTTTTTATTTTCACTTTTTTTTTCACTTTTTTTTTTTTTTGTGATTTGACAACATGATTAGATCTTTTGATCCAAGCGCATGCTTCTTGTCAGCAGATTACATGGTAATTCCCTTGGATCTTGCATTCCACGCTTGTTTAGGCGACGGAGACAAGGATAACACACATATATTGCATCAAAGTGTCAATCTTTTTCTTTTTCTTTTGTATATATACTCCGGTTGGTCTAATTGGTCTGGTCTCTTTTTTTTTTTTTTTTTTAGTAACTCAATCACTCTATTTCATCCTAGCAGTAATAACAATTCGATGTTAGTGACCCACCAAATCACTTAGTGAAACAAAAAATTGCAAAAATAAAAACAGAAGGTGATATGGTGACATTTCGAGATATGGTAACAACTATCATATTATTCCTAACACATGAGCTCTGTCCGTCCTTTTAGTTAATGGGTTCCTCAACTCCTGTAACCAAGATGGTTCCATCCACTTATATTGGCAGTGTCATCCTAAAGGCACAAGTCTCTAGATTTCGGAGTTTATAAAGCAATTTTTTTTTTCTATTTTTTTTTAACTAAAGGCAACAAACTCTAAAAACATATAAAAGCTACCCCACACTTAAACTTTACATTGTCCTCAATGTAAAATTTAGTCATTCAAAGTAAAGTTCAAGGTGGGGAAATTCCGCAAATGATATGTAAAAACAAAAAAATAAAGATAACATGCTTAAAAATAAAAAAGATAAAGATAAAGATACAAAACCGGTGGGTTGCCTCCCACTTAGCGCTTGGTTTAAAGTCGTCAGCCCGACTTTCATCTCCAATTACTCCTCCAGAGGGAGTGGATCACTCAATGTGACCATATCCCGATTCTCCGTCACAAATTGCTCATAGTATGGTTTCAAACGATTGTCGTTGACCTTGGAAACCATCCCTGTTTTGGGACTAATAATTTCAACTGCACCATGCGCAAACACATTAGTAACAACAAATGGTCCAACCCATCTGGACCTAAGTTTACCCGGAAACAATTTAAGACGAGAATGGAATAAAAGAACTTTCTGCCCTACTTCAAAACTCTTTTGGGAAATCATTATCATGGAAAGCTTTGGTCTTTTCTTTGTAAATGCGTGAAATTTCATATGCATCATTTAGTATCTCTTCTAACTCATTGAGTTGAAGTTTCCTATGTTCACTAGCTGCATCTAATTCCATATTACATACCTTAATAGCCCAATAAGCTTTGTGTTCAATTTCGACGGGAAGATGGCAAGGTTTACCATAGACAAGCCTAAAAGGAGACATACCGATGGGTGTCTTGTAAGCTGTCCTATACGCCCACAAAGCGTCATTGAGTCTATAACTCCAATCTTTCCTTGTAATGTTCACCGTCTTCTTAAGGATGGACTTAATCTCCCGGTTGGAAATTTCAGCTTGACCACTCATTTGTGGATGGTACGGTGTGCCAACTTTATGAGAAATGTTATGCTTCTTTACAAGAGCATGAAAGGATCTCTTGAAGTGCGACCCTCCATCACTAATCACCACTCGAGGTGTACCAAATCTAGAAAAGATATGTTCTTTCACAAACTCACAAACAACTTGAGAATCATTAGTAGGGGTGGCTTTAGCTTCAACCCACTTAGAAACATAATCTACATCAAGAAGTATATAAAATTTCCCATTGGAATTCACAAAAGGCCCCATAAAATCGATACCCCAAACATCAAAAATCTCAACAGCGAGAATTGGTGTTTGCGGCATTTGGTTTCTAGCACCTAGGTTACCTGTCCTTTGACACCTATCACAAGCCTTGCAAAATAAATATGCATCCTTAAACAATGTAGGCCAATAAAAACCACTTTCGAGAACCTTGAAGGTTGTCCTCTTGGCTCCGAAATGGCCACCACAAGCATATGAGTGACAAAAATTTAGAATTGATTGGAACACGGATTCGAGTATGCACCTGCGGATCATTTGATCATAGCAATACTTCCACAAATAAGGTTCATCCCATATATATTGCTTGTCAATCTTCTTGAGCTTGTGTTTCTGAAATGTAGATATGGAACTAGGTACTTGTCCCGTCACCAAGAAGTTAACAATATCAGCGTACCATGGAGTTGTGCTAACAACCGTAAAGAGTTGCTCATCCGGGAAACTATCATGCAAAGGAATCATTTCTTCGGACACAACCAATCTGCTTAGATGATCCGCTACAGTATTCTCACTGCCCTTCTTGTCCTTGATTTGCAAGTTGAACTCTTGAAGAAGAAGAATCCACCTTATGAGCCTTGGATTAGCATCCTTTTTTGTGAGCA
The DNA here is from genome assembly GCA_023531295.1 of Papaver armeniacum. NCBI lineage: Eukaryota > Viridiplantae > Streptophyta > Magnoliopsida > Ranunculales > Papaveraceae > Papaver > Papaver armeniacum. The sequence continues at coordinate 359,213 of JAJJWW010013570.1, read as the reverse complement.
AGTATCGAAGTGCAGCATGGTCGGAGAAAACCACCACCTTTGTACCCACCAAATAAGATCTAAACTTCTCTAGTGCAAATACTATGGCCAAGAGCTCCTTTTCAGTAGTGGAGTAGTTGATTTGTGCTTCGTTGAGAGTTCTAGAAGCAAAATAAATGGCATATGGAACTTTACCATCTCGTTTTCCCAACACGGCTCCAACGGCATAATCACTTGCATTGCACATCAACTCAAATGACTTGTTCCAATCCGGTGGTTTGATAATTGGTGCGGTAGTCAACAACTCTTTCAAGGTGTCAAAAGCTTCCTTGCATTCCTTGTCACAATCAAAGGCCATATCTTTCTGCAAAAGTCTACACAAGGGCATTGCAATCTTGGAGAAATCCTTGATGAATATCCTATAAAAACCTACATGACCAAGAAAAGAGCGAATCTCCCTCACAATTGTGGGGTATTGTAAGTTTCGAATCAAATCTATCTTAGCCTTGTCCACTTTAAAGGATATAACATGGCCTAGTACAATCCCATGATTCACCATAAAGTGACACTTTTCCCAATTAAGCACAAGATTAGTTTCTACGCATCGTTTAAGAATAAGTGAAGGGTTATCTAAACACTTGTCAAAAGAATCACGATACACGCTAAAATCGTCCATGAACACTTCTATGATGCTTTCCACATAATCTGAAAATATACTTACCATACAACGTTGAAAAGTGGCTGGAGCATTGCACAAGCCAAATGGCATACGTCTATACACAAAAGTGACAAAAGGACAAGTAAACGTCATCTTTTCTTGATTTTCCGGAGCTATTACAATCTGGTTATAACCTGAAAAACCGTCAAGAAAGCAATAGTGAGAGTGCCCAGCCAACCTTTCAAGCATTTGATCAATGAATGGTAAGGGAAAATGGTCCTTTTGAGTGGTATAGTTGAGCTTTCGGTAGTCAATGCAAACTCTCAAACCGGTCTGAATTCTAGTTGGAACCAAGTCATTATCTTCGTATTTCACAACCGTGATTCCGGACTTCTTTGAACGACTTGAACCGGGCTCACCCATTTGCTATCGGATATGGGATAGATAACCCCTACATCCAACAACTTCAGGATTTCTTTCTTGACTACTTCCATCATCGGAGGGTTCAAGCGACGTTGAGCTTCTCTTGTTGGTTTTGCCCCCTCCTCAAGAAGTATTCGGTGCATACATGTGGAAGGGTTGATTCCTTTGATATCGGCAATGGTCCCCCCAATGGAATACTTGTACTCTCTTAGCACTCGAACAAGCTTCTCCTCTTGCACCTTGGTAAGGTCTTTGGCAATGATCACCGGCAACTCTTCCTTATCACCTAAATATATGTATTTGAGGTGATCCAGAAGAGGTTTCAACTCAAGAATAGGTGCCTGCACGATCGATGGTAAAAGTTTCTCATTAGTAAGTGGCAAAGAAACATAAGACCCATTATACTTTTGTGGAACTTCTTGTAATGAGTTAAGAGCTAAAACAACCTCTTTAAGCTCATCACAAATAGACAATTCCCTTTCAAGGTCTTTGTATTTTCCATAACCTAAACCTTCCACTATGGTGTTTTCTAAAGCATCTTCACCATTCAATTCAAAAATCTGTTGAGCTAGATAATCAATAATATCAATTGAAAAACAGGAATGCACATCACTAGGATATCTCATAGCCTCAAAGATATTGAAACTTATGACTTCGTCATCAAATTCCATAGTTAAGGCGCCTTTATAAATATTTATCTTTGTTCTTGCGGTTCGCATGAATGGTCTACCCAACAACAAGGGAGTAGACGATGGTGAATCTTCATCCATCATGTCAAGAACATAGAAATCCGCCGGAAAATGAGCTGATTAACCTGCACCAAAACATCTTCAATGACCCCTTTCGGGTAAGTATTACATCTATCAGCAAGTTGTATAACAATTCCGGTATTCATAAGAGGACCAAGTTTCAAGGATTCATAAATGGAAGCAGGCATAACATTTATGGATGCTCCTAAATCTAGCAAAGCACGTTCAAACCTGATTTTACTAATAGTACATGGTATGGTGAAACCACCGGGATCTTTCAACTTAGGTGGAAGTTTCTTTTGAAGATATGCCGAAGCATTTTCCCCCACACTCATTACCTCATTACCGGTAAATTTGTGCTTGTTAGTGCACAATTCTTTCAAGAACTTTGCATAGCGAGGAACCTGCCTTATCGCCTCAATGAGTGGAATGTTCACTTCAATCTTCTTAAAGATCTCCCAAATCTGTTGGTACAATGTCTCCTTGTTCGACTTTGCAAACCTGCTAAGAAAAGGTGGAGGAGTAGCATAAGTAGAAACACGAGTTTTAGAGTTAGAATTTGTTACCGGGTCATCCTTTTTAGGGGCTATTTTGACCCTCTTCTTTCTCCAAATCAGATTCATGGGACACCGGTGATGTTGCCGGTTTCTCTACTTGCTTCCCACTTCGTAGCTCAATAGCATTGGAATTCTCCTTATGATTTAATGGTTGTGAAGGAAGTTTTCCAGCTGCTTGTGCTTCAAATTTGCTCACATTAGTAGCTAGTTGACCCATTTGTGTTCGGATGTCCTTCATATCCATCTCTGACTTTTGCGTATCTTGCGCCATTATGTTGAAAATGAGATTCAACTTGTCATCTATACTCGTGCCTTGATTTTCTTGATGTGGCATTTGCAAGAATTGGTACCCACCTTGTTGATTAAAAGGAGGATTGGAAACTGCCGCTTGCTTGTTGGCATAGCTGAAATTGGGATAATCTCGCCAACCCGGATTGTATGTGCTAGAGTACGGATAATATCTTGGACTTTGCTGATTTTGGTACATGGCACTTGCTTGCTCAACATCTTCGGTGTATGATGATGGTATGACAGCAGTTGCTATTTATTGCATCATCCTCTCCATGTTACCCATTCTATGTTCCATATGTGAAGAATCACCAACTTTATTCACTTTCCTTACCGCTGATTCACCTCGGGTGTAGAATTGTTGAGTGTTTGCAGCCATGTTTTCTAACAAGCTTGTAGCTTCAGCAATGGTTTTATTGGTGAGTGCACCACCACTTGCGGCATCGATCAAATTTCTATCATTAGAAAGCAACCCCTCATAGAAATATTGAATCACAAGCTGATCGCTGATTTGGTGGTGTGGAAAACTAGCTAAAAGCTTCTTGTAGCTCTCCCAATACTCATAGAGAGTCTCTCCCGATACTTGTCTAATACCATAAATCTCCTTGCGAATCACATCTTCTTTTGATGCCGGAAAATACTTCTCAAGGAAAAACTTCTTCATTCCATTCCATGTGGTTATACTTCCTGAAGGTAAGCAAAAGAACCACTCTCCTACAACATCTATAAGGGAGAAAGGAAAAGCTGTCATCATAGCTATATCGGCATCTGCAGTTGTTTGCTTCAAACTAGTCACAACATGATGGAATTGTTGTAAGTGACGATTAGGATCCTCTCCCGCTAAACCTCTGAATTTGGGCAGCAAGTGAATCAATTGCGGCTTCAACTCAATGGTTTCATTCAGCCGAATACATAAAGGCTGCTGGTCAATGTTTGAAGAAGTGAGCTCCTTGAGTGTTCTTGGAGCAGGTGTTCGACCTCCCATTGTGTTGTCTTCCTCTTTGTCCAAGTCCGAGAATTCACTTGGTGTAGAACTAGGAGGAAGTGGAGTATTCACTGCTCGAATCAAGTCTTTTAGCAAAGTGCCCGAACAAAGACTTATACCAATTGGACTTGGTCTGCCCTCTCCACGCATTCACCAAAGAAATAGTACCTGAAAATCAGATTCTAAGAGATTGAATAAGTAAACTGAAATTGAAAATAAAAGCAAAAATAACAACTAAGAATAAAAATAACAACTAAACTTGCCACTGCCTCCCCGGCAACGGAGATTGATTAAGGATTCATTCTCGACCACAAAACATAAACCAAATTGATATATAACACGTTATTCGCATTATCTTGTTACTAACAACCCTAGGATAATTAGTACGCTCAACTATCCCGTTATTATCTCCTAAGCTCACCGGATACGGAAGCGCTAGACTACCGGATTCTACTTGCCAAGTTTCCTAGAAGTACGCTCTCTAGGTGTGACTTAAACAAATGCTCTAAGTTTTGTGAGATAAGGTTGTTCCTAGTGATGAACTCAAAAGCATGAATCACCTACTAGTGTCAATTTCGACATATGGGTATTTAACAAAGTCCCATCATCAATACCCACATATTGCTACTTGTGTTTAATTCTCTAGACAATTACGGGTCGAAGAAAATCTAAACTAGCAATAAGATTGTGACATAACTATTTAATTTCGAACTTAAACAATTAAGGAACAATCCATAAGCATTATTAGCATGGTAGAAATCAAACAATAATAAGAATAAATGCAAGAGAACAAGTTATTTCATATCAATTGTAGGTTCATATTTCGGGCTTTGAAATCGCCCTTAATCAAAAATTGTTTTAGTTACTCATAGTTTTGGAGTTCATCATCAATAATAATTGAATAAAGAAGATAAAAGATAAAAACGAAAACAAACCCTAGCTGCGGCTCTCTTTCAAAACTCCCAGTAGAATACGTGATAATGTTGTAGAAAAACTTCTCCCTTTTGTAGCTTTCTCATCTCCAAAACTAGGTCATATCCTCAAAAGTCCAATATGTCCAGCAAGCCCATATAATTCATCTGCGAAAGTAGCCCAATAGAAAACTCTGACCCCAAAAATATTTGCCGGTAACTGGCCGGAAATCAGTCGGAAAGAACTCAGGTGACCGGCTAAGTCAAATAGTTGCCGGTCAAACGAGTTAACTCGAGTCAATTGGATAGTCAAACCGAGTCACAGTGCTAACTAGGCTGACTGGTCTAGTTGCAAAATCCTTAGCCATTGCCAGGCCATAATCCAGTGTTGCACCACAAAGGTGCATTACTCATCCAAGCCCACACAATCCATCCCATTGAGTCGGTACCAGATCCAGTTGCAGCTCCTTCTTCATTTCAATACCTCATAATCTCTCAACAGCACCAGCCATATGTTCAGCTTGAATCTTCCTTCTCTGAGTGTCACAACAATTCCCGCAAGCTCGAATCCATTATAGACTCACGGCAGCATCTCAGTCATCGAATTCTTCGCAGCACACTTGCTCAAGCCACTACATCATTTCATAGCACCAATACCTGACCTGCTCATTTCAACTCCAGTCATTCCCTTCTTATCTTCATACACACTCCCATCATCTCATTCATACCTGCCCCGCAAAATAGCTCATGCTATTCCATGGCTTGAGCTTCAGTCACCATCACAGTACCAACAATGACTGCAACTCTTCTTCCCTGTGTTGTTCTAACACCAGCAAACACCATATAACATCACAGCTTCCTTTACGTGGCACCAGCTTACTCAGCTGCACCTGGTGCATCTCTCAACTTCAGTATCACTTCTTGTTCACCACAACAGAACTGCAATACATCTTTTATTCACCTGTGGTTGACCACCAACAGTCCTCCTAGCCTTTCTTGCAATGCCAAGTTCACATACAATCCCATTTCAGCTCCCATTACACCATTTTGACTCAACATGCAATGCTCTCTTGCAGTTTCTGCAAGGCCAACTCCATTAGAATGAGTAGCACCACCATATCACCGGTTTACACAAACTGAACTCAACCAGTCACTGCAATCAGTTCAACCACCACTGCAATTTATACCTGGATCCTAACATTCATCTATAAGCCCATTCTTTCATCCAGCAATACTCATTGCTCCTTCTTCATATCAGCTCAAACCCTCTCTATTCCTAATTTGAACAACAGCATCAATTTCAACTTCTCATCTTCAATTACCAACCAAAATCAATCCAAACTCAAATATGAGTTTAACCCATCTGTAATTCGTCCGCAACTCATCTTTTAAACTCTGAATCAGCTTCCAAATCTTCATCTCCATGAAACCCTAGATATCAACTGCAATAACTCATGTTCTTACCTGACTTCTCTTCCATTTAAACTGAACATCAACATATCCATCTTCTCGATTTCTCCATCGACCCATTAATCACCTCATCCAACAAATTCATGGCTTGATTTCTTGTTTCAACTCAAAATCCTGTAATCTTTCTTCTCAGATCTTCAATAACTGCACCTCCTAGCTGCTTCAGAACCAAATTCCACCACAAACCTTATCTGTAGAATCATTAGTCATTCATCATAGGAACATTTCCTCTCTGATCTTCTCAATTGCTTAATTTCTCTGAATTTCGGTGCCGCACTCTCTGAATTCGAGGTGAGTGGTAATGAAAGACAAACCAGCTATCTGAGAAGCACTTGACCTCATTAGGTCTGTCTGTACGGACTGGATATTGGCATCCAGTGACTTGGATAAGGGCTGCCAAAGTGAGTATTTGGCATGTCAGTTGCAGGGAACTGACAACTCATTCTTCGCCCGCGACTTGATTTTGCTCCTTTTCACTCCAAATAAACGCTTTCTTCTTCTTCGAATTCTTCCACCAACAGTAGCCGTCTCTTACTTCTCACATTCACTTCTTTTCTTCAATGTCTCTTCATCACTAAAGCAGTCGTGCTTTTCAGACAGAAATTTGCATCACCAAAGCCGACATACTTTTCACATAGAGGCGAAGAAATAAAAGCAAATAATGAGAAATAATCCGCCTCCAACAGCAGTTGCACCTTTTTGCCTTTTAAGCGACGTTTCTTATTCTTTTGTTCCAAATGACTCCAAAGTACCTAAATACTCAAAAGCAAACATAAGATACACCAAGAAAATTTAGCAAAGAAAGCATAAACAATAGACAAATATCAAGGTGTTTTAGACACCTATCAGGCTCAACTACATTCCAATCCGAAGTTAACTTGTAGTAGGATAGTGTTTGTAGCGGCTTAATACAGTATGGTGTTAAAATCTTGACTAGGTCCCGGGGTTTTTCTGCATTTGAGGTTTCCTCGTTAACAAAATTTCTGGTATCTGTGCTATTTATTTTCCGCATTATAATTTTATATAATTGAAATATCACAGGTTGTGCGTAGTTCAATCAATTGGTAAATCCGACCTTTGTTTGTTGGATATAAATTTATTGACACTTGGATATTGGTCTTTGGTACCGTCCAAGTATTTCTCATATCAATCGGGCTCATAGATTTGTATATGTTTGATTTGCTGACTGATTTGAGAAAAAAAGATATAACTCTTTGATATCTTTCTTAGTTGAGCTCGCTTTATAAGCTGGTGCTCTCAGAATAATATTGGAGTTAGTCCATACAGATTTCCGAACGAATTATTGGGTGTGGTTGTTATACCCCCGCTTTTTTAATTGGTATCAGAGCAGGCAAACATGGTAAGACCTCATAAGTCTGTGTTTGTAGCAATCTGACTCTATGGACAGAAGTGTTATATCTATAAACGTACCACCAGTCTTCGATGGCTCAAATTACTTATGGTGGAAAATTGCTATGCGTGCCTTTCTTCAAGCACGTGATTTTCAATCACGGGTTCATATTGTTAATGGCTATAATCCTCCAATGGTTACAGTAGACGGTGTAACTGTTCCAAAGGGATATTGTTGAGTATGAGCCTGTCGAGATTCTTGATGCAAAGCAAAATTCTGACGGATTGAATGCTATCATCCATGCCATTGCCCCAGATATTCAGCACCATGTGACTACGTGCACTCGGTCTAAAGATGCTAGGGAAATCTTAGAAACCGTATTTGAAGGGAATACCTCTGAGAAAGAAGCTAGGCTCCAAAACCTAAATTCTGATTGGGAAAACCTTCATATGGATGATGAAGATTCATTTGATGAGTTTCTGAAATTGTTAATGCATCTTTTGCTTTGGGTAAGACTATTCCTGAAAAGGACATTGTGATGAAAATTCTCAGATCATTACCAGCTAGATACGATTCTAAGAAACATGCCATTGTTAAAGGAAATAACCTTGATACACTTTCCAGAAGTACTCTTGTTTGGAAGTTAAAGATCTTTGATCATGAATATACATCCAAATCTGGAAAAGATATTGCTTTCAAAGCACAAAAGAACACTAAATTACTTGATAAAAGTAAAAGTGTTGGTAACTCTGTGGATGATCCTATTGAGACTGATTCATCGGATGAAGATCTTGACAACTCAGTCTCACTGATCACAAGACAGTTTAAAGATCTTCTTTTGAAGAGAAGTAAACGGTTCATCAGAGATAAACCAAGATCATTAGTTAAACCTCATGATCGTGTTCCTCCTAAAAACAGGTACACTATCGACACTGATGATGAGGATATGACACAGTGCTTCAAGTGTAAATGTTTTTGTCATTTTGCTAATGAGTGTCCAAATCGTAGAAAATACACTGGAAACAAAGGTTTTGCTGCAACTCTTGATGAAATGTCTGATCACTATGATTCAAATGAAGATGAAAAATCAAGTGTTGCACACCTTGGCGAATATATTAATTTTGATAATTATAACAATACGTACATCAATCTTCATATTCTTCCTGGAGAAACTTCTTCGACCAACTTAGAGGATAAAATGGATTGTACTCTATCTACTGAAAATTTTATCTCACATGTTTCAGGTACTTCAATTTGTTTAGCAGCATGCTCGGCTATGGTGCCTGAACCATCCTCCACATTGACATGTTCTTATTGTACTATTAAGGTTCATGAACTCTCTAGTTGTTTCAAGTACAAACATAAAGTAAGATATGTCAACAATATTCAACGGAGAGCAAATCAATTAGCAAACAAGCTCAAACTTTTTCTGAAGTCGAATCCATCCGAGGTATGTAAATTAACTCATCTCCGAAGAAGTTAATTTCTAAAGAAAAAGTTAGACCTCTACAGAAAAGAACTAGGTCTAAACGACCTATGAAAAAGGGAACTGATAATTCCAAACAGGAATCACATGGTGAATAGATTATTTTTCACCCCAACACAACCTAATTGTGTTGAAGGTACATCTTGTCTCATGTGCCCGAATTCAAAGAGACAAGAGTTATGCACAATCGGGTTTTAGGAAAAGAAACTATTTAGTTTATTTTTCTTTTTATGTTTTTCTAGAATTCTGTTGATCTTTTCATATTCTCAAATGGTATTGAAAAGGTTTATCATTAAAAGAGGGTTAAAATTGACAATTCTACCTTTTTTAGGGTTAAGAGTTGTTCGTACGTGAATCATACTTACTTTGTATATAGATTATGTCCTTCCCTGGAAACTCTTTTTGTCAAAAGATTGCTTGTGGAGCTAGTTTTGTGTATTTCTCTCACAATCCCATATTTGAATGAAGATTCCAAGCATCATATCTTCTGATGGAAAAGATGTTAACATGATTGTTAAGCCATCAATCATAATGAAAAAAGGTAAATCCCATTCATATACAACTTTGAAGAGAAAAAGGAAGAATATGAAGAAACCATGGGCTAATCCCTCAAATCTTCAAAAGTTTTCTGGTGTTCTTGAAGAGTTGAAAGAAACAAGGATGGAGATGCAATAAATAAAGGCTATTGTTCTAAGATCTCTTGAAATTCAGAAGGCCCTGGTTCGGTATCAGTCAAGAAGGTTTGTTGGAATTGACTCCTTTTTTCATGAACCTTATGTTCCAATGTATGTTGACGACAAGGAGTTCGGGGACGATAAAGAATTTTTCAAGAATCTTAATGTCTAGGAAACTTCTTATGAGAATTTATTCTTATGTTTTTTTAAGAAGGATAAGTGGGGTTTGGAATAGCAAATGTTGTGATTACACATAATTATCGCCAACGATTTTCATCTTGAAATGTTTTTAGATTTATTTATCTAAATTCTAAGTTATTTGGAAGATGGTTTTGCAGTATTAACCTTTATTGGTTTTATATATTGCAAAAATATATTATGGGATATATGTGTTTACGTCCGTCAACTATGATTATCTCATATATGCTCAAAAGTTAAGTCTATTATGTCTTTATGCAAATATTGATAAAAGATATAATAAACTTTTGAATATTCCGCAGTATTGATCTTTCCTTGATCCACTTTTATGTGAAAGTACTGTATGGCTCTGTAAGTTTTCTTATGTGGAGCATTTCCAATTAAATTAATCAATAAGGTCTTCTTGTGGTTAATTTATCTGAGTTTACTGGATGCAAATCCATGTGATTTGTTAATATCCAAAGAAATCCTTATTTTCTTGTAAAAGTAAGGTCGCTCTTGTTGTTCTTTCGGGAATGACATTTTTATATGGGAGAGTTCTTAATTGAATTGTGCTTAATTGCCAAATCTTTGTGGGGAGTGCGCCTGTGGAATATTGTAGGAGTTATCTTGTATCTTTATAAACTCCTTGATGAATACACTAAGTTTCGACTATATTGACAAAAAGGGGGATATGTTCTCTTTTAGTCATGAATTATCTCTTTGAGAACTTCATTATGATCCCGTAGTTTTCGTACCTTTGCTAATTTATATTGACAAAAGGGGGGAGAATTATTTGGCAGTTCACACTACATACATATGGTTTACAGATCATTATGTAAGGGGGAATGGTTTTCATTGTATGATGAAGTATTGACTAAGGGGGAGATTGTCAAAGTTGTGATGCAATTGGACTTTGATACTGTGTAATAATACTAGGACATTGTATAACAATAATTGAGAACATCAATTTTCTTATTTTTATGGCTACAGATCTTCAACAACAATGATGCTGAGTTGAACACGTTCAGAATCACTGGAGTACTTGGAGTAGCGAAGAATTCAAGGAATGTTGAAGTTCCAAGGAAATCAAGCATGTTGGATAAGAAGCTACAAAGTTTATTTATTTTGTAATCCATATGTATTGATAGTTTTGTTACTAAAATTGACAAAGTGGGAGATTGTTAGAGCACTGCTTGGTCGAACTCGCAAGTTTTGCTATCTCAAGCTTGTTTGTCAAGTTTAGTTGATCAAAAGTATAAGTCTTGATTCCTAGTCTATTTATAGCTATGTCTTGGATTATGATAGAATGTGTAGTTGAGCTTTAGACTTCACTACGTTCATCGATTGAAGACGAAGATCTACTGAGGATAGCTTGGAAGAACTTCATCAACAAAAGGTATGTGGAGACTAAAACTTATCTATCACTCAGAAGTCTATTCTATTTTATATCCTAATGAGACTAAGTCGTATAGCTGTATATACTTTTATATTATACTCAGTTAATATTTCGAGCTGTGTTTAACTCACTTATCTATTTCTCGAAATATGTGTTGAAAGTTTTTTGCTTTAGCTACGTTCATCGTTATTCTTGAAAAGTTTAGTTGGAAACTAAATAATAAGTCAAAAGATGATCATGTACAAATTGCTTTGAAACATCTTACATGATTTGTGTGAGACAATCATTTGATGTCGACCGGGAAAGTTTCATATTGATCATTCGGTCACTTGAAAATTACTTATAAGCTAATGGTTTGTGTGAGACATCCATTGTCGTCTTCTAAGGATGTTTCAATGATTGAAATGGGAGTTTAGAAAAAATACCTTTGTCTGGATACAACACAGTATAAGTACCAAGTATGCAAACTGTTTTGGTATGATTCAGGTCCAGGAACCTTGTTTGCATACCTAGTATGCGAACGGTTTTAACTGAAAAAGTCCGGGAACCTTGTTTGCATACCTAGTATGCGAATGGTTCTACCTGAGTTAGGTCCGGGACGACTGTTTGCATACCCGTTTGCAAACGGCTGGACAAGGCCAAAGTCCAGAAGCTATAGTTTGCGTACCTGTTTGCAAACTTAGTGGGTAAGTTCTAAAATCGGTTAAGTATGTTTTTCATGCTCATGAAAAAAATACATTCATTAATTAAGGAATGTAATCTTTGCAAACCGTGGCTTTATGTTCATGAATTGATTCTTATATAAGTACTTTGTACGATTACGAATCAATCCGATTTTGTTTCAATTTGTTCATATACATTTCTACGAGATAGTGAACAATTGAACAACTCTATTTGAAACACAATTAGATTCATTTGATTATCTTTCATGATTGATTGATCATCATATTTGATCTAGAAGTGTTAGATGAATGTGGTTAAGACAAAAATGTTCATATGGCTAACTTTGGTTAATTGTTATTGAGCCAACTCAATATACACGTTTAGGTACGTTTACCCATATTCAAATGAAAGTATATTTCATTTGTGTGTAACAAGCTAAGACCATCTAACGGTGGAGAGATATTGCTTTGGTTTTAAGCAAACTTATCTTGAATCTTAAATCAGGTTTTCATCTAACGGTGAATATTGAATGCTTTGTTACTATGCTATCTTAGCTTTGATTGAAAGCAAACCATGATTTGAAAGACTATATAAGGGAGAACTCTAGCAACTGGAAAACCTAATCCCGGCACTTTCCTGTGTCCTAGTTGCGACTAGAGTCGATTCTCTTTTAACCTAGGTTTTTCCAAAACCATATTAGGTTAACGACTTGAAGACTTCATTTGGGACTCGTGCATCCAGATCCAACTATTTTCTATGTAGTTGTGTATTATGATCTTACTTGTTCTATCGTATTGAGTACTATCTTCTCTAAGATTTGATTGAGGTTTATCTCTGATAGGTAAGATATAAAAAGTAATCACAATAGACTTATCTGTGGGAGACAGATTTATCTATCAGAATAGACTTATCTGTGTGAGACAGACTTTTTTTTTATTAGTCTTCGACTTTGGGTCGTAGCAACTCTTAGTTGTGGGTGAGATCAGCTAAGGGAATCAAGTGCGCAGAATCCGCCGTGTTCTAAAGACGTAAGGAACACGACTGTACCTTAATCGGTGTGAGACTTGGTTAGGGATCAACTACATTCCAGTCCGAAGTTAACTTGTAGTAGGCTAGTGTATGTAGCGGCTTAATACAGTGTGGTGTTCAAATCTGGACTAAGTCCCGGGGTTTTTCTGCATTTGCGGTTTCCTCGTTAAAAATTTTTCTGGTGTCTGTATTACAATATAATGTTATTGTTATGATAACACTAATAAGTAAACGTCATACTCCCTCGAATAGGTTTAAGATGAATCAATAAAATAATTGTCGTCAATTTGTCACAACAAAAATGTAAGCAACAAAATATTATCTGTATGTTCTTCATATATAGGTGGAAATGAAATATATATATATAAAAGGAGACTAATATAGCTCAATGGTGACAAGAGACACCAAACATCAAGCACGGGGGTTTAGAGTCATCCAACAGTATTATCTAACCTTCAGCACTATCTTTCTATCAATATTTCCAAGGCAGGTGCTACAAAAAATAATCTTTCTAGGGGATGTTTTTAGGTAATTTGGTGGCTTGCCTTGCGACTTTTGTAAGGATTCATATGCATTATATTTTTTGATGCTTTTGGTTTTTTGGTGATACTTGCTACAAAAATTGAAGGAAAATATTGTGGTTTACCTCATCAATTTGCTTCAAACTACTTTCGCTAATAAAATTGAGTCTTACTTCTAAAAAAATCCATGAAGCAATAAATTTTCTCCTGTTTCAAGATACATTTCCATATTTGTCTTTGAGAGTGATCCAGATATATGCTCTCAACAAATATAAGCATGTTGGAAATAGGTTTTGCTTAAACTTGGTTGGATTGTTTTACCTCTATGATTGAATAGAAGAAGACGAAGAAGAAGAGTTTGTTGCAAAATGTAAATTTGATCGAAGTGCTGCATATTTTTCTGGCATATTATATTCGTTGTATTATTTACTACGACCTAAACCAATGCTATTCGTTGTGTTTCTTCCTTTTTCCTTCGTTGTATTTTACGATAAAAGTGCTTCTCTTTCGATAAGTCACACCCCATTTCTTCCTTAATTTGTTAGAAATGGGATGATGTTCTTTGAATGTACGTTCTTGCTTTTCCTTGTTTCCTTTGTTAAAACAGAACATGTAGATAGTGCTTTGTTAGAACCGGTCAATATCATATATTTTATCTGGATTATTTAACTTTAAAGAACTTGATGTTTCACCACTTTGATCGTCATCCAGTTTTCCTCCAAATTAGTGCTTTACAAACGAAAAGAAAAAAAACAATATCCTCATTGGCATATTTGTTGTTATTCAAAAGTTTGGGATATGTCGTTTAGAAAATATGAGATATTTCATGACAATTAGTATCTGAAATGGTGACCTTTGGTACAATGGTTGCTACTCTTTGGTTCATATGAGTTGGCAAAGTATGGTGGTGACATGGATTGATGTGCTAACTTGGCTTAACCAGAAATTAGATTAATTGTAGACATGGCATATGGCACTTTGGGGTCTTTTATTATAAAGAAAGATCCCTAATCAAATCGAAGGTATATTGGGTATTATAAAAAATAATAAGATAGAGGGTTATAAGGATTATTATTTCATGATCCATGGGTCCCAAAACCCATAGAATTTCGAGCCCCAATAATAGAGTTCTTCGTCTAATGTTGCAAGAATTATATGAGGAGGACTAGTATGTGTGATGAGTTCTCGTGCATTATTGTTGTGCTTGAAACATTATTACTTCGTGAGAGATAAAACAAGCCGAATAATGCTTGAGCAAGCTTATATTATAAAAATTCATTACTAGGGAATTACAAGTCTTTATTTCTTCTTCATTATGATCAGCAATAGAAGTAGCTCACAATATACCTCAAATCATACTTTTAAAAATTTGTAAAACTTGGAGTCGTGAATTTGTGATGTTGGAAAAAGCTGAAAATGATTGAACTACGGAAGTATAATATCCGTGTGATAAAGGAGGCGAAAACCTGAAGATTGATAGTATAAATATTGAAATGCTTACAAATATGAGGAGTAATAGTATACATATTGAAATGCTTACGTTGAAGTATTTAAATTGAAAGTTGTAAAAATATTATTCCTTTTGTAAACAAAATTGAATAGACAGGGTTTCGAGATTAAAGAATTAAAGTAAGAAAATGTTGTGTACCCAAACACTGCCTCTTCATCACCCATTTAACTACTTCAACAGTTATTGTACCCACCCAAAGTATTTCTCTTTCCCGCCAAAACCAAAGCTGAGTCCCATTTCGGCAAATCATAACAACAATCTAGTCCTTCCAAAGCTGAAACAAACCCGTGATGAAGAAACCAAACTTCAAACTCCTCCTACCCAATCATATTATTCTTCTCTTATCCAAGACTGCATCACTTCAAATTCCTTTGAGCTTGGTAAATCCATCCATGCTACAATTCTCTCTAATGGGTTTTCCCCAGACACCTTTTTACAAACGAAAATCCTTATGCTTTATGCTAGATCAGGTGAATTATCGGACTGGTGTATTGCACGTAAACTGTTTGATGAAATGCCGATAAGAAATCTGACGGCTTGGAATACTATGATTCTTGGTTATTCAAAGATTGATGATTATGTTGAAGTTTTGGAGTTGTTTTACAGAATGCAGGAGGAAGGGAATAGTCCGGATAAATTTACTTTCCCTAGTGTTGTTAAGGCATATGTGAAGTTAGAAGATTTTAATGGTCTTAGACAGGTTCATTGTTCAGTTATTAAGTGTGGGTTGAATCGGAATTTGGTTGTTGGTGGGTCTTTGGTTGATGGGTATGTTACCTTCGATTCGATGGATGATGCAGTAATTGCCTTTGATGAGATTGAATGCAAGAATGTTGTTAGTTGGAATTCAGTAATTCGTGGACTTGTAAGGGCGGTGAGATGGGAAGAAGCATGGGGAACTTTTTATAGGATGATTAATCTTGGGGAGAGTCCTGATCATTTCAGCTTTGCAACGGCTGTTAGGATTTGTGGTGCTTTGAGATCATTGGATAGAGGAAAGCAAGTTCATGCTAAATTGATAGTATGTGGATTTGAAGGTGACATTTTCGTAGGGAATTCTCTTATTGATATGTATGCTAAATGCTGGGATTCAGATAGTTGTACGCAAGTGTTCGATCAGATGAAAGAAAAGGATCAAGTTACTTGGAATTCAATGATATCTGGATTAGTTCAGTTTTCAAATTTCCCTAAGGCACTAAAACTATTTTCGAAAATGCAGACATTGGGTTATAGTATTGATCGATTCAATTTAGGAAGTGTTATTAGTGCTTGTTCTGGATTAGCGGATATTAGAACGGGTCGAGAATTTCATGGGTATTTAGTTACGAATTTCTTGGATTCTGATGTTATTTTTGGGAGCGCTTTAGTAGATATGTATTCAAAATGTGGGTTTCTGGAAAAAGCACATCGAGCTTTTGAGAGGTTGGCAGAGAAAAATGAAGTTTCTTGGAATTCTCTGATATTTGGATATGTACAGGACGGGAGTTTAGATGCATTTGACATTTACCATGCAATGAAACTGGCAGAGGATGTTAGTCCTGATAGCTTCACATTTACTAACCTTCTAAATCTATGTTCCATTCATGGGAGTTTAGATCAAGGTAAGCAAATTCATGCGCATCTGATTAGAACTGTTGGTATGAATCATCTAATTGTTGAATCCGAGTTAGTACACATGTATGCAAAGTGTGGAGAATTGAACTATGCTGAGCAGATTTTTAATGGAATGGATGAGAGGAATTCATACTCATGGAATTCACTGATCGAGGGTTATGAGCAAAACGATGAACCTGAAAGAGCATTGCAAATTTTCAGGCTTATGCAGGTTTCAGGAATTAAACCTGATTGTTTCTCTTTAACTAGCACAATTTCAGCATGCAGAAAGCTTTCCAACGTTAAGAACGGAAAGGAACTTCATGGATTTATAGTAAGAAATAACCTTGAGAGTCAAGGGATACTACGTTGTGTACTTGTTGATATGTATGCTACCTGTGGATTCATGGATTGTGCATGTAGAGTTTACAATCAAGCAAGTGAGAAAGATGAGAACATCCAAAATGTCATGCTTTCATCATTTATTGGCTGTGGCAGAGTTGATGATGCAAAATGGGTATTTGATCAGATGGAGGAGAGAAACACAATCTCATGGAATTCTATTCTCACAGGGTTCACAAATAGTGAATCAAAAGATGAGGCCTTCAAACTGTTTAGGAGAATGCAAGAAGAGAATGTAGAGTCGGATTCTTCAACACTAGTAACCTTATTTAACTTCTGTGCAAATCTACCAGCTCTTGCTCAAGGGGAACAACTTCACTCTCATGCAATCAAGAAGGGCCTTTTCGTATATAATTCAGTAGTTATGGATAGCTCACTTGTTGATATGTACGCAAAAGGTGGGTCCATTGAACGTGCGAGAAGAATCTTTGATAATATGACAGATAGAAATGTCATATCATGGAATGCCATGATCAATGGGTATGCGAAACATGGAATGACTGCAGAGGTGCTCAAACTCTATGAATTAATGCAAACCGAAGGCGTATATCCAAATCACAGTACTTTCCTTTCAGTTCTTTCAGCTTGTAGCCATACTGGAAAGATTCATGAAGGTCTGCAAGTCTTCATCTCCATGTTAGAGGATTTTAAAATTGTTGCCAAGGCAGAACACTATACTTGCATGGTTGATCTCCTTGGTCGTGTGGGGCTGTTAAACGAAGCTAAGGAAGTTATCGAGAAAATGCCGGTTGAGCCAGAAATTTCTACATGGGGAGCATTGCTGGGAGCCTGTAAACTTCACCAGAATATCGAATTGGGAAAACTTGCAGCTGATAAGTTATTTGAGATGGATCCGCAAAATCCAGGACATTACGTTTTACTTTCGAATATCTATGCAGTTGCAGGGAGATGGAAAGAGGTTGAAGAAGTAAGGAATTTAATGAGATCAAGAGGAGTTGTCAAAGAGCCCGGAGTTAGTTGGATTGATATTGATAATGAAACTCAAACTTTTCATGCAGGAGATAAATCGCATCCAAAGCACAAAGAGATTTACAATACTCTAAGGAGTTTATTGCCGCGAATGAAGAGATTAGGGTATGTACCAGATGCCAAATTTGTGCTACGAAATGTTGAAGGTGACGAAGACGAAGGAGAGTCTTTGCTTCAACATAGTGAAAGACTAGCAATTGGTTTGGGTCTTATCAGCTTGTCCAAAAACTCCGTAATTCGAGTTTTTAAGAATCTCAGAATATGTGGAGATTGTCATACAGCATCAAAGTTCATTTCCAAGATCACTGGCCGCAAGATTATTATCAGGGATACAAATCGCTTTCACCATTTCGAAAATGGAGTTTGTTCTTGCGGAGATTTCTGGTAAAAGGTGAACTCAATGTCATGAAACATCTTCTGTAAAAAATAACAACCATTGTTCAGGATAACAGACATGTACCGATGAGAAGGGAACATATATTTTTTTCATACAAATAATTCAGAGCAATAAAATCGAATTTGAGCCCACATTCTCCTGAAGCGCTTCACTTTGGTCCCTATTGTACATTCTAGCATTCTGTAGCTAGCACTTTTCTTTTCCCTGTTGTCATACAAAAAATGATAATGTAATTTGGTACCAATTCATGGTAATTAGCTATAAATTGATGAATTTATTTCAAAATTGAAATCATCATCATTCTTCATTTTTAAATTCGATCGAATTCGACGTTGTTACAGATCGTTTTGGATCGTTGAACTGAAATTGGTAACTAATGCAATAGTAACGTTTGAATTAGATTGAAAGCTGAAGAAAAAAACATCAAAATTGATCGAATTTTAATGAAATTGGAAAAAAAGAAATTGATGTTAAAAAGAGGACCATAAAAATGTGACGGACAAAATCCAAATAGTCACCATATAAAAGGCCTCCTAAGGTCGGCCAATAAATTAAAAAAAAAATGGAAAGCCAAGTCAGTCCGACTGCTTGCTCCGTCAAACTGTGCCTTCAAGTCTTCTCTCTTATCACTTTCTTCTTACTTTCGGACCTCTCTCCTAGAGCCTTCAATGAAACAAAACTGTTCATGTGGGGGACTGCAGTAAGCCGCATTAACCCCGACTTGCCATCACCCCAAAGTTTTATCACCGTAGTTGTTTTTGGGTCATAACAATAAAGCGTTTCACCTTGGTGAACAAAGAGGACTTCATTCTTCTTTGTAATTAGTAACAGCCTAACCGGAAATTCTATATCCGTCTCCCAAGCCGAGTCGTATGTTATGCTAAAGTCCCTACTCCAACTTGCCTCCGTCGCGTTTTTCTTCAGAGACCATATATCTAGAAGACTTTCTTCGTTCCTTTGATGGCAGAGGCACAAATTCCCTCTCAATGCTTGCAGCCTATAAAAACAGTCGTCAAAAGAACCATTCCAACAAGGTGGCGATTGGATTAATACAAATTTTTCATCCGCCAAGTTAAAAGCCACGATCTTCTCGTCATCGATCCAGTGAAGAGATCCATTTACAAAGATTCCCCGTGGAGTCGGTGTAAACAAATGGTAGGTTGTTCTACCTACGTTTCTCCAGCCACTGCCACCGCCACCGCCGATTGTGTATACCTCGACCACCCCGTGATGGTGTTCGACCGAACCGCGGTAGTAGATCCTCACAACTTTGTATTGATCATTAGTATGGACATATCCAAATCCGAAGGCGGCTCTGTAATCATCTTCACATATTTTGTATTCAGGAAGATGTTGGATATTTTCAACAAACCTTTGAATTGAAGGCATTTAGGCTGCGTCGGGGGTCTAGGGGGCAAGGGGCCCCCTGCAAAGTGCGAGACAGCGTCTCGTTGGAAATTTTCTGTTCTAACGTTTCTATTGTCAGTTAGAAAACCTGAACAGAAAACTCGTTTCACCAATGGACTCATTGAAGGAAGAGACGCGCCTGTTCACTCTGAAAAGATGCATGTAGAGATGAAGAGTCATCTCCAAAGGGTGTGATTTCCTCTTTAAATAGGAGACTTGTTTTCATTCAAAATACATCTCTCAACTTTCTCTGTTTTCTTTCTTATAAGCATCATCAGAAACAAAACCAGTGTGTTCTTGGTTGGATCAAGGTCGTACAAGCTTTGAATCCAACAACCGTTGTGGGGCTTCAAGTATCCTGACGGCAATATTCAATTGACCTGTTTGTACTCGCCAATTCAATTGGGAAAGGGTCGAATAATTGTCGAAAAGAATCTTTCATAAGAGCCTTGAACCCTAATACAACATTCTTTTCTTCACCCTGTTTTA
This sequence comes from Papaver armeniacum, assembly GCA_023531295.1. Classification (NCBI taxonomy): domain Eukaryota; kingdom Viridiplantae; phylum Streptophyta; class Magnoliopsida; order Ranunculales; family Papaveraceae; genus Papaver; species Papaver armeniacum. The sequence goes on along the minus strand of JAJJWW010013570.1, from coordinate 339,105 downwards.
CTGCCAATTTTCCAACAGTTTTCGACAATTAGTATCGACATGGATGGTGAATCTTCAATGGCTGCTGCACAATCACTGCAAGTCATGAATCAGACTTTTAATAGGTTAGAACGATTTGAAGGAGAGGGTTTTACTCGCTGGCAGGAGACTCTCAAATTCAATCTTATGTTTCTGAAACTTTGGTACATTCTGGAAGATGGGTTAGAGGCCATTCTTGCTGCTACTGACAATGACGATGAGGAATTGAAAAGAAGGCGAAAGAAGCGTGAAGAAGACGATTTCATGTGCCGAGGTCACATTCTGAATGCTTTGGGGTTGAACGTTTACAATGCTCATCGTACTTATGGAACTGCGAAAGAACTATGGACTGCACTGGGGAATAAATACAAGATTTCTGAGGCCAGTAACAAAAAATTCCTGATTTGCAACTTTATGGATTGGAAAATGGTTGACAGTAAGTCTATCATTGCCCAGGTCAGTGATCTTTTGCTTATTGTTAATCATCTTAAAGATGCTGGTATTGATCTTGTAAGTTCATTCATTGTTGGGGTTATTATTTCTCGTCTCCCCCATCATGGAATAGTTACAAGAAGAAACTTAAGCATGCTGAAACTGACTATGACTTAGAAGGCTTGCAGCATCATCTTCGCATTGAAGAAGATGCTCGTAAGCGTGAGATTAAGGATAGTCAGCAAACTGAAAATCATTCTAAGATTAATCATGTGCAAGAATCGAAAACTTCAATTCTTTGAAAGTTCGAATGATTCTCGCTTTAAGAAGCAAGATCCAAACAAGAATGGTTAGAAGAAGGGCCCTTGCTACTTTTGTAAGAGACCCGGCCATATTGCTCGCGACTGTCGTCAAAAGAAGAAACAAATGAATAAGGCAGCAAATATGGTCGATGATTCTAAACTTGTCATTGTTGTGCAAGAGGCCAATACTGTTGCAGATCATGGAAGTGGATGGTGGACAAGGATACCCTTGTAACGGAATGGTTAAACTTAATTTAATGAATAATGGTTCTGCTTATATTGTTGACTCTATTGATTTATGGCATGCTAGATTAGGACATGTTAATTATGGTTCTCTTAGAAACATGAACAAATTAGGATTAATTTCCAATTGCAATTTTGATAATGTTTCTAAGTGTGAAATATGTGTGCAAGCAAAGATAACTAGGATATCCTTTAAATCATTGTAAGAAATTCTTCCTTACTTGAATTAGTGCATAGTGATGTTGGTGATTTAAAAAGTCATGTTACTCGTGGTGGAAACAAATATTATGTCACTTTTATTGAGGATAGTACTAGATATGCCTATATACTTACTTGATGAAATCTAAGGATGAAGTCTTTGATAAATTTAGAATTTACAAAGCCGAAGTAGAAACACAATTAGAACGTAAGATTAAAGTGTTACGTTCTGATCGTGGTGGTGAATATTATCCTACTGAATTTACTGTATTTTGTCAAGAGCATGGTTTAATACATGAATTTACTGCACCATATACACCTCAACAAAATGGTATTGCTGAAAGAAAGAATAGGACTTTGATTGACATGGTTAATGCTATGCTTATTAGTTCTGGTTTGCCTACTTCTTTGTGGGGTGAAGCCATGTTGTCTGCATGCTATATTTTGAATAGAGTACCTTTGAAAAAGAAAGATGTTTCCCCTTATGAATTATGGTTTAAGAGAAAACCTAATTTGAAAAGACTAAAAGCATGGGGTTGTCTAGCATATGTTAGAAAACCTGAACCTAAAAGACCAAAGTTAGGAAATAGAGCTTATAAATGTGCTTTCGTAGGATACTCGCTTAATAGTATCACTTACAGATGTTTAATCCTTGACACTTTTGAGATTATAGAATCTGTAGATGTAGAATTTTTTGAAAGCATGACAAGGACAAGTTCTCAGACACTACCCACTGAAAACCGATTGTTACCAAGTCTAGAACCAATGGACACTGATAACAATGATGAACCTTCCTCTTCTACACAAAACAATGATATTTCAGTTTCTACTGAAGATATTGAACCTAGAAGAAGTAAGAGAGGAAGAATAGAGAAAAGGCCTGACTCAGACTTTAAATATTACCTTGTAGAGGGTGATAAGAATGAAATTCTTAGCACTACCGTGTATAATATGCATGATGAAGGTGATCCTAAAACCTATGCTGAGGCAATACGCTCCAGAGATGCTTATTTCTGGAAAGAAGCTATCAATGATGAAAAGCATTCCCATGTGACAAATGGAACTTGGATATACTGTGATTTACCTCCTAGTGCTAAGGCAATAGGATGTAAATGGATATTCAAGAGAAAGTTGAATGATGATGGTACCATTGATAAATTTAAGGCCAGATTGGTTGCTAAGGGTTACAAACAACAACATGGTATTGATTACTTTGATACATATGCACCTGTTGCACGAATCACATCTATTCGTTGCTTGATTGTACTAGCTTCTATTCATAAGCTAGTTGTACATCAAATGGATGTCAAAACCGCCTTTATAAATGGTGATTTAGAAGAAGAGATATATATGGAACAACCTGAAGGTTTCATATTGCCAGGCCAAGAGAAGAAAGTGTGTAAACTAGTGAAATCTCTTTATGGCTTGAAGCAAGCTCCCATGCAATGGCATGAGAAGTTCGACAAAGTTGCTTTGTCATATGGTTTTGTTGTGAATGATGCTGATAAATGAATCTATAGTAAACAAGATAAATCTGAGTGCGTTATTCTATGTTTGTATGTTGATGACATGCTTATTTTTGGGTCTGACTTGTCTATTGCGGAACAAACTAAGAAATTCCTTAGTTCAAACTTTGACATGAAAGATCTAGGGGAGGCTGATGTAATATTAGGAATTAAAATCCTAAGAAAGGGAGATGAATTGGTCTTAACCCAATCTCATTACATTGAGAAATTTCTCAAGAAATATGGTCATTTTGATGACAAACCAGCACCTAGCCCTCTAGATCCTAGTGTGAAATTAATGAAGAACACTGATAGGGCTTATAAACAACTTGAGTATTCCAGTGTTGTTGGCAGTCTTATGTATGCTATGCATTGTACAAGACCGGACATAGCCCAAGCAGTGGGAGTGCTATGTCATTTCTCAAGTAACCCTGGAATTGAACATTGGAAAGCAATTTCAAGAGTATTGGCTTACTTGAAGGGAACCATAAATTATGGTTTACACTTCCAGAGATATCCCGTTGTATTAGAAGGATACAGTGATGCGAACTGGAATAATGTAGAATCCAAATCCAAATCTACCAGTTGATGGATATTTACATTGGGAGGTGCTGCTGTGTCTTGGAGTTCCAAGAAGCAGACCTGCATTTCTGATTCAACAATGTTGTCAGAATTGATTGCACTTACAGATGCATGTAAGGAGGCAGAATGGCTTAGAAATTTACTAGTAGAAATCTCGTTATGGATGAAGCCAACTCCTTCTGTTATGATTAACTGTGACAATCAGGCTACGATCTATAAGGTCCTAAAAAAGACTTATAATGGAAAGTCAATACATGCTAGTCTTAGACATCGATTGTCGACACAATTACTCAAAAGGGGAGTAGTTGCGGTTACCTATATTGAATCGGAAAAGAACTTGGCACCCTTTCACAAAGTGTCTACCAAAGGATGTGCATTCAATAAAGTGTAAGGAGATGGGACTCGTGTGTCCGTGAAAGAAGTTTGACCGCCAATAACGGAAACCCAACTTATGTTATATTTTGAAAAAGATAAACTTAAGTTCAATGTGGTACTAACAAGTTATTGCAAAGTGGTTATGGTACACTAAACTAAAATTTCCCATTGTCCTTCTAGTGTAGTGATTCTGCATGATCTTAGGGATGGATGAAAATCCTTAATAAGTCTAACTATTATCACAAGGTGTCTCGCAGAAACACCTTCGAGACTTACCTATATGAGTATTTGGAAATCAGGCCGTTTCTTATGGGAAGAAGACCGTTCTCGAAAAAGGATTCATGAATCCGTGGAGAAAGCACAGGGGCCATTAATGTGCGAGCTATGGAACACACTACTTCCTGAAATCAATATGTGTGGAGGTTCCGGCTTTATCACAAGGGGTACTTGGTTCAAGATATAATTCACCATAAGACCTCGATGAAGCTTTGAATATCTTACACTAAGTGGAGGTTCAAACCCAAAAGGTACCTATCATTTATGTATTGGTTTCCACGATGATGCTTTGTCTCAACTTAGCTTGAACTACGTTGGCTTGATCCCACTCGGGTACGTAGGCAGTCACTTAGGTGATGCAGTCACTCCAATTTTAAAACCTTTTTCTTTTATTCTTTATTTTGGTTTTTTGAAAATAAAGGGAGAATGTTGGATATTTTCAACAAACCCTTGAATTGAAGGCATTTAGGCTGCGTCGGGGATCGACCTGCCCGGTCAGGTCACTGGGGGTCTAGGGGGCAAGGGGCTCCCTGCAAAGTGCGAGACAGCGTCTCGCTGGAAATTTTCTGTTTTAACGTTTCTATTGTCAGTTAGAAAACCTGAACAGAAAACTCGTTTCACCAATGGACTCATTGAAGGAAGAGACGCGCCTGTTCACTCTGAAAAGATGCATGTAGAGATGAAGAGTCATCTCCAAAGGGTGTGATTTCCTCTTTAAATAGGAGACTTGTTTTCATTCAAAATACATCTCTCAACTTTCTCTGTTTTCTTTCTTATAAGCATCATCAGAAACAAAACCAGTATGTTCTTGGTTGGATCAAGGTCGTACAAGCTTTGAATCCAACAACCGTTGTGGGGCTTCAAGTATCCTGACGGCAATATTCAATTGACCTGTTTGTACTCGCCAATTCAATTGGGAAAGGGTCGAATAATTGTCGAAAAGAATCTTTCATAAGAGCCTTGAACCCTAATACAACATTCTTTTCTTCACCCTGTTTTACTGCCAATTTTCCAACAGAAGATTGACGTATTCCCCAGTGTTAGGATTGCATATGTGGATTGGATCAGGAATTCCATGGTGATATTTGATGAGACAAATCAGACCATTATATGAGCCAACTATGACATCCCAGTCGATCATACGAGGATAGTTGATGCTGGTTTTTTGAAGCGTCTTGTAAGAGAAATTTTCATGGATGTTTAACTCATCATTATACTTGTCTCCGTAATAAAGTCGTGCGCCTATTGTTTTATCTTTCTCTGATTCTTGAAAAGAGAAAAGAAGACCCGTCGAAGAAGAACAAGCATCACCATAAGAAGCAGCAAGTTGTAGTGATTGACGTTGATGGTGCATCTTCGCAAATTGATTCCATCGATGACTGAGAAGATTCAGCAATTTAGTGTATACTAACTTGCAATCTAAAACAGATTCAACGGGCAGTCGAGAAAGTATATCTAATACCACATCTGACGGAAGACACTCCATGGTTATTATTTCTTGTGACATCAAGGAATTGAACTCTATCTGTAGAAGAAGGAATTCCTTAAAAATACTAAAAACTGATGCAACAGTAAGCAAACAAAAGATGTTATAACACACACACGCAAAAGAAAAACGATGCAACCCAGGGTGCTGAAAATATAACTCCGGGGTATTTATAATACTCCCTACTTCTAAGATATGAACTAGCTTGTTTTTTTTTTTCCTTTTCCTGATCAAATTTCTAAGGCTCGGATCTTCTGTCCCAAAATTTACCTGTCTCTCTATCCCCACCATTAAAAGTCACATGTGTCTTAGTTGAAACTAACCAAATTAATGAGTATTTTGGTGGTTACACAAAATAAGGAAATCGTATATATTTGAAAAATAAAAGGAAATGTATATCTTCGGTAAAATTCTTTATTTATCTTTATCTTTTATTTTTCACGAGCATTTTCCTTTATTTGCTCTAAATTAAAAGTCGTTCTTGTACCGGGAAAGATTAAATAAAAAATCAGTTCATTCCTCAAAACAACACTGTTGAGACCTTGCCAATTTTCAATACGCAATAACACCCCAAGTGGGAATGGTATGACTGTATTTTTTCGAAGTTACATCTGGTTTGCATATTGTCCATTAATTTGAATTACTATAGTTACTCACTGGCTTATGATTACAATTCCAGGTACCCAATGCTCTATACCATTTTGGACCTGTGCATACTCCGTTAAACTTTTTACTGGTAATATTCTTTTGATAATATCATGGTTGCTTGTTAGCTCTTCAAACAATTCTATCTACATTTTATCGGTGTTCACATGTGTTATTTGTTCTAGCAATACTATGTCGGAAACTATAATACTCCATACGGGTAATCAACATTACTCCTCCAGCATGGTCCAAACTTCAGATTTTGCAGGTACTGTACACGGGCTCTTTGACAACATTTTTTTTTTTTGAGTTTATCATGTATAGATTTGGATGTAGTAGAAAGTATTAGATATCTGAATTTAGACATGGTTTGGTTTCAGGAACACATGTGAATTATACAAGGAATGGATGAAGACCGACGCTTGAACTCAATAATGGAGCTGTAACCATCTACATGGAGTTGAAAACCAATGCTTGAACTCAAGGATGGAGCTGTAACCATCTACTTGGAATTGAATAATGCTTGAACTTTTTCTTTAATAAAACCTGCAATCCACTAGACTTTTTTATTTTTTTGAAGCATACAATCCACTAGACTTGATACTCAGTAGTACTTTACATTCATTTCTTTACTAGTACTAGTAGGTCCTTTTCACTACTATTCTCTTGAATAATATAGGAAAAATACGAGATATTTAGCCATATTTTATTTTGATTAATCAGTTGATACAAATACGAGATAACAGCTCTACTGCATCGTTTTTGTAATTCATTTTGCACACAACCAGACATCTAAAGTAATGTTGTATCGTTGGTATCACCGGCTTATGTGAGAGTCGGTACAAAAAAAACCAAAAATAAAAATATGAAAATAATAAAAAAAATAAAAATGATATATTTAGTAGAAAAAAGATTTTAAATTTTTACCGAAGATATACATTTCCTTTTATTTTTCAAATATATATGATTTCCTTATTTTGTGTAACCACCAAAATACTAGTTAATTTGGTTAGTTTCAACTAAGACACATGTCGATTTTTTAATGGTGGGATAGAGAGAGAGGTAAATTTTGGGACAGAAGATCCGAGCCCAAATTTCTATCAGCCAACTTATTCCTAATCAGAAAAAATCCTCTAGGACTAGGAATGTGTTGGGCCACCGAAAATATTGCCTAAATTACTATCTTTACCTGTTCTCGATTATTAATTAGATGTTTCCTTTCATGTCTATGTTCCTTTATCAACCGAACTATTCAACTCTCATATTTCCACCTCCCTATTCATCTAAACCACACATAGGGTTTAGATTGGAGGGAGGTGAATAGGAAGGTAGAAAAGAGGGAGTTGAACCTTCTGAATATATCCAGTAAATCAATATTTGCCCACGCACTGTATTTCTTTACAATCAGAGAAGGAAGCCGAATGGAAGGGATTTAGTAGTTTTACAGATTCAAAGGACTACCAGTATATGAACTTACCCAAAATACAATTAGAATTACAAGTGACAAATATCCTAACGCCAGTGCAGCAAAATCGGCTATCAAATTGGAATGGAGAAACTATGTCACAGTGCAGTCCCTTCATACACTATGAGCTATCTTCAAATTCCAGTGGATATCATCAAGCAGATTGAAACCTTATAACGCAACTTCTGGTGGGGTTTTAAAGACAAAAAAGGCACCTGTGTCGTTTCTTGGAAATCTTTAAGTTTGCATAAAAACTTTGGTGGACAAGGATTCAGGGATTTGAAAATCCTTAATCAAGCACTTCTTGTGCGAGCAGCTTGGAGAATCTGCATAAATACTGACGCAAAGTGGGTAAAGGCCATACAATCAAAGTACTTTCCTGGAACCAGCTTACTTCATGCAAGTATTAAATACGATTGTTCATGGGCTTGGAAGGGTATTCAAAAGCAAATCAATTTTATAAAGCAGCATTGCAGATGGAGGTTAGGGAGAGGAAACAAAATTAAGATCTGGATGGATGTTTGGATATCTGGTATGGATTCACCACCTATTCCAAAGCAGGGAGATATCAACAGTGAGCAATATATATGGGTTCAGGATCTGTTCACTCAGGACAGAAGACGGTGGAATAACGAGCTACTGCAACATCTCTTTGATGTTAATACAGTGGCTTTGATTTTGAGCATGAGAATTCCTATGACAGCTGATGACAAACTTATTCGGTGCTTAACAGATAATGGAGCTTTCTCCCTGAAATCGGCATATAACAAATTACATGAAATAAGTTTAGGTAACCTGCAGATTTCTGACAAGATACCCAACTCAACTATCAGCTGGAAGAAATTTTGGTGCATACAGACGTGGCCTAGAGTAAAACATTTCTGGTGGAAATGTCTCTCTGATTCTTTACCAACAAGAGTCAGGCTTGATAGGAACTGCAACTACATAAACTGTCTTTGCCCTTTCTGCAAGCAGTTTGATGAATCCCTTGTGCATATCCTATTTTTTTGTCCTTTCTATAGAGCAGTTTGGATGCAGATTCCTGGAGGAGCAAGTATTTTGGCTGGGACTTCTAATGATATCACTGCTATGTTTGAAAGTTGGATGCTGCAACCTCAGCATCAGTCGAATCAATCCATTGGATTGAACACTGAAATGATTGTTGCTTGGAAAATCTGGAATGAGAGATGTGAAGTCGTATTTCAGGATAAAATAGTTGATCCTCTAGTGACCGCTAACAGAGCCCTTTCTTTTGCAATTTATATTGATAAGCTTAATTCTAATGTTTCAGGCATGCATAGATTAGGTCTGCGAACTGGTACAGTGATACCAAAGTGGAAAACACCTGCTTCTCCCTTCTTTGCTTTTAATTGTGATGCCTCTTATGATGTGAATACAGGACTAACAAGTATCGCTATAATTGTGCGTGATTTTGCAGGGAGATGCTGGGGCTGCAAATCCAAGTGCTATGCAAGAGTAAAGAGTTCGGAACAAGCAGAGTGTCTGGCTTTTCTTGATGCAGTCAAATGGGGAGTGAAGTTACGATATACACACATTGTGTTTGAGACAGACTTGCAAGGAATTGATCGGTACATCAACAACACCTCACCAGTCATTGCTTGGGAGAATGAATATATTCTGCTAGATGCCATTGAAAGTTTAACAAACATCCCACATTGGGAATGTCGTTTTATCCCTAGAATTTGTAATAAACCTGCTGATGAATTAGCAAAGTATAGCAGGAAGTTTGGTATTTCTAGAGAGTGGTCTGATGTACCACCTAGTTTTCTTGAAAGTTATCTCTTGTCAGACATTGATATGGTTTCTTAGTTAATAAAATTTCTTTGGCATCAAAAAAAAAAAATGATCATAACTCCAGACTCAGCCCAGTTGCTCCTCACTATACTGACAAAGTGCATCCCAGAGTTAAGTGCTAGATCTGTTAATAAAAAAGACATATATATATATCAGTGAAACCGTACCGTGTTGATACTCACAAGATGAAAGTGCTAGATCCCTTAAGAGCTGGTGTCATGTCAGATGCTTAATATGATCAACAGATCCTTACAAAACTTTCAACTATATAGCATCCATCAAACTATGAAGTCTACAATTCCTATTTAATCCTAATTTGAAGATTACCCAATTTCACCTTCTGAAACAGAAAGTATTCAACTCCAAAGTTTGCTTGATCACCCTATTTTGTGTTATAATAATAGCAATGACAAAAAGGTGATGGTGGTGGCACTGGGAATAATATCTACAGAACGTAGTGATAAGTTCAAACTGATTTGTACATTATAGTAGACCAACTAAAATCTAATACTTAAATTTTATTATACCTCAAGTCCTTCTGCCAATTGCATGGTTGTTGAGGCAGAACCGAGAATGCAACCAGCAGAGGGAGATATAAAGCCTTCATCGACTGGTTTGTCCATAAAAGACAACAGCGAGTTGTAAAACCCATCAACATTTATGAGTCCCACCTGCACCAAAAATGATAAACTATTATGCAGACATGATGTGTTTCTTAATTCAAAATATACAAAAAGTAGATATAGGTGTTGATGGTGGATTTTCGTTTAAGGTTAAAATTGTAAAATCCGGAAAAAATTATGCGCTGACATCTTGTAAAAGATAAAGCCATTAATAAGTGTTGGATAATCCCTCACTTAATTCACCAAGAATGGAGCATGTGGCAACAATCCCATTCTCGTGAATACATGAAATTCCTCTAGGTTGGAGCATGTGGCAACAATCCCATCCCGTGAATTTCTAATCACCTTGTATTTCCAAAGACTCATTATCGGTGTGGCATGACGATCGAGTGTGTTACTCTTACGAGTAATACGAACCTCCAAGCACTATAATGAAACCATGTACGAAATACCCGTACAGCCGACTCTCGGTGTGTTATACTAGCCCGATTGAGCCCCTCTCGGTGTTATACTAGCCCGATTGAGCATCCTGATTGACCAGATCGACCGGATATGATCGATCGCAGCATCCAACTCCATAAGCATGATTGGATGACCCCGCATCAATTCCATCACCCCAAGCAGGTATGGAATACCCACTGCCGAACCAATGCGGACCCGCACGATCGGCCATTGGCCTAGCTTGCCAAAAACGCTCATACCAAGCATTATGGACTTTAAAACCCTAAATTAGGGTTTGCGGCATATTACATGTGTCACAAAGCAGTCTCAACCATCCATCTTCGCAGGTATAGATGGAGGGTGTAGATGTAGACTCAAAGGGCCCAGAGCATGTCAACACGATCACCATGGGCCCGCCTACGTACTTGACCAACCGGTCAGGACCAACCATGGTTGGTCGTCCCAATTCCGTACGCCCAAAGGGAGCATGGTCACACGGCTATGAAAGCCAAAATTAGGGTTTCAAGCCATCACGAGCGTCCATCTTCTCCGACACGAATGGAGGGTCACATATTAGATTACAGTCCTGGTCATACCAAAGATGACCACCGTGGGCCCGTCTATCCCTCACTTGATCGGCCAAGGCATATCATGCCCGACCATCCCAAAACGCACGTCCAAACTTGCGTGGTCACACCTCCCAAACCGCAAACTAATCTCGACCGCTCAACTTCGCGGACGATTTGAGTGGTTCGATCACGTTTTCATGGGATAATCGTGTGTAGGCGTGAACACCAGCCTACCATCTTCACGCCAAACCAACCGCCAAGACCGACCAAGTTAGGTCGTCTTGGAACACGCGCCGGAAAAGAGCATGGTGCGCGGCTTTTGCGGCATCAAATTCCTATTACAAAATCGATCTCAACCACTCCTCTTTGCCGGTCAAATTGAGTGGCCTAGATCGCACCTTCATGGGATAGTGAGATATGGACGTGTACACCGGCATGCTACCTATATGCACGCATGCCCGGTCCCTCTCCGAAATCCTTCCCATGCTTGGTTTCACCAAATCAAGAGTGATGCCTGCGCACCTCTTCAAAACCCTAATTTCATCAACTGGCCGCAGATGGGTGTCTCAAAGATCATCTCATCCGTCCAACTTCACCAGCTTGGTTATACAGCCCTGGTCAGGAGTTAATTGGTTAGTAAGGTGTCATTACCAATCACTTTACCACACCATGATGCAGTACCTGCATAAAATACACACGATACTTCACAAGTATCGACTTCCCGAATAACGCAGTTATTCAATTCAGCATTACATGCTATCTTTCATGGATCCACGATCCACACATTCCGCACATCAATCATGTCACAAACTGGGGGATACATACCGGGTATCGGTCTCGCGGTTTACAACATGCAAACGGCAACGCGCCATCACAAGAACGTGTTAGGAAGTCATGGACGGTTAGAGATGAACAGAGAAGTGGGCAAGACTGGTCGTGTGGCACCGACGCACAACTCCACTACTCCATCACTCCACTTCCTCCACTTCCCACGAGAGACGTGAATAAGACTCAGTGACTTGTATAAATAGGTTCTCCGCCCTATTTCCAAACAACGGGAGAAAAACAGAGAAAAACAACAAGAAAACATCAGAGCCTGTTTACACCAATCATAAGCTTGTTCACTTTCCTGTTGCAAGTCATAAGCAACTCTAAACCTTCACATTCTCAACACCTTCTTCGCTTCCCTCCCTAAGATCAACCCCATCTCCTTCACTTTGTGACCGAAACAAGTCTGGAACGGCCATTTCTTGGTTTAGGCCGGACTTGCACAGATTGATCTCTCGAATCTACAAGCACTCACCGCGCAAAGGCATTTGTTTAAGGTTTAAATTCATTCCTCATCCACACCACAAATTACCAAATTCTCGGAGTAGTTTTCACCCATAAACAATTGGCGACCACAGTGGGAGGTTGATCTCTCGGTTGTAAAGTCAATCTCTTCAATACCGTTCAATCAATTCTGAGATGGTTGGTCTTAGGACCACTTCGACAGTCTCAAATCCTGATGGCTCCTCCAACGGAGATACCCCCCCTCCTAACGGTGTATCCGACGGCATAATCAGAAGACTTCCAACATTAAGCGAACTAGCACGGGTACAGGAGATTCACACGAAGAATATGGAGCTAATCAAAGAAGCGGAAACGGCATACTTGATCTCCTCATCAAGATGACGTCGAAATGAGCATTCAGAGATTTCTACACCGGGACTAATTCCCTCGGATCAACAGCTTTACTACGAACCGTAGACCAAAGGGATCGGAAGCGGATCTCTAGTAGAAATCTTGTGTGAACTCTTGCACCTCTCGAGGAATCAACGAGCAGAGACGTTTGCTGCAATTAATAAAATAGCTCGATGCACACCGACTCCTTCTCGTCCGTAAGTCCTAGTCTGCGTCGGAAATATCTCAGAAACAATGTCACATTTACTAAGACGACATGATGGCAGAGGAGGGTCACAACCGGGCCCTACATGTTACCGCACACATCAAGGGTTCGGAGTTCAGAAGGGCCCTCATCGACACAGGAGCATCTTCGAACGTAATTACTCTCAAGACTCTCAAGACAACCAAGGTTAGCCTATGCGAGATTGTACGACAGCCCACCACGATGATGGACTTCAAGGAAATCAAACTTGCACATACGGGTATGTCAATCAACTTATCGCAGGGACCCGTTCAATCAAAAGCAAAGTTTGAGGTCATAGAAAAAGAGCCGGACTACCATATGATACTGGGAGACCATGGCTTCACGACAACAAGGTCATTCCCTCGACGTATCACCAAAGGCTCAAGACCATGCTAAACGAGAAAGTCATCCGCATTCCCGCATCATTGTCTCCGTATGCACCAATATGCGGAGTGGAGCTGTTCGAGCCAAAAGGTACCACACAGGGAGGATCAGACAAAGTCCCGTGCACCCCACTACCCACGTGGGCTTCAATCAAGGAAGGAGACCGACTTACACCACCGGAGGCCAAACACTACATCACACGTTACGTAACGAGGCGTCCATCTCTATCCCGGTGAGACTCCAACTCATGCTCACACCAAAAGGGGACGCACTTTCGAGGTGAAACGTGATCAGAAGGGGAGAACAATATACCGGCGCCGCTGTTAGCAATTAGCAGGAGAGACTGGAACCCAGCCTCTCCGCCCAATTGAATGCTGCAAGAATGATGAAACACAAGATGAGGTACCGACGCGCCCGTAAAGAACTACAAGATGGAACCAATTCCACAACCGACGAGCTCGAGACCGTTGACATCGGAATGAAGAATCTCCTGTGACCGGTCTCTATCGGGCCGACTCTATCCACAAACGAACGTACGAGTCTTGTTCAACTACTCAAGGAGTACCAAGATGTGTTCGCCCGGGCATACGAGGAAATGCCCGGTCCGGATGAAAAATTGGTCACCCATCACTTACATGTCATACCCGGATCCAAGCCAATCAAGCAATCTCCGAGGCAATTCGGACATGAAGTAGAGGAACAAATCAAGAACGAAATTCGAAGTCGCTAGCCGCTGGCTTCATCGTGCCTATTCATCATCCAACCTGGTTAGCCAATGTGGTCCCAAAATAAGAAAAACGGACATCCTGGTGCTGCGTAGATTTCGTAGACTTGAACAAGTGCTGCCCCAAGGACGACTTTCCTCTACCTAACATCGACATGTTAGTAGACGCCACCAATGGACACGGCATGTTCTCCTTCATGGATGGTTACAATGGATACAATCGATAAGGATGTATGAGCACGATGCGAGTAAGACAGCTTTCCGAACCCCTCTTGGCAATTTTTACTATACTGTTATGCCATTCGGTTTAAAGAACGCCGGCGCAACGTACCAACGTGCTATGACGGCAATATTCCACGACATGATGCATAAACAAGTAGAAGACTATGTAGATGATATCGTGGTCAAGTCAAGGGCTCGAGCAGATCACACCAACGTCTTACTAAGTATTTGAGAGGTGTCGGGAATACAAGTTAAAGATGAATCCTTTGAAATGCGCTTTCGGTGTCTCCTCGGTAAATTTCTAGGATTCCAAGTGACTAAAAAGGAATAAAGGTAGACCCGTCCAAGACTCAGGCTATCCTCACAATGCCGCCTCCCCGAACTGTGAAGGAGCTCCAGAGTTTCATGGGCAAGGTGAACTACATTCGACGTTTTATACCTGGTTTATCCCAACTTACCGCCTCGTTCACCCCCTTATTGAAGAAAGGAGCCAGCTTCGTTTGGACCGCAACTCAGCAAGAAGCTTTTCGAAAGATCCAACGAATACTATCATCTCCAGCCATCATGAAGTCTCTTGTACAAGGGAAGCCGCTGTGTCTTTACACCGCCTTCAGTGACACTGCAGTGGGGGCTCTACTCGCTCAGGAAGACGACGAGGGAATTGAACGTCCCATATACTATTTCAGCCGAATATTGAGGGACGCTGAACTCAGATACCCCAGAGCATAAAAGGCATGTTTAGCTTTGATCCATTCCATTCAGAAGTTTAGGCATTACCTACTATCTAATAGGGTGATACTCGTGTCTAAATCCGATCCTGCAAAGTTTTTACTTTCAAAGCCGGTCCCGACCTAAGGACAGGCAAATGGCTTCTCTAAATGTCAGAGTTGGACATAACGTGCGCGTCACCTAGAGCTATCAAGGGTCGGCAGTTGCAGACTTATCGCAGCATTTCTTGGAGAAGGCACTACGTAACTACATGAAGACCTCCCCGAGAATTTCCAGACGTTTCTGCTTTGGAGGAAGAAGTATGGCTCATGTATTTTGATGGCTCTGCTACCCCTAGTAGTAATACTGGAGGAGCGGGGGCGTGGTGTTAGTCTCTCCAACCGGAGAAGTATTTTCACATTCTTTCAAGTTAGACTTCGAATGCACCAACAACTCAGCAGAATATGAAGCTTTCCTCATAGGGCTTTCAATAGCTAAACAAGTAGGAGTCACGCATCTGGAGATAAGAGGTGACTCCAAACTACTGGTAAACCAGATGAATGGAGTGTACGCATTGAAGGAAGTAACACTAGCTCCATACCGGTCAGAAGCACAAAAGTTATTAAACTATTTTGCTGATGCAACCATAATCCATGTTAGTCGTAGCAACAATAAACATGCCGATTGTCTGGCAACATTGGCTTCCAAACTAAAGTTCAAGGAGCGGAAGAAACCCCGACAAAGGAAGAGGAGAACCATAAAGTCGACATGGCTGTCACAATACAAAGACACCAGGACTCATGATTGTCGAACTCCGATCATTCAGAGCTCAACAACCCACTCTCCCAAGGAAAGGTCGGTCTCAAAACTCGCAGAACTTCTTCATGCTTCATGGTATGTCAGTACTATCGAAACCCGGATGGTTCTCTCGAGATGTCTTGGAGATGACGAAGCACACAGCTACAATCGAGTCGTGTTCACAATGAAATTTGTGGGCAATCATTGGTGGTAACGCTTTTACCGACGACTCCAAAGCATCCTGGTTATTATCGGCCGGAGATGGAGACTCAATCCACTACTTGTAAGTCCCGCTCAAATTGCCAAGCACCGCCGCACCAATCGGAGGTTTTTAGTGTGAACGACACTGGGACTGGAGAGAGCCATACATCAACTATCTTCGTGATGGAGCAACTTCCGCCGATCAAAGGGATGCCATCAAGATAAAGCAAAAGGCCAAGCGATTCGTATACCACGAAGGGATCCTGTATCAGCAAGAGTTTTGGAGGTAATCTATTAAGATGTCTGGGTCAAGTTAGAAATTCCAATCATTTTGAAGGAAACACACGAAGGGGAACATCAAGGGAAGAGGAAACTGTTCCTCCGTATACACGAGAAATATTACTGACCGACCATGGAGGATGACGCCGCCGCTTTTGTTCAAAGCTGCCACAATTTTCAAATTCATGGAGACCTTGTTCACGCACCTTCCACCCCCTTGCACTCGATAAGCAGTCCGTGGCCATTCTATAGTTGGGGACTAGACATCATCGGGAAAATCAACCCGCCCTCATCGAAGCAGCACGAGTACGTCATAACTGCAACGGAATACTTCACCAAATGGGTAGAAGCCATCCCACCGCGAGGAACTACAGGAGCAACCATTGCGGCTTTCATTAAAGAACACATCATTTGTCGTTTAGGTATACCTAAGCATATTATCACCGATAACGGCACTCCCTTCGCCAATAAACAGTACGAGAGTTACTTGAGAGGTATGGCATTAAACAGTTTTCTCCACCATCTACTATCCTCGGGGAATGGACAGTCGAAAGTACCAACAAGACGCCGATCCGGATCATCACCGAACCAGTACATGACAATCCTAGAGAATGGCATGACCAGTTACCAATGGCGTTGTGGGCATACCGTACGTCACCTAGAAGCTCCATTGGGGTCTCCCCATATTCACTTGTTTACGGAGCAGACGCAATTCTCCCAGCAGAAATCAAAATCCCATCATCCAGGATTACAATGATGACCGGGATCCATTGGGACGAGGATGAAGCCTCTAACTCTCGAATAGCGGAGTTAGACATTTTGGATTCCAGGAGAAACAAAGCGGAAGAACGTACTCAGATATACAGGAACAGAATTTCCAGGCATATAACAAGACCGTGAGACCACGTATTTTCAAAGTGGGAGATTTGGTCCTAAAACGGCCAAGCATATCCATCAAGACATGTCTCGCACCGAAATTCTCACCAAAATGGGAAGGTCCCTACACGGTCACCAAGGCCTATAATACAAAGTTACTACAAGATCATTAAGGTGGACGGAGGCAGGCGGAAGCAAATCATCAATGGAAAGTGGCTCAAGGCATATCATGCCTCGACCACTATCCGATGTGTCAACAATACGGGCATTTATTTTCATTACATGTTTGAATCCTCAATTATATTCGTAGATGTGTCAATGAAAAACCTGTTTCACCAATCAAAAACCAATGCGCTTTATTTCGCAAAGACGTTCAAAAAACTCTTGACATAAACATCATTAACAATAAAGGAATGAAGTTTAGAAGAGGCCGTCTAGAAGATTATAGTTCCTTGAGAGCATCATCTCCAGTCTAGCGTGATATCTTTCTCGTTCTTTTCTTCAAGTCCCGCATGACCGCTCTACCTTCTCCGATTCTGCAGCCAGAGCCTTCTCCTCTTCCAAAATAGCCTTCGCAGCAGGAACAACATTTACAAGGATACCAGCTCGATCAACCTTGATGATATCAAGACGCTGCCGCAACCAGCCCACGTTGAACTCCATGGATTCACAGGTAGATACCATATTCTCCCACTTTTCGAGGCTTGATTCAAAGAACGTTGCGGATAGAAATACTCTCCATCTCAAAGAATCATGGGAAGAAGGCAGTTATCATCACGGTGACCAAAGCAGAGGAACAATGTCGGACCACGTTTCGGTTGCGATATGGCCGTACTTCCTCCATAACTTTGTGTACAAAGGCACAAACTCCTTCCGCACCAGAATCCACCGACATCTCTGAGCCGGAGGATAAACATTTCATGCGAACATCGAATGAAAGACCCGCATTTGGATATTCATAAGATGAGATACCCAAGTCGGCGTCTTCAAGGTTCACGAGGGTGAATGTGTTTGAATTTAAAGGAAGAGGACTGGTTAAGTCATCATCATCGATAACCGTGACACATGTTCCGATAGGGTATCTCTCGCAAGAATGAAGGGATTATTTACTTGATCATTATGACGAACAAGCAATGGTTCGAAAAGGAAAAAGAGACAAACCGGTATGATCTTCTTGACTCGGAGAACACGAGCGGGGGATTGATCATGAAGCTCGACGCAGTCGTCGTGCACGTTTAACTAAGATCCTGGATGGTATGAAGAAGACGATCCACCGTTGTTCGACATGATGAGGAAACGGAGTTTCGTGGGAAAGCCCTATTGAAAAATCGCAAAAATGGTTCAAAACCTCTACACCGCATATATGCTTGAGAAAACCCTAAAACGATTACGGCGCCCGA
Organism: Papaver armeniacum; assembly: GCA_023531295.1. Lineage (NCBI taxonomy): Eukaryota > Viridiplantae > Streptophyta > Magnoliopsida > Ranunculales > Papaveraceae > Papaver > Papaver armeniacum. The sequence goes on along the minus strand of JAJJWW010013570.1, from coordinate 320,629 downwards.
TATGCGAGGATTCAACACCGACCAAGTCGCTTTCTTTTGAACCCTAATCAAGAATCGAAGAGCATTTGGATACGAGCAATTCAACCAATGGTGTGCAAGCACCCACGCCCAGGATCCCAGTAAAAAGAAGAATCATATTCCTGACTCAAACACCTAAGGGAGAAAGCCGGCTCATCAAAGGCCTATGGTCACGCACGTATGGAGGATTGCCCACGGCCAGAATCCCTCCAGGTAGACTTCTTTTATTTTGTCTCCTTACGTTTGTATATGCCACCATCTCATGCCTACCACACAATAGTGTAACCATTATGTGCTAGGCAGGGGACTTAATGTTGATGGTGGGTTTTCATTTGAGGTTAAAATTGTAAAAACTGGAAAAATTATGCGCCCGACATCTTGTAAAAGATAAAGCCATTAATAAGTGTTGGATACTCCTCACTTAATTCACCAAGAATGGAGCATGTGGCAACAATCCCATTCTCGTGAATACATGAAATTCCTCCAGGTTGGAGCATGTGGCAACAATCCCTTCCCGTGAATTTCATATCAGCCTTGTATTTCCAAAGTACTCATTATCGGTGTGCCATGACGATCGAGTTTTACTCTTACAGAGCAACACGAACCTCCAAGCACTATAATGAAACCATGTACGAAATACCCGTGTACAGGTGACTCTCGGTGTTTATACTAGCCCGATTGAGCCCCTCTCGGTGTGTTATACTAGCCCGATTGAGCATCCGGACTGACCGTATCAGTCCGGATATGATCTGATCGCAGTCATCCAACTCCATAAGCATGATTGGTGTTGATGGTGGGTTTTCATTTGAGGTTAAAATTGTAAAAACCGGAAAAAATTATGCGCTGACATCTTGTAAAAGATAAAGCCATTTATATGTGTTGGATACTCCCTCACTTAATTCACCAAGAATGGAGCATGTAGCAACAATCCCATTCTGTGAATACATGAAATTCCTCCAGGTTGGAGCATGTGGCAACAATCCCTTCCTGTGAATTTCATATCAGCCTTGTATTTCCAAAGACTCATTATCGTGTGGCATGACGACCGAGTGTTACTCTTACAGAGTAACACGAACCTCCAAGCACTATAATGAAACCATGTACGAAATACCCGTACAGCCGACTCACGGTGTTTATACTAGCCCGATTGAGCCCCTCTCGGTGTGTTATACTAGCCCGATTGAGCATCCGGACTTGACCATATCAGTCCCGGATATGATCTCGATCGCAGTTATCCAACTCCATAAGCATGATTGATGACCCCGCATCAATTCCATCACCCCCAAGCAGGTATGGAATACCCACTGCCGAACCAACCCCCGCATGGTCGGCCATTGGCCTAGCTTGCCAAGAAACCGTTCATACCAAGCATTATGGACTAAAAACCCTAAATTAGGGTTTGCGGCATATTACATGTGTCGCAAAGCAGTCTCAACCATCCATCTTCGCAGGTATAGATGGAGGGTGTAGATGTAGACTCAAAGGGCCCAGAGCATGTCAACACGATCACCGTAGGCCCGCCTACACACTTGACCAATCGGTCAAGACCAACCATGGTTGGTTGTAACAAATTCGTACGCCCAAACAAGGATGGTCACACGGCTATGAAAGCCAAAATTAGGGTTTCAAGCCATCACGAGCGTCCATCTTCTCCGGCACGAATGGAGGGTCCGAGATTAGATTAAACAGGTCCGGTCATACCAGCATGACCACCGTGGGCCCATCTATCTCTTCACGTGATCGGCCAAGGCATACCATGCCTGGTTATCCCAAAACGCCCACCCAAACTTGCGTGGTTACACTTCCCAAACCGCAAACTATCTCGACCACTCAACTTCACCGGGCGATTTGAGTGGCTTAGATCACGTTTTCATGGGATAATCGGTATAGGTGTGAACACCACCTACCATCTTCACGTCAAATCGACCAAGACCGACCAAGATGGGTCGTCTTGAAACGCGCCCCAAACTAGGGCATGTGCGCGGTTTCCAACTCCATCAAATGGATTGCAAAATCGATCTCAACCACTCCTCTTTACCTGGCCAAATTGAGTGGCCTAGATCGCACCTTCATGGGACAGTGAGATATGGATGTGTACACCGGCATGCTACCTACACACATGCCCTACCTGGTCCTCTCCAAATCCTTCCCATGCTTGGTTTCGACCAAGTCAAGAGTGATGCTTGCGCACCTCTTCAAAAAACCCTAATATTCATTAACGGTCGCAGATGAGTGTCTCAAAGATCATCTCATCCGTCCAACTTCACCAGCCTTGGTTATACAACCCTGGTCGAGTTATTTGGTTAGTGAGGCGTCATTACCCATCACTTTACCACACCATGATGCAAGACCTACATAAAATACACACGATACTTCACAAGTATCGACTTCCCGAATAACGCAGTTTATTCAATTCAAGATTACATGCTATCTTTCGTGGATCCACGATCCACACATTCCGGACATCAATCATGTCACAAACTGGGGATACATATCGGGGTATTGGTCCGGCGGTTTACAGGCAACAGCAACGCGCCATCACAAGAACGTGTTAGGAAGTCATGGACGGTTAGAGATGAACAGGAGAAGTGGGCAAGACTGGTCGGTGGCACCAACGCACAACTCCACTACTCCATCACTCCACTTCCTCCACTTCCCACGAGAGACGTGAATAAGGCTCAATGACTTGTATAAATAGGTTCTCCGCCCTATTTCAAAAAACAACACAAGTCCAGACGAGAAAAAACCAAGTGTTAATACAAAAAGAATTCAAACACCCAGAGCTTGCTTGCATCAATCACAAGCCTGTTCACTTTCCCGTTACAAGTCATAAGCAAGCCAACACCTTCACAATCTCAACACCTTCTTCGCTTCCCTCCCTAAGATCAACCCCATCTCCTTCACTTTGTGACCGAAACAAGTCCGGAACGGCCATTTCTTGGTTTAGGCCGGACTTGCACAACATTGATCTCTCGAATCTACAAGCACTCACCGCGCAAAGGCATTTGTTTAAGGTTTAGATTCATTCCTCATCCACACCCCAAATTACCAAATTCTGCAGGAATAGTTTTCACCCATAAACAATTGGTGACCTGTTTTGGAGGTTGATCTCTCGGTTGTAAAGTCAATTTCTTCGAAATCCAATTCAATTTTATCAATTTCAAAAAAGGGTAGATCTTAGAACCAATTCGATCAACAATTCATTTCAAGATGGTGGAACTCGTGTCCTGGATCCAATCAATTCGGATGGATCTAGTGTGGATAACACTTCCAGGTGTTGATGTACCTGTCAGTGGAGTCACCGTAGCCACCACATCTCGAGGAACCGTTACCTCTATCACCAACACTAGCGGAGCAGAGACATCCCGCAGGTGTAACGCCCCATCACTGAGCGCAGCAGCCGCAAATCCTGGCATTTCCTCAAGTGTAACACCTCCAGTGGTCACCAGAGCAACAATTTTCACTTTCCCATCAGGACGAGGAGCCGGAGGCACAGGAGGACCACCGTCTATTACCATTGCAGACTTGATGGAGAAACAAGAAGTTCTTGCTAAGACTCAAACGGATATGGCCGCAACTCAGAAAGAGGTACTCACCTTCCTTAAAACTTTGACCGAACGATTGCCGCAAGATTCACGACAACCCTTGGAGTCGACAAGAGATGCATTCAATACACCGAGCAAAGGCGGCTTTCCACTCGGACCCACACGAATGAAGAAACTCGTGTTACTCCCGAGCGCCAAAGGGAGAGGGACCAACCTTCCAACTTCATTACACGTGAGGATCCGGAACGACTTCTCCAAAATCGAGGAAAAGGGGACCGAACGGATGTACACCAACATCACCACCGTACCCTCAAGATGTACAACGAATTCCTCTTCCAAGAGGTTACACCTCTCCCCCACCTCTCCCTCTACGACAGTGCAGATGGTAATGCTCGTGAACACGTCTCTCGATTCTTGAATCCTTGGGGAACATGAATACAATCATGTTCTCGCGCCCAAAGAATTCTCGAAATCACTTACGGGAGGGCGTACACCGGTACAACAACATCGCGCCTAACAACATATCCAATCGGAGCGAGATGGTCGATTGCTTTCTACAAAGTACTTCTTCATGTCCGAACAAATCACCTTTTCGCATCTAGGAAGAATTCTTCAACGGAACAACGAGCATCCTAACGACTTCGTCAAAAGGTTCGAACTCAAGCGCTGGATTGTCATGACCAATGTCACCGAACGACAATTGGTGGAGTTGTGCATCAACGGGATGATACCCATATACCGCGCTTTGTTAGAGAATCTGGGCTTTCAAACGTTTTCAACTCCATGAAGCTGCCAAGCGTTCAAGAACAATCGCACCGACTACTAAAGAACCAGAGTTGTTCGAAGTGAAGATTCACGTGAAAGTCGAGGAGCAGGCGCCTCACGAACAAGAAATACAACACTGGTCCTTCCGTGAGTATAGTGGGCGGAGGAGAGAAAGGAAAGCTCCAGGTGATTTTTTAACAACAAACCAAGCGGGCATCCCCGGCACACAAGACTGTGTCTCGAAAAGGAACAGACAAAACTCCTGCAAAAAACACTAAAGACACGGGTTTTCCTTTTCCCATGAATGAAGTGATAGAGCTCTTGGAAGCGTGGATCCAAGACGACGCCGTAAAGCTGCCCCCTATCAGACGTCCTCCAACCGAGGAAGAAATGGCATATCCCGGATATTGTTGCTACCACAGGTTCTGGCCCATCATCCAACCAAAGATTGCAACATGTTGAAACAAATATTCAGGGAAAAGGTAGAGACAGGGGAACTCCAGTTTGGAAACGAAGGTGTTCATAGAGACCCTCTACCTATCAGGAACTGCATGATTTCTCGGGATTCTGTTCGCAAGACCGTACAATCTATGATGGAGCACATATGTGAAATCTTGTACTTCTCCAAAGGACAATCAAGACATATTTGCGGCCCTCAACCACGTTGTGTCGTAGGCGTTTGTATCCGATGCGATCCAGAACCTCATTCTTTCCTGAAGGACGTGAGCAATGAAAACTGGGGACTCCTAACTGTCACTCGTTTGAGAGGCGTTGAGTTCGATAATGCGCTGATTGATGCGGCTTCCGAATTTAACATCATTACCGTCAAGACCTTGAGAGCGGCAAAGATTTCGAAGCGGAAGCTACTCGTCACCCGACCGTGGTTAAAGATTCAACAGAGAGCTTAGAGATGCATATGGATACATCGATCTTGAAGTCAAATTGGGTGCTTGCCTCGACGCAAGCAAAGTTCTACATAGTCAAAGATCATCCCATCTACGACATGATCCTAGGAAGCTCTTGGATGCATGATAACAAAGCCATACTGAAGTCTGTCCTCTCTACCCGGTTTCGACACCCGAAAGAATCTCCAACACGCCTTCTTCGGATCTCCCCGATGACTGTCACGTCGCACACCAAAGAACTTGCCAATGTGACACAACTTCCCGGAGAGAGCCTGTCGGCATACATTGAAAGGTTCCGATCTCAAGTAAGTCTCATCACGCAACTCTCCTTGCAACGTACCGCCCCTCACTCTGACAAGTCCTGGGGGACTGGCTCCAACCGACAAACCAACCCTGACTAGGAGATGTGAATGGGAAGCCGGCCCTTTCAAACGCTTTATCAAGAGTGTAGAAGCTGTCTTGGTCAAAGACGATAAGGCCAAGGTCCAAGTATTTGCACGCCCAAACCCATTTGGAATTGGAGACCTGGTGACGAAGACGACTACGTTCAATGTTGGGAGCATGACGGTGAAGATGACCACTCCACCCGACTCACCCACCGAAAGAGAAGATGAACCATACCGTAGCGAGATGTTATCCTAGGCGGCTACTCGCAAGCTCATCAACGCCGATAAACTAGAGGGCATAACAATTCACTCACGATGGCTCAAACCCTACCGAACTTAAGATCTTTGGCCGCCACTTCACAAAGATCCCGTATACCTTAAAAACGCTGTGCTATTTTTTCCAGCGTATTTCCTTTTACAATTTCATATCATATTTGTAATTCCTCCAGAAAATGATTGCAATACTTGCATTCATAGTTAGGTTTTCAATTTTCAATTTTCAATTGAAGCATTATTTTCATCTGAGAACCTCTTTACTCCTAAAAACACAAAGTCCTGAGTCAGCCTAAATCAACCCACTGGAGCAAGAAAGGAAACCCTAAACAAGCATCTCATGGGAAGAAGGAAATAGAACGTGTGCACAAAAGGAAAATGATTTGAGCCATCTGCCCCAGCAAAGCCAAGAAGATCTTGCATCAGGAGCACAGTCCGTGGATATTCCATTATAGTATTACTTCTTTTATCACTAAGGATTACATGTGAAGGCGCACCCTTGCGCGAGAAGGAAAATCTTTATTCAAACAATCAAGGAAGAAAACCTTGAACTCGGTCTTGATAAAGGATTATAAAAGAAAATCTTTATTCAAACAATCAAGCTGGAAGAAAACCTTGAACTTCAAATATCGCACAACATATTTTCTTAGCGTGAGTACAAGGAAGATATTCAAATGTACGGGATATACATGGAAAAGGAAGAAGGAAGAAAAGAGGTTCTAGTCGCCAAGAGGATTAGCCTCGCATCACATCACCGTCAGGTCCCAAATAATTAGCTCCATCACCATTAATGGAGATTGATGCTCCTCCCATTCGGATCTACCTCGGCTTCTTCATCGGACATCTCCATAAGATTTAGATCTAGCAAAATATAGCGCATTCCATCCCAACATCACCAGGGAGCATCAAAGGGCATAGCAACACCAGGGGCCGCGCAAATTGCTTTCACATGTTTAGGTTCGTCAGATCGTAATCAAGAATTATCACGCCGTCTGGATCGGGTAATCACACTTGTCTTCATTCGGAGGTCGTTTATGCTCAACTCTCCGCCTCTTCAACCGCCGCAAATCTCTCTCGGCCTTGCGCTTACTAGTGTCTGCAGCGTTTCCTCGCGCCTCCACCGCTCCTCCATGTCAATCGCACCGAAAGTGCATGATACGTCCTCTGGCAATACGAAGATGGGAGATAGACATCCCCTGTATATCACGACCGACTTCGCGAAGTGGAAGATCGATCTTAGCCATTACTTCTTCGTGCGCATGGTTTTCGGGCTTGTTAACTTCAAAACTTCTTTCTGGGGAAGCAACAGAATGAGCGTCCACCGCTTCCATGATAAACTGCAAAGGAGAGGGAGTTATGAGCACAAAAAAAAAAAGGAGATCATCAAATCCATCGATCAGTTAATCACAAAGTCAGAGCAGTACCTGAGATATGGAATAAACGACCACGTGAGACGATTCTTTATAATCTCACAAGTCGACAGAATCCCAGGAGGAAAAGAAGTCTTTACTTGCCACCTATGAAGGCTGCTAATTCGGGATAACAATCAACGAGGCTTATCAGATATACCTGAGGGAAGACGTGTATGATAAAAGAAGTACACATGAAGAAGGGACCGAGCTCAGATATATGCAAGAGGAACCAAAGTGACTCACCAGACCAAGTCTTGTTTCCTTCGCATCCTTAATCGTAACCAACCGGTTCTGTGGCAACGCCCGACGACGTGAAACTATCCTAAATATGTATTCACTTTTGCTTGGTCATTTCAGTATATAAATATGCCACCATCTCATGCCTACCCCACAATAGTGTAACCATTATGTGCTAGGCAGGGGACTTAATGTGGATGGTGGGTTTTCATTTAAGGTTAAAATTGTAAAAACCGGACAAAATTATGCGCTGACATCTTGTAAAAGATAAAGCCATTTATAAGTGTTGGATACTCCCTCACTTAATTCACCAAGAATGGAGCATGTAGCAACAATCCCATTATGTGAATACATGAAATTCCTCCAGGTTGGAGCATGTGGAAACAATCCCTTCCTGTGAATTTCATATCAGCCTTGTATTTCCAAGACTCATTATCGCTGTGGCATGACGATCGAGTGTTACTCTTACGAGTAACACGAACCTCCAAGCACTATAATGAAACCATGTACGAAATACTCGTATGTGGCCGACTCTCGGTGTGTTATACTAGCACGATTGAGCCCCTCTCGGTGTGTTATACTAGCCCGATTGAGCATCCGGATCGACCATATCGGTCCGGATATGATCTGATCGCAGTCATCCAACTCCATAAGCATGATTGGATGACCCCAGATCAATTCCATCACCCCCAAGCAGGTATGGAATACCCACGGCTGACCCCGCATGGTCGGTCATTGGCCTAGCTTGCCAAGAAACCGTTCATACCAAGCATTATGGATGGAAAACCCTAAATTAGGGTTTGCGGCATATTACATGTGTCGCAAAAATGTCTCAACCATCCATCTTCGCAGGTATAGATGGAGGGTGTAGATGTAGACTCAAAGGGCCCAGAGCATGTCAACATGATTACCGTGGGCTGGCCACACACTTGACCAATCGGTCAAGACCAACCACGCATGGTTGTAACAAATTCGTACGCCCAAACAAGGAGTGACGCGGCTTTGAAACCTGACTAGGGTTTGAGCATCATGAGCGTCTTCTCCTAAGACGGATGGAGGGTCCGAGATTAGATTAAACAGTCCTGGTCATACCATCATGACCACCGTGGGCCCATCTATCTCTTCACGTGGTCGGCCAAGGCATACCATGCCTCCGGTTATCCCAAACCGTCCACCCAAACTTGCATGGTTACACTTCCCAAATTGCAAATCGATCTCGACCACTCAACTTCACCTGACGATTTGAGTGGCTTAGATCACGTTTTCATGGGATAGTCGCATAGGTGTGAACACCAGCCTACCACCTACACGCTGGTATGATCGACCAAGACCGACCAAGATGGGTCGTCTTGAAATGCGTGCCCAAACTTGGGATGTCACGCGGTTTCCAACTCCTTTGCGGCAATGGATTTACTGCCGAAACCGATCTCAACCACTCAACTTTACCGGTCAAATTGAGTGGCCTAGATCGCGCCTTCATGGGACAAAGAGGTATGGACGTGCACACCGGCATGCTGTCTACACACATGCCCTGGTCGGTCCTCTCCAAATCCCTTTCCATGCTTGGTTTCGACCAAGTCAAGAGAGTGATGCTTGCGCACCTCTTCAAAAAACCCTAATATTCATTAACGGTCGCAGATGAGTGTCTCAAAGATCATCTCATCCGTCCAACTTCACCAGACTTGGTTATACAACCCTGGTCGAGTTATTTGGTTAGTGAGGCCTCATTACCCATCACTTTACCACACCATAATGCGAGACTGCATAAAATACACACGATACTTCACAAGTATCGACTTCCCCGAATAACGTAGTTATTCAATTCAAAGATTACATGCTATCTTTCGTGGATCCACGATCCACACATTCCGGCATCAATCATGTCACAAATCGGGGATACATACTGGGGTATCGGTCATGGCGGTTTACGGGCGTGCAACGCGCCATCACAAGAACGTGTTAGGAAGTCATGGACGGTTAGAGATGAACAGGAGAAGTGGGCAAGGCTGGTTGTGTATCACCAACGCACAACTCCACTACTCCATCACTCCACTTCCCACGAGAGACGTGAATAAGGCTCAATGACTTGTATAAATAGGTTCTCCGCCCTATTTCAAACAACAACACAAGTCCGCATTTGCTTTAAAACCAAGTGTTAATACAAAACGTATTCAAACACCCAGAGCTTGCTTGCATCAATCACAAGCCTGCTCACCTTTCTTACAAGTCATAAGCAAGCCAACACCTTCACAATCTCAACACCTTCTTCGCTTCCTCCCTAAGATCAACCCCATCTCCTTCACTTTGTGACCCGAAACAAGTCCGGAACGGCCATTTCTTGGTTTTGGCCGGACTTGCACTGATTGATCTCTCGAATCTACAAGCACTCACCACAAGCAGGCATTTGTTTAAGGTTTAGATTCATTCCTCATCCACACCCCAAATTACCAAATTTTGCAGGAATAGTTTTCACCCATAAACAATTGGATGACCCCAGATCAATTCCATCACCCCCAATCAGGTACGGAATACCCACGGCCGACCCCGCATGGTCGGTCATTGGCCTAGCTTGCCAAGAAACCGTTCATACCAAGCATTATGGACGAAAAACCTTAAATTAGGGTTTGCGGTATATTACATGTGTTGCAAAGCAGTCTCAACGATCCATCTTCGCATGTATAGATGGAGGGTGTAGATGTAGATTCAAAGGGCCCAGAGCATGTCAACACGATCACCGTGGGCCCGCCTACACACTTGACCAATCGGTCAAGACCAACCATGCTTGGTTGCAACAAATTCGTACGCCCAAAGGGAGCATGGTCACACGGCTATGAAAGCCAAAATTAGGGTTTCAAGCCATCACGAGCGTCCATCTTCTCCTAACGAATGGAGGGTCACAGATTAGATTAAGCAGTCCTGGTCATACCAAAGATGACCACCGTGGGCCCGTCTATCCCCTCACTTGATCGGCCAAGGCATATCATTCCTGGCCATCCCAAAACGCACGTCCAAACTTGCGTGGTCACACCTCCCAAACCACAAACTAATCTCGACCGCTCAACTTCGCCGGACGATTTGAGTGGTTTGGATCACGTTTTCATGGGATAATCAGTGTAGGCGTGAACACCAGCCTACCACCTTCACGCCAAAGCCAACCGACCAAGTCCGACCAAGATTGGTCGTCTTGGAACGCGCGCGCCAAGAGGGCATGACGAGCTGCCCTTGCGGCATTGGTTTTCTATCGCAAATTGATCCCGACCACTCGATTTCACCGGATGAATTGAGTGACCCGATCATACTTTCGTGAGGGAATGGAATACAAAAGCGCCTACACCGTCATGCCGTCTACACGCATGTATGGTCGGCCTGGGCCAAAATTGTATCCCATGCTTGGTTTCGACCAAGTCAAGAGTGATGCCTCGCGCACCTCTTCAAAACCCTAATTTCATTAACGGTCGCAGATGAGTGTCTCAAAGATCATCTCATCCGTCCAACTTCACCAGCTTGGTTATACAACCCTGGTCATGAGTTAATTGGTTGTGAGGCGTCATTACCCATCACTTTACCACACCATGATGCAGTACCTGCACAAAATACACACGATACTTCACAAGTATCAACTTCCTGAATAACACAGTTATTCAATTCAAGATTACATGCTATCTTTTGTGGATCCACGATCCACACATTCCGAATATCAATCATGTCACAAATCGGGGATGCATACTTTGGGTATTGCTCTGGCGGTTTATAGCATGCAGCGTGCAATGCGCCATCACAAGAACGTGTTAGGAAGTCATGGACGGTTAGAGATGAACAGGAGAAGTGGGCAAGACTGGTCGTGTGGCACCGACGCACAACTCCACTACTCCATCACTCCACTTCCTCCACTTCCCATGAGAGACGTGAATAAGGCTCAATGACTTGTATAAATAGGTTCTCCGCCCTATTTCAACAACACAAGTCCAGACGAGACAGAAAACCAAGTGTTAATACAAAACGTATTCAAACACCCAGAGCTTGCTTGCATCAATCACAAGCCTACTCACCTTTCTGTTACAAGTCATAAGCAAGCCAACACCTTCACAATCTCAACACCTTCTTCGCTTCCCTCCCTAAGATCAACCCCATCTCCTTCACTTTGTGACCGAACAAGTCTGGAATGGCCATTTCTTGGTTTAGGCCGGACTTGCACAGATTGATCTCTCGAATCTACAAGCACTCACCGCGCAGTGCATTTGTTTAAGGTTTAAATTCATTCCTCATCCACACCCCAAATTACCAAATTCTGCAGGAGTAGTTTTCACCCATAAACACTTAGTTATTTAATCTAGCACCGTATGCTACTTCATGTGGGTCCCACGATCCACTCATTCGAGACATCAAGCATGTCACAAACTGGGGGATACTTACTGGGGTATTGGTATGGCGGTTTACAGCGTGCAACGCGCCATCACAAGAACGTGTCAGGAGGTATGGACGGTTAAGATGGTGGGGGAAGTGGGCTAAGACGTGATCATGCAATCACCCACACGACCCCACTACTCCATCACTCAACTTCCTCCACTTCCTACGAGATGAGGGTTTGCGCTCAATGACTTGTATAAATAGGTCCTTTGCCTATTTCCAAACAACACAGACAAACACAGAAAAAACTAAGTGTTGTCATCAGTATCCAGAAATCACCATTCTGATACAAGTCATAAACAGCCAACACCTTCACAATCTCAACACCTTCTTCGCTTCCCTCCCTAAGACCAACCCCATCTCCTTCACTTTGTGACCGAAGCATGTCTGGAATGGCCATTTCTTGGTTTAGGCCAGAATTGTACAGATTGATCTCTCGAATCAAAAGCACTCCCGTGCAGTGCATTTGTTTAGGGTTTAGATTTGTTTCTCATCCACACACACCCAAATTTACCAAAACCAGCAGAAACAGTTTTCACCCATAAACAATTGGCGACCGCAGTGGGAGATTAATCTCTCAGTTGCAATATCAATTTCCAAATTCCCAATTTCATTTTTCGGGCCCGATTTCAAGATGGTAGAACTTAGGTCAGGAGCAGCAATCAATTCCGATGGAACTAGCGTCGACAACACTCTCGGTATCGATGTCTCTGTCAGTGGAGTTGTCGTGCAGAATGTGACCAATACATCTCGTGGAACCGTCTCCTCTACCACTAACACCAGCGGAGCAGGAGATATTCCAGTAGGCGTGACACCTCCCATCACCAGAGCCAGAGCAGCCGCAAATCCCGGCCTTTCTTCAAGTATAACGCCTCCAATCGTCACCAGGGAAACCGCTACTCCTCCGTCAGGACGAGGGGATGGAGGAATAATGGGAGGACAACCCCCTATTACCATTGTGGATTTGATGGAAAGGCAGGAAGTTCTTGCTAGAGCCCAAACGGATATGACCGTAACTCAGAAGGAGGTACTTACTTTTCTCAAAACTTTAACCGAACGATTGCCACAAGGGTCACGACAGTCCCTGGAGCCAACAAGGAACGTGTTCAATACACCCATAGAAGGCACGGCGCGGGCCTATATGGATGAAGAAGCTCGTGAAGTTCCTGAATGCCCAAGAGAAAGAGACCAGCCATCCAACTTCATTACACGTGAGGACCTGAAGCAACTCCTCCAAAAGAATTTAGGCCAGAATTGTACAGATTGATCTCTCAAATCAAAAGCACTCCCGTGCAGTGCAATTGTTTAGGGTTTATATTCGTTTCTCATCCACACACACCCAAATTTACCAAAACCAGCAGAAACAGTTTTCACCCATAAAAAGATGTCTTTCTTTAGTCTTTCAAGAAAACTCTTGTAATTATTGTCACCAACAATTAACAGCTGAGAGTCATTCTTGTGACTAACTTTTGGTCCCTTCTTGGCTATGGAGGACTTCGGGACCCATTTAGAGTTGGGTTTAGCAGGAGCAGCTTTTTCCTTCATACCATTAGGATCATTGTCCTTTTGAATATTTTGCGAAACACCCTTTCTCCAATTTGGAACATCAGATCTTGTTTTTTCATTTAAAAAGTCATCTCTCTTTCTATAATTGAGTCTTTTATGAAACGACCTTGTCAAGTGATATGCAAAATTTGAACTATCATTATAATAATTCTTTTTCCTAAACTTAGGACAATACCGATCTGAGTTCCTTTGGGGAGCAATCTTAGCCAATTCGTTTGATACAAAAGAAAGTGTGTCTTTTAACTTACGAATATTGCATCCCCTTTCCACATGCCCTTTATTACCACAATAACTACAATGCTTAGTAACATACGAAGTGTGAGTTTTAATGTTACCTTTTTGTGGATCCTCTTGCATTGGAACTCAATGATTTTTCTTCCCCCTCTTCTTCTTCTTATCTTTGTTCAACTTTGTTGCTTTCTTCACATTAGCAGAAGTGCTCTCTTTGATTGTCGTTCTTGAAGAGTATGGTTGAACATGATTCTTAGGCTTGACTGGTTTTACTTCTTTACAAGGAATACGAGCATCTTTTACCTCAGTGGAAGCCTCTGGTTGAGAAGAATTTGTAGCTTTAACAAATTTTATCTCATTGTTATCATTGGAAGCATCTGATTCCTTATATCCTAATCCCCGTGTATCACCATGATATCTTCCTGCTTCTAACAATGAGGATAAATTATTTGTGCTATCATTGGATTTTTCAAGTAAAAATTTTCTTCTTCTAACATCTTGATTTTATCAAGAGCACCAGCTAGATCAGCCTCAAGGCGTTTTTCTCTTGAGAGATATACACCTTCTTTCTCTTCAAAACTCTTTTGTTGAGAGTTAATCCTTGCATCAGATTCAACAAGTTTCTCTTCCAACAAGTGAATTTTTTCAAGAGCAACATCACGCTCTTTCTCTAACAATTTTGTTTGAGAGAGACTAGCACTTGGTTTTTCATCAAAACCCTGTATTTGTCGAGAATTAAACATTGCTTCCGATTCAGCACGTTTCTTTTTCGACAAAAACAGCTCTCTTCGAAGATTTTCACATTCTAATTTCTTAGAATTTAGATCGTTTGTACGATCTTTAAGAAGATATTCAGCAGTGCGAGAACCAAAATATTGTCCTTGAAAACCTTTTCTCAACTTCTTGTTCTGTCGACATAGAGGAGTTAAGAGATCAATGACATCAGAAGTTTTGAGTTTACTCTTTCCCAAAGGCTTCAGTATATTAGAGTATTTTGAGATATCATCATCCACATCTCGATCAATATCTGATTCACCATCATCGGATATTTCATCCAACTGATTTTCTAGAAAAGATTCCCAGTTATCACCAGTTTCTACATCATTAACAAGATGAACTTGTCTAGTAGATTCCCTTTCATGAAGGTCTACAGATATTGAATCGTAGATGCCATCATCAAGTGTTAATTCAAAACTCTTGATGTCTTGCTTTACGTTAACTGAATCATTATCAGGTTCTATAAAAACTATTTCTAGATTCCAGTCTTATAGGTTGGATCGCACCAAACACAGATTGTTATATCTTTTCGTATTTGCCTGCTCTGATACCAATTGAAAAGATGAGGGTACCCAAATACACCACAAACTTTTATTTTGATCACAACCTTTACAAGACCCACTGTGTATAAACCTCTTGGAGTAACAATCACTCAAGGAATATTTCAACACAGTGTGTACACTTGAAATAAGGTTAGTCTGAACTGGCCTAACACGTGAATAATTATATCATACAAGTGGAGAAATCCAATACACTTTGTGTGATCGTCTATGGATATGAAATCGAGACAATATTACAACAAAGTGTTCACTTGATAATAGTACGGTATAACCGAAACCTTATAAGATAAATATCAAGTGCCTAGTTAACATACAAGTGTAATTACTTTAATTATAATATAAAAACAATTATAATGCGAAAATAAAGTAAAGCACACACCAGAATTTTGTTAACGAGGATAAATACAATCTTGTAGAAAAACCCTGGGACCTAGTCCAGAATTGAATACTCTCAGGATTAAGCCGTTATACAAAATCAAACCAACTTCGTATAGTTGAGACCAAGCAACTAAACCTATAGTTCACCTAGTTGCGTATGTATTCCCACGCCTCCAACTTATAAATAAGTCACGTACTTGGAAAAATTCATTTGGTTCGTATTCCAAACAGTAAAGGAACAACAAATCTGTTTGGTAGCAACTCTTTTGAACCAAGTGATGTGAGTTCGACAAAAGGCTCTTCCGTTTATTCCAATAAACTCCTTTCTCAAGTCCTTAGATCTATCTACTAACAATTACCGAAGTAATCGTCTAGATTTTGCAATCAATACTTTTAATCACAAAGAAACGTATTGATGCCGATCTACTCAACTAATCAATCCAATTTACCACAAGGATAAACTGATTATAGTTGGATCCTCTTTAACCGAAACAAGTATTGTGCACACCAAAGGTTTTGAACCCAAATCAGAAATCTTCAAAGTCTTCTTTGTCTTCAAATCTTCTTAGATCATCAATAAACACCTGCACCCAATCAACTTGAATCTCTTGTGATCAATCACGCACAGAACGGAGTCTGTTAACAATGGATTATCACAAGACGTCTTTTAGATCTACAAACAGTCTAAAGATCCCCGTCGAAACTTCGATTTAGTTTGAGTGAATCTTATATCAGAAGAGAAGATTCTCAAGCATAAACAAGCTAGGTGCAATCAAAGTTCAACAACCGTTAGTCAATCAAATCAATCGAAAACTAATAATATACCACAATTATCTAGTTTCCCACCAACGGTACCAATAGAGCTTCGCAATCCCAAAGAAGTCTTTAAACCGAGCGGTCGTAAGAGATTTCGCCTAATTAGGTTACTTTCCTCTCCGAATAGACAGCTCCACCAGTAACAACACAACTAGGTAGTTTTGCTGGCTCTGAGGATTAGTTTGCTTGAAATGTAAACTTTAATATTTATAGACCAAGGAAGTTTGGATACCAAGGAATTTCCAAAACCGAAAATATTCTCAAGATATGCAATATATTCCAGTTTCGGTTTCCATAATTCCTGGAAATGCTTTGTCCAAACATTGACCGAAAATCTCTTAGAAAATCTCCAATTAGTAAATGCACATTACCAATTTTCATTTTCCAAAAATAAAATTAAAAACCTTAATTAAAAGATTCTCAACTTATTTTTCGATCCGGGATTTTTTCCTTTAGCTACTAAGGAATATCTTTGAACAATAAAAGATAAGCGTTACTGCACATATTCAAAGTATGTCGACATCTTTACTTTGTAAGTCCTCTTTCATACTTACAATCTTGAAACCGATTTTCCACACTTCCAAACGAGTTTAGAATTGGTTCATCTGACTTTCAAGAACTATGTGATTGATTAAGAACACTCAATCACAAATCATGGGTTTCACGGTTCTACCAAAAAAAGTTTCGGTTCTACCTCCATGTGAGTATTGTGCATAGTCACACTAGCTTTCCAAAAATTCGGTTGACTAGGTACTAGGATCGGTTCCCCACATACTTATGGTAACTACTTGTATTTGCTGCACATGTCCATAGGATCGGTTCCCCTTTCACTAAAAACCTGTTGCACATGTTCATAGGATCGGTTCCCTCATCTACTAAAAACGTGTTGCACCTCTTACAAGGATCGATTCCCCTTTTGTGATCGGTTGCACCTCTTCATAGGATCGGTTCCCCTTAGCCTAGAGTTGGTCATACCAATAACACTAAATCGATCATACCATCTCAGGTGATTACTTAAGATCGGTTTCACTAATAAAGTCATACCAATACAAAAGTCAGGCCTTGTGAATAGTTTTACCAAGACCATAAACAAGTCATGAGCGGTTATACTAATCACACATATTGGTAGTTCAAAAGATATGCAATGAATAACAATACCAATAAGCCTAGCGATTTCCCTTTCGATTCACGAAAAAGTTCATGAATTTACTTCCTTTAAACTAATGTAAAGCATTGTTTCCTAGGATGAAATCTTCACCTCATACCCATACATAATCACAATAGCATTCAAACGATTATGTCGATATCTTATATACGAAGTTTGTATTCCTTATACTACGTCTAACTAGAGTGTAATCATTCATGCTTCGCAGTTATGTTTTCAATATGCACGACTTGAAAGTTACGTATAGGGAATGAAACAGTTCAAGTAAAATATCACTAACCTCAAGTGGAAGGATGATGTTATCGTTGTAGCTCCTTACTTATTCACTTCTTCAAGTCTTCGCAATACTTGTAATGTCTCATATCCTAATACTTTCAAGATAACCTATACGCAGTTGACTCTATTACATAATCAAGCGACTCTTTAAATGAGTTTTGGTTCACTAAAATATGACAACCAAAGTTGACATACCAACGCTTGGTGGGTTCAACCGAGCTATGCTCTAACAATATTCAATTCTAGACTAGGTCCTGGGCTTTTTCTGCATTTGCGGTTTCCTCGTAACAAAATCTTGCTGTGTCATTTACTTTTGTTTTCCGCAATTATAATTGTTGTTATTATAATTTAAAGTAAATTACACAAACGTCAACTCCGTATTACTTGATAGTGATCCTATAGAGTTTGGTTAAGTCCGAACCTATAATCAAGTAATCACACTTTGATTGTCGTATTGTCTCGATCTCGTATCCATAGATGATCACACAAAGTGTGAATACCGATTTGTTGTATTGTCTCGACTCAGTCCATAGACAATCACTTTCGGTAAGAGGACTTATAGGTGGAAAAGTTTAAGATTGTGGTATATTTGGGTACCCTCGTCTTTTCAGACCATTCGACAAAGTTTGAATAATTTTGTGCAATTAGATGGAGAGACTCTAGCCAAATATTTAGAAAGGTTCAATGAATTATTGCTCCAATGTCCTCACCATGGCTTTGAAAAATGGAGACTTGTGCAAATTTTGTATGAAGGTCTAGATGTTGCCACCAGAAAAACAGTTGAGTCAATGTGCAATGGTGCATTTATTGACAAGAGTGCTGATGAGTCTTGGAATTTCTTAATTGAAGTTGCTGAAAAGACTCAACAATGGGAGTTCATTCGTGAACCTAGAAAGACAATCCCTCTGGCTAATGTCCATAGAACTGAATCTGATTTTAGGGGAAATGCAAAGATTGCATCTTTGGCTAGGAGAGTAGAAGCGCTAGAGCTGCAGAAGAATGTCAAATCTACAGCCCTACACTTCGTGACCAAATTAAAACGACCACTTGTGCCGCATGCCATAGTTCAGACCACCTAGTGGATAGTTGTCCAGACCTACAAGCATTTCATGAGTCTAGACTTGAACATGCCAATGCTTTGTATCATAAGAAAGAGAACAACCCTTATTCTCAGACCTACAACCCAGGGTGGAGGAATCACCCTAATTTTTCATGGTCTAAAGGTCCCGTACAAAGGGGAAGAACTAGTAATAACCAAGGATATTCATATCCTAGAAACCCCCAAGTACAAACACACACACACAGTACCCTGTAGAGAAAAGGCCTAGCTTTGATGATGGCCAAATGAATCAAAATCTGTTGCAATATCAGAAGTTAAATGACCAGAGGCTTACGAGTTTAGAACTCAAACTGGGCCAAATTTGCGATGAGCTTAATGAGAGGGAAAAGGGTAAACTCCCTAGTCAGCCCCAACAAAATCCAAAAAGTGCATTTCAGGTAAGCATGTCAGCTTGCAATGAGTCCTCACATGATCAAGTGAATGCTGTCACTACTCTTCGTAGTGGTAAAGTTGTTGATAATAATGTAGGTGTACCACAGTCAAATGAGTCTAAATCAGACTCTCAATTGCACGCAACACCACATAAAACATCTAGTGTAGAAAATGGATTTGAGCATGCTGATAAGTCTAAAAGTTCTACTAATGTGAATATTTATTTGCCATGTCATGTGCCTATTGCTCCATTCCCACAAAGGTTGGTGCAGCAGAAAGGGGGTAACCAATACAACGACATATTTGAGATGTTTAAACGAGTTAACATAAACATTCCATTTCTCGAAGCAATCAGGCAGATACCCACCTATGCTAAGTTTTTGAAAGATCTGTGCACACAAAAGTGAAATCTTCATGTTCATAAGCGTGATTTTCTTACTGAACATGTAAGTTCAAATAATTCAAAACAAGATTCCAACTAAGTTTAGAGACCCAGGTTGTCGAACAATCTCGAGCACTATAGGCGACCATATGGTCGAAAAAGCTTTAGTAGACTTAGGAGCAAGTGTAAACTTGTTGCCATACTCTGTGTATGTGCAGTTAGGTCTTGGGGAGCTGAAACCCACTCTTGTTACGCTACAATTAGCGGACAGATCTAAATTCCTCGTGGTATTGTTGAAGATGTGTTAATCAAGGTTGATAAATTTTTCTTTCTTGTAAACTTCATTGTGTTAGATACTCAACCTGTGCAAAACCCAGATAATCACATTCCTGTCATTTTAGGACGTCCTTTCTTGGCAACATCCAATGCTATCATAAACTGTCGTAATGGATTGTTGAAATTATCTTTTCGTAACATGACTGTTGTTTTGGGGTAAAAACTGATTCGGCTGTTTTTGGTAAATTTGGGTGTGTTGATGAGAAACAAATTCAAACCCTAAATAAATGCACTGCACGGGAGTACTTTTAGATTCGAGAGATCAATCTGTAAGACTCTGGCCTAAACCAAGAAATGGTCGTTCCAGATTCAATTCGGTCACAAGGTGAAGGAGAAGGGTTGATCTTAGTGAGGGAAGCGAAGAAGGTGTTTGAGATCAGAATGTTGAATTATGAAGGTGTGGCTGTTTTATGACTTGTATCAGAAAATGGTTTTTGGCTACTTGTGTTGATAACACTTGTGTTGTCTGTCGAAATAGGTTGAAATCCTATTTATACAAGTCATGTTCGAGCACACCCTGATCTCGTAGGAAGTGGAGGTGATTAGGCAGTGGAGAAGTGAAGTTGTGTAAAAAGTGGTGATCACCACGCTTCCACTATGAGGGTAAACTGGTCACGCCTTCACCCACTATCTCATTTATTGTTAACCGTCCGTTCTTCCCTGACACATTCTCGCAATGGGCGCGTTGCACGCCGCACACTGTAAACCGCCAGACCAATACCCCAGTGAGTATCCCCCAGTTTGTGACATGTTTGATGTCTCGAGTAAGTGGGTCGAGTCATGAGACTCGTCGCTAAAAGCAACACACAGTGCTTTTAGGTCAAATAATAAATTATTTGTGAAACCAATATTTATAAAACATCGCTTATAATCGATGTGTATGAAGCATCTCTTTAAAACAAGCAGCTGAAAATAATCAATGTGCAAGAAGCATCATTGTTTTAGATCTCGATTGAATCAGTCGCGGATTGAGTGTCTTAAAAAAGGTAGCATGACCGACCACCTTAGGGTGATCGTTTGGTAGCTCTAGGGACGAGCTATTGCTTGGTCGATCACTCCCTAGGAAGGAGGGGTGGCCGGTGATCACAATGCTACCCTGTTGGTTTTCTGAAAATAAATCTACACCATCCAACTAGGCTAGCGAAGTTGGATGGACGAGATGATTGGCGGTAGTTATATATTGTCGTTGACGCGATTTAGGGTTTAGAAACCATGCGGCCAACCTTATTTTGGCTAATCGAATCAAAGTGATAGGCGCTGATTTGAACAGGCCGATCGATCATGTGCAAAGACGAACCACTTGTGAGCACGCTGACATCTCATGGGACTTCTAAAATTAGATCTAAGCCACTCAATTCGGCTGGCGAAGATGGGTGGTCAGGATTGATTTGCGATAGTTGTATCATGCCGCAACCCATATTAGGGTTTTGGAATGGCGCGTTTGCTCTAGTTTGGGCAAATGTTTTGACATTCTCCGGACTTGCCGTGGGCAGGTCGATCGACCAAGGGAGAAGTTGGGCCATCGACGAACATGCCAGCACTTCTTTGATCGTTCGAGATGCGATTTACTCCGTCCAACTAGGCCGGCTAAGTTGGACGGATGCGATGGGTTTTGAGACCGTTTTTTCCGGTCTTAGCTCGTTTGAGCTTGTCTGTCAATAGCGT
Organism: Papaver armeniacum; assembly: GCA_023531295.1. Lineage (NCBI taxonomy): Eukaryota > Viridiplantae > Streptophyta > Magnoliopsida > Ranunculales > Papaveraceae > Papaver > Papaver armeniacum. Next base: position 299,037 of record JAJJWW010013570.1, on the reverse strand, counting down.
GATCACCCATATTAGGGTTAATCATTCGAAGCTCTGCGGATGTACTAGATGAAATCCGTTCGGCTAGGGAGTTAGTGGGCCCCCGGTGGTCATCGTGATGATTGCCTAATTCTGCCATGAGTAGCTAGGCTTACTGAATTGCGCGGCCAAATCATGTGTCCGTGATCGTTTCTTAAGACTGATATGGACAGTCTAGATTTCCCTTAAGGAATTTAAACGCGTTCGATCGCGCTAGCTTTTAACTAAAAGGTGCGTGAACACGCTGATCTCCTTGTCAGAGGGTGGTGTAGCCCATGTGAGTGTTTTCATGCAGGTCTCAATACTGACACTTCATGAGATTTATGTTACTCCGCTGCGAGTGAACATTAATATTCATGTCATGCCAACATTGAGAGTTCGGCTGGGAACATAGCATAGGAAAATACTAGGCAGGCCATGCATTAGCTAATAATGCAATAGGTTAAAGTTTACAGAATATTAGGGGTTGTTGCTTCACGCACCATTCTGAATAAACTTCATAAATATGTTGAATTGCTCAATACATATGTAGGTAAAGAGGTATGGACACTCATTACTTTTAAATGGCCTTTATTCCTTTGCAGGAAGTCAGCGCATTAAATACATGATTTTACAATTTTGACCCTGAGCTAAAAACCACCATCAACATTAAGTCCCCTGCTTAGCACGTAATAGTGACGCTATTTCGGGGTAAGCACTAGATGGTGACAGTAAAAGAAATTCACAAGAAGAGTTTTAGCGCACATCACCAGGATAGAGCCTGGCTCATCCCTTGAGCAAGATACGTTTTCTTTCAGCGCACGTCAGCTGTCTTCAGATAGGTAGATAAGTATCTATTTGATTGTTATCCCGCATCTAGAGCCTTTATATACGGAAAGTAGAGACTCATTTTCTTCCCAAGATCTTGCTGATTTGTGGAATATAAAGAAGACGCCGGAGCCTTTCTCCCATCGCAGAATTGCTTTTCTTCTTCATTCCGGGTATTGCTCCATGTTCGTCATGAGGTTTGATTTTTAATTAATGACGATTATTTTATTTTGATACCAGTTGTTTATATAATCATAACGCCTTTTCGCAGTATATGATGAAAACTGTTGGTGCTGATTATTCCTTTACTTCTCCAGAAAAGAGCTTTGAAGTCGACAAACCCAAGGCTAATGCGTTCGAGGAGGTAATGGCCAAAATAGATTCCCCGTTTCGCGAAGCTTATCGTGCCATATAGGGTATGTCTCTTCTGCACTTACGCATCATTCGAGAGCATACCCAGGACTTTTTGGCTTTAGTCAGCATGGAGGAGAAATGGAGGCACGACGAAGCGCCTCAGCCGACGAGCGCGAGAGCTGAAAGGTTTGCATCCCGACTAAAGCGGCGAAGGATCGAGCATGAGCAGCCTCCCAGTGAAAACAAGCATGATTACCCTATCCGCAACGGAATCATAATTCTTAATTTTGACGTGGACAAACCGGAGCATCCTCAGAAGGTTGTTGGGGCAGTTCCTGAGGAAAAGGTCGAAGTAGCTTACGTGGAGGGTACTGAAGCGACTGTTGGAGGGAACACTGAAGTGGCTGATGAGGAGAACATGGGAGCGGCATCTGGAGAGGATGTTGAAACAGCTTCCAAGGAAGATGTTGGCGCGTCTTCTAGAGGGAATATTGAAGCAGCTGTTGAGAGAGGCATTGAAACGGCATCAGAAAGTGAAGTCGAGGCGGATTCCATATAGGATGCAGTGGTGGCTTGTGATGAAGATGTTGAAACAACTTCCAATGATGGCTCCAGTGAACACACTGCTAATCCCTCTAATGACTAGACTTTCCTTTGTTGCTTTCATTCATAGTTGAGCACTTCCCATAGTTTGTTGACACTTTCTTCTTATACTCAGTAGTTTTGTGGCTGAGCCTGGTTTTCATTGTATGATGTTTTTTTTTATTATTTATTCACAATATCTGGGAGCCCTAGTTGTAGTACTCCCCAGTAGGGTTGCAATAAAAATCTCTCCATTTCATCGTACAGCCGAAGAGAACGCGACATTGATAAGCGATGATGCGTTTTTATGTAACCATGCACTGTCTTCGTGATGATTGCACGTAACCCTAAAAACAATGAAGTGGATGCAATAATGGAAACCAGAGATTGACCACGAACTTGTCTGTCCTCCAATTGATAATGCGTTGCAATCTGCCTAATTATGTGGTGATCGAGAGGCCGCTTTATTGTTGGAGTTGACTGCTCTTCAGAGTACGAAGCGCTAGATCTAATAACCATACGATTCCTTTCCCCATTTTCTTTCTGCATGTATTCCTTCAATCTTTCTCGAAAGATATGAGATGTTTCTTTTTGGGATTTTGTCTTTCTGGTTTGAACTGATGGATAATGATGAGGGTTTAGGCTTGCTCAAGACTTTGTGTCAAAATTCAGGAGTAAAGATATTTCTAAGAGGAAATAATATTTCGATTAACTGAAGAATTGAAACCCTAATTATAAATGCAAGAAGTGCAATCATTTTGGAGGAATTACAAATATTGCATGAAAAGGGAAATTGCTGGAGAAAACACTAAAGAGAACGCTGGAGGAAAAACAAGTAGCACAGCGTTTTAGGTATTGAAAGGCTTGATCCATCGTGAGTGAATTTTCACGCCTTCTAGTTTTTCGGCATTGATGAGCTTACAGTAACCGCCTAAGATAATATCTGCCACCAGGTATGGCTCGTCTTCCTTTTCTGTTGGCGAATCAGGCTGAGCGGTCAACATCTCCAACTTGAAACGCGGTCACCTTTACTACCATATCTCCAATTTGGAATGGGTTTGGGTGTTGCACAGCTACTTGATTCCTAGACTCGATGTCTTTGATTTAGACGACTTCTAAATTTTTGATAAAGCATTTGAAAGGACTAGCAACCCATTCACATCTCCTAGTGGTGGCTGGGTTGTTGATCGGAACGAGTCCCCGAGCCTTAGCGGAAGGAAGAGGAGTGACTGGTTGCAAGAAAGGTTGTTCAATAAGACTTACTTGGGTTCGGAACCTTCGAATATATGTTGATAGCCTTTCTCCAGGTAGCTGCGTCACATTGGCAAGTTGTTGATACGGCAATAGATAATCTTCGGGGCTGGACGGCTTGTTGGAAATCCTTTCAGGTATAGACACTGGAAAAGGACACACTCCCAGCTTTGCTTTGTTGTCATGCACCCACGAGTGCCCCAGAATCATATCATAGTTCGGGTAGTCTTTCACAATATAAAATTTGCCACGTGTTAGAGCATCTCCTACCTTGATTTCGAGGTCGATGTACCCATAGGCGTCTCTAGCCTCTCCTTCATAATTTTTAATTATGGTTGGGTAGTGAACAGCTTCTTGCTTTGAAATCCTTGCAGCTTTCAAGGTCTTGACAGTGACAATATTGAAAGCATATGCTACATCAATCAGTATGTTTTCAAACTCGACATCCTTCAAGTGAGTGATGGTTAGGAGTCCCCAGTTACATCTCGCGTTTCCCAGGAAAGATTGGGGTTTGGGAGCGGCCTCCTTAACTGGAAATAGACGCTTTCCTGATACGACACGGTTGAGGGATACAAACATGTCTTGTCACTGCGCCTTAGAGAAGTACAAAATTTCACATAAATGCTCCATCATAGACTGCACAGTTTTGTGGACGGAGTGCCCAGAAATCATGCAGCTCCTGACAGAAAGAGGGTCTCTGTGGACTCCTTCATTTCCTAATTGAAGTTCTCCCGCATCCACATTCTCTTTGAAATGCGCTTCAATTTGTTGCAGTCACTGGTGGGATGATTGACGAACCTGTGGTAACGACAATATTTTGGATTTGCCATCTTTTTATTAGTTGGTAGGCGTCTTACAGGAGGTAGTTTGATGGAGTCATCCTGAATCCATGCTTCCAGGAGCTCAATTACTTCCTCTATTAGGAACGGTAAGTCTAGAGCAGCATCTCCAACTTCTTGTTGTTGCACATGCGTTTTAGCCGGTGCCTTCCGTGGTGGAGCTGCCTGATGCGCTGGGGCTACACGTTTGGGCTGTTGTTCCACCGCTATAGATTTTCTCTTTCCTCCTTCACCCACTACACTTACAGAGGGTCCAGCATTGTATTGTTTATTGATGAGACGTCTGCTTCCTCGAGTCTCACGTGCATCTTCGTTTCTGGCGGGTCTGGTCCTCTCCAGTAATGCCGGTGCTGTCGTGGCCGAGCATTTAGCGGCTTCATGAAGTTCATAAAAGGTTTGGAAACGCAAGTTCTCCAGTAGCGCGCGATATATGGGCACCATGTCGTTGCTGCATGACTCTACCAACTGTTGTTCAGTCACGTTTGGATCGTGACAATCCAGCGCCTGAATCCTGTATCTCTTGACATAGTCATTTGGATGCTCATTATTTCGTTGGAACATTCTCCCCAAGTCTGAAAAGGTGATTTGCTCGGATACGAAGAAATACTTCTTGTAGAAAGCGGTTACCATCTCACACTAGTTGGATATGCTGTTTGGTGCGATGTTGTTGTACCAGGTGTACGCTCTCCCGGTAAGTGACTTCGAGAACTCTTTCAAGTGGAGGACATGGTTGTATTCGTGCTCTCCTAATGACTCCAGAAAACGAGAGATATGTTCACCAGTACCATCATAAAGGGAAAATTGAGGAGAAGAGTATCCTATCGGGAGAGGAACTCTTTGCACATTAGGAGGATAAGGAGGTTGATGCTGATGCAGGTCTATCGGGTTTTCCTTGCCTCGATTTTGGAGAAGTCATTCTAAATACTCACGCCTGATGAAATTGGATGGCTGATCCCTTTCTCTTGAGCGCTCAGAAGCAACACGAACTTCCTCATCTATGAATGCACTCCCTGTTGAAATGCTTGCGCCAAGAGTGTTGAAAGTACTCCTTGTTGGTTCAATGGGCTGACGTTGTAGGATCAGAATATCGCAACACCAAGACCCTTGCGAAATCCATAAACGACACACTGCGAAGACATCGCAGATGGGTAATATAAGTGACGCAACGAATGACGACAGCCTGAACACGAGAAAGATGTGAAGACCTGGCGAGATTTAGGAGTGTTGCGAGATTTAATATTTGAATACTTGCGAGAGTGTCACAAGTTAGATCCGAAAATAAAGGACAAATTTAGTCATCATCCACTATGTAATGTCCTATATAAAGAGCCGAACAAGCTTAAGAAAGGGAGAGATCTTTTTAGACGAGAGAGAAAGTTTTGAGGAGAGAGAAAGTTTAGAGTAGCAATTATATTCTTGATTTAACTTCCTTCTTGTAAAATTTCTAACTCAATTAATAAAGAGATTGATTGTTGATCTTAAAGATGTGTTGAATATTACGAATTCTTGTGAGGTGTGTATTGTAGGATTTCCTGCAATTACATATGGCGCTAGAAACAGGGACTGATTGAAGATTAATGATTAGAGATTGTTATTAAGATTGTTCAAATCAAGAAGACGATGAAACAAATTGATAAATTAGCTAAAGTATAGAAAATTAAAATCAAGGAACGTAATAGAAAGTTGGAATGTAGCTTGATTACAAAAACAATGATTAATGAATTCCATGAAAATATCAGAGGGAGAATACATAAACGAGATTTTGAAGGAAAGAAAATCGTGACAACGGAGAAAACGTCACCCTTGAAAGATTGGGAAAAACAGAAGATTACATTCACAGCAACAGAGATACCAAGAGAAAATTTAAACCACACATCTCCTTTCGTAATCACGGTAACCACACAGAAACAGAAGGAAAAATTAGTAAAAACTATGGAAGAATGGGCGGTAAACAGAACTCTAGTTGATACGGGGAGTTCGGCGAATATAATATTTTACCATGCATACAGAGGAATTGGATACAAATATGAAGAGATGTCTCCTTCAACTTATCATATTCATGGCTTTGGCAAATCTATAACAAAACCAAAAGGAGAAATAGAGGTGCGAATTTTGCTGGGGGAAATTGAAACACAAGTGGCACTATGCGTAGTGGATATGGAATCACCGTACAACATGCCGTTGGGAAGGCCATGGATACATGCGATTAAAGCCGTAGCATCAACATTACATCAATGCATCAAATTTCCCATGCCAAGTGGGATTGGTGAAATTAGAGGGGAAGCTGATAAAGCGAGATTATGTTATCAAATTGAAGTGAAACAACATGAAGGACGTGCAAAGAAGCGAAAAATATTGCAGAAAAATGGCGAAGGAAGCAAAGAAAGAAGAGGAATTTAGAGCTTATATGATAAGAGCAGAGGAAGGAAAAGAGATACCCAGCGAAATTTCGGGAGAAGGAACTGAGCCAGCGAAGGAGATAAAAGAACCTACACCTATGGGAGAACCTAAGGCCAGTTACACTGTGGCGGAACCAACAAAGGAAGTGAATGTTGGAACCGAAGAAGAACCCAAAATACTAAAAATTGGGACAAAGATGGAGGCAGATGAAGAACAAAGAACTATCACCTTGCGAGAATTTAAAGATATTTTCGCGTGGAACATGGATGAGGTGCCCCTAATAGACCCGTCTAAATGTCATAGGTTGGAAATTGACAAAAATGTAAGGCCATTCAAACAAAGAATCGAAAAAATTGCAACAACATATCATCCTCAAATAGAAGAAGAGTTGCAGAAGATGCTTGATGTAGGAATTATAAGACAAGCAAAATATCCGGAGTGGATAGCAAATATGGTCGTAGTTCCAAAGAAGAAAAAGGGGATAAGAATTTGTATAGATTTTACTGATCTAAATAAAGCCTGTCCGAAGGATAGTTTTCCGTTGCCGATATTCCACAAATGGTCGAATCAAGCGGCAGGAAATGATAGAATATCTTCTCTAGACGGATATAAAGGATACAATCAAATCCCTCTCCCTGAAGAAGATCAGGAGCATACTGCTTTTTTCTCTCCAAGAGGGTTATATTGTTATACAAAAATGCCATTTGATTTGCGAAATGCTGGAGCAATGTACCAAAGGATGGTAAAAAAGGTGTTTGCGAAATGGATACACAAAACATTGGAAGTGTATGTGGATGATATGTTAATAAAAAGTAAAGAAGCAACAAATCATGTCCAAGATCTGAGGGAAATTTTTGAGCAAATGAGACATTTTAACATCAAAGTAAATCCAGAAAAATATATCTTTGGGGTTGCATCGGGAAAATTTTTAGGTTACATCGTATCAAAAGAAGGAATACAAGTTGATCCAGAGAAAGTGCAAGCAGTTCGCGACATGCCAACACCTGCGACGGTAAAAGATGTACAGAAGTTAAATGGACTCTTAGCTTCACTGGGAAGGTTCATTTTGCGATCATCAGACAAATGTAAACATTTTTTCAATATACTCAAAAAGGGGGCGAAGTTTAGATGGACAGACGATTGCGAGAAAGCTTTTCAAGGAATAAAAGAACATCTGACGAATATATCTACTTCGCAAAAGGCAGAACCAGGAGAAAAATTATTAATCTATCTTGCGACAACTTCTCATGCGTTAAGTGCTGTGCTATTGCGAGTAGACGCAGGAGTTGAAAAACCAATCTATTACATCAACAAAACCTTCAATGCTGCTGAGAAAAATTATTCAAAGATTGAAAAACTAATTTTGGCATTAGTTTATGCAGCATTTAAACTTCGAATATATTTTCAGGCACATGAAATAAGGGTACTGACAAAAATACCAATCGAGTCAGTAATGAAAAATTCAAAAAGATCAGGCAGAGTTGAGAGATGGAATGCACAAATATGACATTTCAAAATCAAATATGAAATATTATCTTCACCCAAATCGCAAGTTGTTGCAGACTTCTTAGCATAATTTCCTTTAGAAGATGATGAAGCTGTGGAAGAAATGATGGATAGAGAAGAAGAACATGGAAATCCAAGAGATCTATTAACAGAGCCAAATAGATGGGAAATATTGGTGGATGGATAATCAAATGGGGAAGGTAATGGAGTTGGAATTGTTTTGATTTCACCAGAGGGCAACAAAATGGCTTTTTCCTTCAGATTGGAGTTTGCATCCACCAATAATGAGACAGAATATGAGGATGTGATACATGCCCTGAAGTTCGCAATAGAAATGAAGTTGGAAAATGTGAGAATCACCAGTGATTCGCAATTAGTCATTTGTCAAATAAAAGGAGAATACACTACAAATGAATCATCCATGAAGAAATACAAAAAACTTGTTGAGGAGTTGTCAGTGAGAATCCCAAAAATTAAATGGAGACACATATCAAGAAAAGATAACAGACTCGCGGATGCTTTTGCTTTTATCTCAAGTATGATGACAGACCAAATGCGAGATGCATAAAGATACGTATAATTTTTTCACCATCAATCAATAAAGAAGAAGAAGAAGAGGTAGATGTAATGATAATAGAAGGTGGAGAACAAACACCTAATATCGAAGATTGGAGAGCAGAACTTCAGGCATATCTGATGAGAGGAGAAACACCAAGGAATAGATTGGAGGCGCACAAATTAAAAAGTCGTGCGACAAATTATGAACTAAGGGATGGAATACTGTACCGGAGATCCTTTAACGGACCTTCACTCAGATGCTTAACACGAAAAGAAGGAGAAGAAGTGTTAAAAATGTTGCATAGTGGGGATGCTGGCAATCACAGCGGCGGAAGATCTTTGGCATACAAAGCGAAGATGCAAGTTTATTATTGGCCATATATGCATGAAGATGCGAAGCAAATATCAAGGCGTTGCGAAGATTGCCAAAAGCACGGAAAGAAAATACATGCACCTGGAGCACCATTAACGTCTTCAACAAGTGTATGGCCTTTTGGAAAATGGGGTTTAGATATTGTGGGACCATTTTTACCGGATCCGGGCAAAGAAGATATCTGATTATCGCTACAGACTATTTTACAAAATGGGCATAAGTAAAGGCAGTACAACATATACGCGACAAAGATATTTTTATATTCATATTTGAGAATATCATATGCAGATTTGGAATCCCCGCACAGTTGGTATCTGACAATGGGAAACAGTTTGAGGGACAGAATATAGAACTGTTACTTAATGTATTTAAGATAAAATGTGGGAAGTCAACTCCTTTATACCCTCAGGCCAACAGACAGGCAGAAGCAACAAATAAAACAATCGCAGATATATTGAATAAAAAATTAGAAGGGCATAATAGAGCATGGTGTGAACAGGTGCATAATGCAGTATGGGATTACAACACAACCAGGCGAAAATCTACGGGAATGTCACTTTTCTGTTTAACATACGGAGTTGAGGCTGTGCTACCAACAGAAGTTATTATTCCAACAACAAAGAGAGAATCTTGGGAGAAAAATCTTAGTACGGGTAATATTTTAACCAAACTAAATGAATTAGAAGAAAAAAGAGAAAGAGCTTTACAACATATGGAGAATTACCAGCGAAGATTAGCCCGAGAATATAATAAACGTGTTAAGACACGCGAATTTCAACCAGGTGATTTGGTACTGAGAGAAACACCAATATATCAGCGAGAAAGTGGTGGCAAGCTTACGAAAAAATGGGATGGACCTTATATCATTAAGGATATAGTTGGAACAGGGGCATATAGATTGATGGATCCTAAGGGTAAAGATGTGGGCCACAGACTCGATAGACCATGGAACAGGTTATACTTGAAGAGATATTACCCGTAAAAGATTGTGGAGAAAGATTAGACTACGAAATGATGTATGATAGAAGCAAAATGAATTTATATTAAAATCTTGTGAAAGAATTACTGCGAGATTATACAAAATAAAGAAAGAACATGCGAAAATTTCTCACAGATAATGACAAGAGATAATCAAAGATTAATGACATATCAGAAAGGGGCGAACCTGCTATGGCGTACTGTAGGATCAGAATATCGCAACACCAAGATTCTCTCGGAATCCATAAATGACACACTGCGAAGACATCGCGGGCTGGAAGTAAAAACGACGTAACGGATGACGACAGCCAAAACACGAGAAAGATGTGAAGATGTAGCGAGATCAAGGAGTGTCGCGAGATTTGATATTTGTACATTTTCGAGACTTCGCAAGACATACCCGAAAATAAAGGACAGCTTAGCTGTCATCCACTATGTAATGTCCTATATAAAGAGCCGAATAGGCTTACGAAGAGAGAGATCTTTTTCAAGTGTTGAGCAAGTCATTAAGAGAGAGAAATTTTAGAGTGGTTGTAATTCTTTGGTTTATCTCCTTTTCATCTTGTAATATTTCTGGAATTTGATCAATAAAACTTATAATTGTTCATCTTAAAATGATTTGATTGTGTGGATTCTTGTGAGGGGTGTAGTGTGGGATTTCCTGCAACTACATAATGGCGCTAGAAACAGGGATGAGTGAAGATTGATATTGTGAATTGGGAGGATTTGAAGTAGTAGATAAAGAATTTCATACAATTTTCAACAATTCATTAAGATCAAAGAATGGCAAGAAGAAGACATACCTCAAAACAACCAACGACTGTTAGAAGGAGTAGTAGACTTGCTGGAGAAGAAAGAAATGAAATGGGAGAATCTTCAAGAGTAAACACAAGAAACAATGGAGAAAATCGAGTTCAATTGCCAATTCGGCATACACCAATACAAAATAAAACTGAGGATTATGACAGAGTAAGCGTACACACTTGGCGATCGGATTCTGTGGGTGAAATAGGGGAAGAGAAGAAATTAGGATGTAATGGACAAGAAGAGAGAGATCAAGAAATGGTTGGAGGAATAATTCATGGAAACGAAGAGATTACAGCGTTACAGGCATTGGGACAAACAATACGCGAAGAAATGCTATTAGAAACAAAAGAACGTGCAAATTTGACAAGGCAAAACCATGAATTAAGGATGGAAAACATAAGGTTACAGAACAGGAGGTCAAGAAGCACTACAAGATCAAGATCAGTAAGGTAAGAAGTAAGACGAAATATGCCTGTAGAAAATGCTAATGAAGAAATTCGAGAAGAAATACAAAATTCAGATGAGGAACGCCGAGAAAGAAGAGAAGTAAGGGAAGATCATTATATCCAACATGGGGAAACTCTCCAAGATGGGCAAAACGATGGAAATCAGAGAGATAGACACCGACAGAGGCGAAATAATCAAGAGGATGGAGAAAATCAGGAAGAATGAAGGAGAATATTACATGGGAGAGAAGTACAAAGAAATCACCAAGCAATTCAGGATGAAATTGAAAGGCATTATACTGAACAAGCACATCTAGCTCGCGAGAGGGAAAGACTAAGAGCATAAATGGAAGAACAAGAATTACAAGAGGCAATTCGCCAAAACAATCATGATAATCGAGAAAGGAGGCGTGAGCGAAATCGCAATAATGTTAATATCAATGAAGAATACGATAGAGTACTAAGGAGAACTGAAAGACGGCAAAGAGTAGAAAATGAGAGATATAATGGTGTGCGAATTCACGAAAGGAATGAAAGAGAAGATCGCAGAGAAAGACGAGAAGAAAATGATGATCAAGAGAATCAAAACGGATATGAACGTAGAAGAAGAGAGGCGGAGTTAAAAATGCCAGTGGAAGATAATTCTAATATAAATGAACAAATTTTGAAAGAGCTAGCGGAAATGAGAGGAATGTTAAATAATAAGAAAGAAGGAGGTAGGAGACAATTGGATGAAGCTATAGAAGAAGCTGCGAAAACCCCATTCACACGGGAAATACAATTAGAAGGAATACCCCCAAAATGCAATTTGCCTACATTAATCAGCATTTTTGATGGATCAACTTGTGCAATACAACATATCAAAGCTTATTTGAGATGTATGTTACAATGGGAAAATCATGACGCTATATTATGCAAATACTTTGCATCAAGTTTAATAGGAGAAGCTCTGAAATGGTTTGAAGGCCTGCCAAAAAATACTATAGCATCCTTCAATCACTTACAGGCTATATTTTTAGGGGCGTACATAAGTAACAATTTCTCGCGACCTGGCATTGAAGATGTATTTGGGCTAAAGCAAAGGGTTGGTGAAAGTTTGAAACATCTGACCATGAGATGGAAGACAATGTGTAGCGACATGGCGGGTCGCGTTGATGAGAGATATCTCATTTTATCATTCATTAATGCTATGTTCGCAACCAATCTGTTATACATTCAAATTTTTAGAGTTAAGAACACAATCACAATGACTGAGCTCATGAGAATTACAGGAGGAATATATTGCTCTCGAGGAAAAACAAAATGAGATGGAATCATACCCGATTGCGAACACGAGTTCAAATGCAAAATAATGCAAGCTTGTTACCTAAGTTGATAAATACAGTGGCGAGCACTTCGCAAGGGCAACCAGAGTTGATAATGGGTGATAATCAGCAGAAGCTAGTAGCTATGGGGAGTCGAGACCAAGAAGAATACGAGAGAGAAATAAATTTCTATAATCGCAGTGGAAATAACAAAATTCAAAGACTTGATCACCAAGCAAGAAAATTATGGAGGTCAAAGGCAAAATTATCATAGGGGACAAGGAAGCCGCAGGATAGTATGGGAAGAAATTGAGATGCCACCTCTGAATGCTAGCGTGGAGAAAATATGGGAAGCTATAATCTTGATGGAAAATATACCAACACCATGGAACATGGGAAAGGAGCCACCTCCAAGCGAGAGAAGCCATGAATTTTGTTCTTATCACCATTTCCATGGACATACAACAAATGACTGCAGAAATATAAAGAGAATCATTCTCAGGATGATAGATTAGGGAAAGCTAAATTATTTTCTAGTAAGGAAAGCTCAACCTCAAGCATTACCACCTCCTCCAGAAATTCCCAGGGCGAATACAACAAAAGAACGTGAAACATTTGTGATAGAAGTTGGGGCAAAAGCAAAAAATTTGTTTTGTAACTCTATTGTACATTCGTACAAGACAATTGAAGATTTCCACGATATTACTCTCAGCAGGGTTTTCGCAAGGGATGCTAACGATAAAGAAATAATGAACACCGCGAAGACGTCGCAACTGGAAGAATGGCAGAAGCAGATTATTTCTTTTACCGCGGAAGAAGTACCTGAAGGTGGAGGAATGCATGATAACCCATTGGTGGTGAGATTAGAGATTAACCCAAAACCTAATGATGATGAAGATGATGAAGCGGAAAACTCATGGGCAATTAATAGAATTTTAATTGATATCGGGAGTTTTGTGAATATCCTTTTTTATCATACCTACAAAACTATGGGAGGAAAAGATGCAGATTTGATACCTTCAACCTATAAAATTTATGGTTTTAATGGTACCGCAAATAAGCCAAAGGGAGAAGTTCATATGCGAATTCCACTCAAAGGATTATCTTCCGGAATTTTATTCTCGTAGTTGATGTGGAATCACCATACAACGCCCTGATCGGACGACCATGGTTACATGAGATCTTAGGTGTCGCATCAACTTTCCATCAATGTATCAAGTTCCATCATCCCACCTGGTGGTGGCATCATAAAGGGAGATTGGGCTGAAGGAAAGAAGTGTTATGAGGTTGATATCGAATCCTGCGAAGAAAGAGTCACAAACAGAGGAGTTGGAAAAACAACATTAAAGAAAAACAAAGAGGTGAAAGATTAATGGTAGGTGTAATAGAGCAAAGAGAGGAAGAAATGCTGCAAAATCAAAAAATGATGAAGACAGAAAGTGGCGAAGGTTTCGCAATGGACAAGAAAATGACAGGAAACTTCAAAAATGCAGAGGCATAAAGTAGCAGAAGTAAGAGACTTAAAGAATAACTGTAATTGTTGATTGTCGGAGAAAAACTGGGGAGGGAGACGACAAATGTAAGTTGTTCTAAAAAAAAAAAAAATCGTGAGTGGTGAAAATGGAGTCGTGTAAGAGTTGATATGAAGAAGAAAAAAATATATTTTACAAATGGCAAATGCGTTGCGAAAGTACAAAAGAGCTTATATAGGCAGAAGAATCAACAAAATAATCATAAAGAGGCGAACTTACTATGGCGTACACCCTAGTTCGCGAACACAATTTCGCAAGAGGCAAAGTACCTAAAATGCGTCATAGTAGGCGGTACCTATATTACATATAACAAAGAATTAACAAAATAATCAGAATGGGACGAACCTTCATGGCGTACACCCTAGTTCGCGAATAAAATTTCGTAAGAGGCAAAGTACCTAAAGTGCGTCATGTAAGGGGGTATCTGTAACGTGGCTCAGGGAAAAGGTTACACCGCCCCTGGAACCTGAGTCATGGAGATTGGGGGTAATAAAACCCATCCAGGAGAGGTACCTTGGATTTTCAATCTAAGATAGTGACTTAGATTGGACGACCGGGGGTCTCTTCTAAGGAGTCAGCATTTGACCAAGGCGCCGAGGTACACGGTTGAGCCAAGGGTGCCTGGGGCATTTGAAGTGTCTCGGCCATTCTTGGCAAGTCTCGGCTTATGCTGCACTCGGCCCGAAGAAAACTCCACTTAGGGTGCAGTCTCGTAAACATAAGCCCTATAGGCAAAAGGGATAAGAGGCTGCGAAAACAACTGGTTGTTGTTAAGACCGGATGGGAGGAGCTAGCCTTGTATGGAAGAAGTACGCCTCCTTGAAGGGGCAACCAGGGGGAAGATAAGGGCGGCACCCTCCATTAGGGAGCTGATAGTATCAAAAAAGACGTAAATGTCATGAGGCTTCTTACTCACGGGAGTATCAAGGCTTGTCATATTTATGCAACAATCCTGAAGAGGCAAAAATACAAAAGAGTAGATAAGACGAGATCAATGGGTCCTTACATGCAAATGTAAAGACGTCCTGCGATTTCGTCGCAAAGACGGCAATGTCATGGGGCTTTATGATCGCAAGGATATTTAGGCCTGTCATATTGTCGCAAGAGAAATATCATGCAGAGGCAATAATACTAAAGAAATGATAAGACAAGATCAATGGGTCATTACATGAAAGTGTAAAGACGTCCTGCGATTTTGTCGCAATAATGAGAGGTGGTAAAATAAGACCTTTAACTAGGAAGGCAAAATAAGACCACACAAGAGAAATGATAAGGCAAGATCAATGGGTCATCACATGAAAATGTAAGGACGTCCTGTGATCTTGTCGCAATGAAAAAATTCACATAAACAGTTTGAATGTAGATGACAGAGATCTTTCATCGCAAAAAAGATAATGGAAAACAAGATGGGAATTGTTAAACATCAAAGATTGTCTTCCATGCAAGAAAGAAGAATAATAAACGAGTAAATACATCTCAAAGGTGAATGAAGTACATAAATAAGTAACAATGCAAGAAGTAAAATTACAAGAGAAGTTCAATTCTCAATATCAATTTTTTCGCCAGAAGGAGATACTGGATGTCCTTCAACAATTTTATTAGCCTCACCAACTTCCGCACTTTCGCCAGTTATTGCATTCTCGCCAGACCCTCCTTCAACTAAATTCTTATTGACAGCTTCATTAGGTGGAATCACCTCTTCATTTGTGGAATCTTCACCACTTTCATAATCATAATCACTATCAGGAGGGTTAGGAACTTCATCATCACCTACTTACAGAGGTTCGACAGATACAGGATCAAGAGATTTGGACAATAAGACATCATTCACAAGAACTTCAGCTTTGAGGTGAAATTGGCGAAGGAGTGCTTTCTGATGATTCCGACTCTCTATATCTTTAGAGTAAGTGAGATAGTCGAATCTTCTTTATGCCCGATCGCGAGAACGAGCAAGAGAAGCAGCGAGCAATCCATTTTCTTTGCGAATTTTGGCATAGTCAGATTTCAAAGTGGAAATAGAAGAGTGAAGAGTTTTCTCGGATTCTGCAAAAATAAAGAGTATAGAAAATAATTCAGATATTTCTTGAATTCGCAAGGAAAATACCATAAATTCAAGAAAATAAATTGATTAAGGTAGTCAAATATCATGAATACCTTCCTTTTGCGAGATAAGATATTGGGTTAAAGCCAAATAACTATTCTCCAAATGATTCATGGCACTGTCAAAATTATCTCCAACCAAACCTTTCAGTCGAGATCGCAAGCTCTTTTCGTTAGAAACAAGTAAGGCGTTTTCCTTCGCAAGAGAAGAATGGGATTCTTCTAACTTGGAATATTGATCCTTGAGTTGTCTTGTTTTTACACTTAAAGTTATTCTACCTTGGATAAGTTTATCCCTCTCAACAGTAACTTCTTCGAGTTTACTTCTCAGCGAACAAAGAGATCGTTCTTGTTCTTTACATATTTTTTGAAAGACGTCAAGTTGTTGCGAGGAAATCGCCACCTTATTTAACAGAGCTCGCTTCTCTTGAGAAAGAGTTCCATTTTCATCTGATAAAGTTTCCAACTCCAAATTAGTTGTAGTTAAAGAGTAAGAGAGGCGAGATTATTCGCTACTTAATTGGCACATGCTGCACTCGGCCCGAAGAAAACTCCACTTAGGGTGCAGTCTCGTAACCATAAGCCCTATAGGTATAAGGGATAAGAGGCTGCGAAAACAACTGGTTGTTGTTAAGACCGGATGGGAGGAGATAGTCTTGTATGGCCGATGTACGCCTCCTTGAAGGGGCAACCAGGGAGATGATAAGGGCGGCACCCTCCATTAGGGAGCTGATAAGTGTCTTAAGACGCAAATGTCATAAGGCTCAATTTTCGCAAGAAAATTTAGACTTGTCATATTTGTGCGATGATCCTGAAGAGGCAATAATACTAACGCGAGGATAAGACGAGATCAATGGGTCTTTACATGAAAGTGTAAAGACGTCCTGCGATCTCGTCGCAAGACGGCAATGTCATGGGGCTTTAAATTCGCAAGAACTTCTAGGCCTATCATATTGTCGCAAAGAAAATATCCTGCAGAGGCAATAATACTAAGAAAGCGATAAGGCAAGATCAATGGGTCTTTACATGAAAGTGTACAGACGTCCTGCGATTTTGTCGCAATAATGAGGGGTGGAAAAATAAGACCTTTAATTAGGAAGGCAAAATAAGACCACACAAAAAGAGTAAGCAAACAAGCTTGCGAGACTGAACTTGCAAGTATTAATGCAGAACGACTTGCTTAATCATTTGAACATAAGCAAAACCACAAAAGGAAAAGTGCGCTTCAGAAGGAATTGAAAAGTATCTTATGCAAAAAGTAATGAAGATAAAGAAGCTAGAAAATACAAAGTTATAAAGAAATTTAACTCTCTACATCATTCTTCTCGCCTGGCGAGAAGATGTAAAACACTCTTCAACAATTTTATCGACTTCAACAATTTTCAAATTTTCGCCAATTGATTGATTCTCGCCAGAAACCCCTTCATTTGGGTTATTATTGATAGCTTCATTATTAGAGGGGATCGCCTCTTCATTTGTGACATCCTCGCCACTTTCGTATTCATAATCACTATCAGGAAAATTAGGGATTTCATCTTCTTCAACTTCCAGAGGTTCGATAGATACAGGATCAAGAGATTTGGACAATAGTATATTGTTCACGATGACTTCTTCTTTGAGATGAAATTGGCGAAGAAGTGCCTTCTGGTGATTTATACTTTGGATGTCTTTAGAATGAATAAGGTAATCCAGTCTTCTTTCGGCTCGGTCGCGAGACTTAGCAAGAGAAGAAGTAAGTGACGCATTCTCCTTGCGAATCTTGGCATAGTTAGACTCCAGAATAGAAAGGGAGGAGCGAAGATCTCTCTCAGACTCTGTAAAAACAAAGAGCAAAAGGAGTTATATAAATAAAAGATTTGAAGACTTGATAAAGGAAGAATAGATGAGGAAGTCAATTTCTATGACTACCTTCCTTTTGCGAAATAAGATGTTGGGTCAAAGCCAAGCAACTATTCTCCAAGTGATCCATGGCATTGTCAAAATTATCTCCAACCAAACCTTTTAATCGAGCGCGCAAACTCTTTTCGTTGGAAACAAGCAAGTTATTCTCCTTATCAAGAGAAGAGTAGGATTCTTTTAACTTGGAATATTGGCTTTCAGTTGGCTGGTTTTCACACTTAAAGTTATTCTACCCTGAATAAGTTTATCCCTCTCAATAGTGACTTCTTGAAGTTTACTTCTCAGCGAACAGAGAGATTGTTCCTGTTCATTACATATTTTCTGACAGACATCAAGCTGTTGCGAAGCAATCGCCATCTTGTTTAATAAAACTCGCTTCTCTTGAGATAGAGTTCCATTCTCATCTGATAAGGTTTCCAACTCCAAATTAGATTTACTTAAAGAATAAGAGAGATGGGACAATTCATTGGTCAGCGAGTCTTGCTTCTGAGCTAAGTGAACATTCTCTTGGGTAAGATTATCTATTTGATCAACAGAGTATGTATAAAGATTATCTAACTGGTTATATTGCTCCATCCAAACATCTCTATCCATTCGAGTTTCTTCAATGACAAATTCCAATTGATATATCTCCATTTTTCGTTTCTGGTTTAAAACTTGAAAGGCGAACAAGGTCTTCAAAAAAAAAAAAAAAAAAAAAAAAAAAAGGGGGGGAAGAGGAAGTAATAACTTTTAATTCTTCATTCTTCTTGCGAAGATTATCGCGATCCAGCGAAATATTTTGAAGATTATTCTTCAATGTCTTAACCTCTTGTTCTAAAGACATTTGCGACATTTTGTCAGAACCAAAATATTTACTCAAAGACTCGCAAACGCTAAACCGGATGGGATCAACGGAGGTCTTCTTGACATCATTCATGATGTCTGACAAAACTTTGAAAGCTACATCCATCCCCTCCAGGTTTTCTTTGGTAAGAGGGACAGACCCAGATGAAGAGGTAATGGTGGGAGAAGAAGGAAGAAGAATTGAGTCATCCCTGGTCATAGAAATGCCAGAAGAAGAAATTTGATGAAGATTAATGAGTGGGGGTGAGACAGAGGCATTGATGGTAAAATTAGAAAGGGGTCCATCTTGAGGAACTTCATTGATGGAAAATTCAGGAATATCGACAGTGGGTTTTTCAGAGGTGGTGAGAATAGGAGGAGTTGATTTATCCTGCGAAGATATCGCAAGAGAAGATGGTTTATCTTGCGAAGAAGGGAATGATTTATCCTGCGAAGATATCGCAAGGGAAGATGGTTTATCCTGCGAAGATACTGCAGGAGGAGTTGTGAGTTTGAATGAAGGAAAGGAAATAGAAGAAGCAACAGGCTTAGAACGGCGAGGTCTCTTACGAGATTTATCAACATTTTTGTCATCCTGCGAATTACAAGTTAAATAAGAAACAGAGGCAACAATATTGTTATTAGAAGAGTAGATGTTTCTTAAATACCTTGTCATTCGCAGGCTTTCTTTTAGTAACGGTAACTTTCGATTGCGAAGCCAAGGGAATAGCAGGGTTCAGGACGGTGAACTTGGTGTTAGATTTGTTCTTACTGAAACAAAAACAACATAGGAATCATTAAAAGAAGAGCAATGTCAAAACAAAACAACTTTAATAGGAGAGATCAATCATAAAAGGATCAAATTCAGCAAAACCAACAAACCTTGATGTCTCCATAGAAACAGTAGCAGAAAAGAGATGAAAACAGTAGCAGAAGAAAGAAAAACAGCACTAAAAAGTTGCAGACGATGAAGAAGACGAAGTAAAAGAAAAGAAACACTTTCATAAGGAACTCATCCTTAAATAGGAAGGAAAAGGGTAACCAGATAGCATTAAATGTGCCGGTAAAAAGGGGAAAATTTTAGACACGTGTAAGCAATCACCCCTAATTCACGGAATCTTGTCGGCAAAAATTGATGAAAAACAAATGGTTGCGACATTTCGTGATCTTGGTTCTCGTGATCTGGTTCTCATGACATTCTCTTCTTCGAGATCGAGAGAAGACATGAGAAGAGGCAAGATGTAGGATCGAATATCGCGACATCAATACCTCGCGAGATCAATAAACGAGCAGCGTTGCGAAGGTGTCACCATCCCTACGCTCTGCTAGGCCCTCTCATCATCACTCACGAGTAATATAAATGACGCAATGAATGACGACAGCCAAAACACGAAAAGATATGAAGACCTAGCGAGATCTAGGAGAGCTGCGAGATTATATATTTGTACACTTGCGATATTTCGCAAATCATTCCAAGTTGAATCCCAAAATAAAGGACGTTTTCCAACTTAGTTTGTCATCCAATATGTACTACCCTATATAAAGAGATGAACAAGCCTGTTGAAGAGAGATCTTTTTTCGAGTGTTGGGCAAGTCATTAAGAGAGAGAAAGTTTAGAGTGATTGTAATTCTTTAACTAATTTCCATTTCATCTTGTGAGAACTTAAGAGTATAATCAATAAAAATTATAATTACTTATCCTAAAAATGATTTGATTGTATAGATTCTTGTGAGGGGTGTAGTGTAGGATTTCCTGCAATTACACAAGACATACCCGAAAATAAAGGACAGCTTAGCTGTCATCCACTATGTAATGTCCTATATAAAGAGCCGAATAGGCTTACGAAGAGAGAGATCTTTTTCGAGTGTTGAGCAAGTCATTAAGAGAGAGAAAGTTTAGAGTGATTGTAATTCTTTGGTTTATCTCCTTTTCATCTTGTAATATTTCTGGAATTTGATCAATAAAACTTATAATTGTTCATCTTAAAATGATTTGATTGTGTGGATTCTTGTGATGGGTGTAGTGTGGGATTTCCTGCAACTACACGTACACCCTAGTTCGCGAAATCAAAATTTCGCAAGAGGCAAATGTAAGACCTAAAGTACGTCATAAAAGGGGGTATCTATTGACATGGCTCGGGGAAAAGGTTACACCGCCCCTGGAACCTGAGTCATGGAGATTTGGGGTCAATAAAGCCCATCCAGGAGAGGTACCTTGGATTTTCAATCTAAGCTTATGACTTAGATTGGACGACCGAGGGTCTCTTCTAAGGAGTCAGCATTCGATCAAGGCGCCGAGGTACACGGTTGAGTCAAGAGTGCCTGGGGCATTTGAAGTGTCTCGGCCATTCTTGACAAGTATTGGCTTATGCTGCACTCGGCCCGAAGAAAACTCCACTTAGGGTGCAGTCTCGTAACCATAAGCCCTATAGGCAAAAGGGATAAGAGGCTGCGAAAACAACAGTTGTTGTTAAGACCGGATGGGAGGAGCTAGCCTTGTATGGCAGAAGTACGCCTCCTTGAAGGGGCAACCAGGGGGAAGATAAGGGCGGCACCCTCCATTAGGGAGCTAATAAGTGTCTTAAAGACGCAAATGTCATGAGGCTTTATTTTCACAAGAAAATTTAGGCTTGT
This sequence comes from Papaver armeniacum, assembly GCA_023531295.1. Lineage (NCBI taxonomy): Eukaryota > Viridiplantae > Streptophyta > Magnoliopsida > Ranunculales > Papaveraceae > Papaver > Papaver armeniacum. The sequence continues at coordinate 277,824 of JAJJWW010013570.1, read as the reverse complement.
CATATTTGTGCGACAATCCTGAAGAGGCAATAATACAAAAGACAAAGATAAGACAAGATCAATGGGTCATTGCATGCAAATGTAAAGACGTCCTGTGATTTCGTCGCAAGACGGAAATGTCATGGGGCTTTATGTTCGCAAGAATTTTTAGGCATGTCATATTGTCGCAACAAAAATATCATGTAGAGGCAACAATACTAGAGAAATGATAAGACAAGATCAATGGGTCATTACATGAAAGTGTAAAGACGTCCTGCGATTTTGTCGCAATGACAAGAGGTGGCATAATAAGACCTTTAACTAGGAAGGCAAAATAAGACCACATAATTCAACAAAAGATTTATAAAAGCTAACTATTATTTATGCAGGTCACCAATCGCAAGATAGATAATGAGAGGCAGTATGGGAATTATTAAACAATGGACATTATCTTTCTCGCAAATAAACACAATAATAAAAGAGTAAATGCATCTCAAAGATGACTGAAATGCACTGTATGCAAGAAGTTATACAGATGAAGTAGTCCAAAGAAATAAAATTACAAAAGAAGTTCAAGCCTCAACATCGACTTTTTCGCTAGAAGGAGATAATGGACGTCCTTCACTAATTTTATCACTCTCAACAACTTTCGATTTCGATGGCTTTTTCAGCCGCCCAGTTCTTTTTTCATTTTGGTTTATTCCAACTTCTTCTTCATCTGGATTATTATCGACACTTTTATCATTTGGAGGAACCTCCTCTTCATTTGCGAAATCTTCGCCACTTGCATAATGATAATCGCTGTCAGGAGAACCAAGAACTTCATCATCATCTACTTCCAAAGGTTCGATAGATATAGGGGAAAGAGATTTGGATAATAAAATATCATTCACAAGAACTTTAGCCCTGAGATGAACTTGGCGAAGCAGTGCCTTCTGGTGATTCCTACTTTTGATATCTTTGGAGTAAGAGAGATAATCAAATCTTCTTTCTGCCCGATCGCGAGAACGAGCAAGAGCAGCGGAAAGTAATGCATTCTCTTTGCGAATCTTGGCATAGCTAGATTCCAAAGTAGAAAGGGAGGAGCGAAGATTTTTCTCAGATTCTGCAAAAACAAAGAATAAAGAAAATCATTCAGGCGAAGGGTTCGCAAGGAAGACATAATAAAAAGACTTAACAAAGAAAAAATGGTTGAGGCAAATAAATTTTATGACTACCTTCCTTTTGCGAGATAAGATATTGAGTTAAAGCCAAGCAACTATTCTCCAAGTGGTCCATGGCATTGTCAAACTTATCACCAACCAAGCCTTTCAGTCGAGATCGCAAACTTTTTCATTAGAAATAAGTAAGGTGTTTTGCTTCGCAAGAGAAGTGTAGGATTCTTCTAGCTTGGAGTATTGATCTTTGAGTTGACTTGCTTTTATGCTTAAAGTTATTTTACCTTGAATAAGTTTATCTCTCTCAGCAGAAGATGATTCTGTTACTTCTTTGAGTTTATTTCTCAATGAGCAGAGGGATCGTTCTTGATCATTACATACTTTTTGGCAAATGTTAAGTTCTTGCGAAGAGATCGCCACCTTATTTAAAAGAACTCACTTCTCCTAAGATAGGGTTTGATTCTCATCTGATAAAGTTTCCAACTCCATATTAGATTTAGTAAAAAAGTAAGAGAGGCGAGATAATTCACTACTTAATAAGTTTTGCTTCTGGACTAATTGAGCATTCTCCTTGGTAAGATTATCTATTTGATCAACAGAGTACGTATGAAGATTATCTAATTGGTTATATTGATCCATCCAAGCATCTCTATCCATTCGGGCTTCTTCGGCGATGGATTCAAACTGATATATCTCCCTTTTTCGTTTCTGGTTTAGAGCTTAAAGGGCGAACAAAGGTTTTTTTTTTTTTTTTTTTTTTTTTTTAATTACCTTTTAGTTCCTCATTCTTCTTGCGAAGATTATCACGATCCAAATAAACTTTCGAAGTTTTGATTCTCAAGATGAAGAGTGTCACATTTCAAGGTCATAGCTTGGAGATTATTTTTCAGATCTTCAACTTCGTTTTCTAAGGATGTTTGCGAAACCATTCTCACGAGCCAAAATATTTACTTAAAATCTCGCAAACACCAAATCGATAGGATCGGTGGAAGCTTTCTTGACATCATCCGAAGGTCCGATAAAACCTTGAAAGCAATATCCATCCCTTCCAAATTTTCTTTAGTAAAAGGGAGAGATTCGGATGAAGAAGCGATGATGGCAGAAGGTGGGAGAGTTGAATCATCTTTCACCATAGATATGTCATCGGAAGATGAAATTTGATGAAGGTTAATGACTGGGGTTGAGGCAATGTCAAGAGAAGAGGCATTGACAATAGAAGAAGAGAAGGGTTCATTCGCAACAGGGTTATCGCGAGGAATTTCATTTATAGAAAGGTTAGTTACGGGGGAGAAATCTGCAACGACATTTTCGCAAATGAGAAGAGGAGATTCAGCTTGCGAAGATATCGCAGGAGGTATTGAAAGCTTAAACATAGGAAATGGAACAGATGTTTCAACATTTTTAGGATGGCGAGGTCTTTTGGGGGGCCTGTCGACATTTGCATCACCCTGCGAATCACAAGTCATATAAGAAATAGAGGCAACAATATTGTTATTAAAAGAATAAGTGTTTCTTAATACCTTGCTATTCACAGGCTTTCTTTTGTTCACAACGAGTTTTTGCTGCGAATTCTTGGGAACATTAGGGTTTTGGATCGTGAACTTGGTGCTAGAAGTGTTTTTTTGAAAATGTAAAAGCGAGATGGGAATTATTCAAAGATGAGCAATATCAAATAAAACAATTTCAATAAAAGAGATCAATCTTAAGAAGATCGGTTTCAAGAAAAACAACAAACCTTGATGGCTCCATAAGAACATTAGCAGAAAGATGGAGAGGATTTATGGAAAGATGAACAGTAGAAAAAAGTTGCAGACGACAAAAAGAGAATTTACAGAGAATGTAGAGATGAAGAAGACGAAGTAAAAGAAAGAAGACATTCTTATGATGGATCTCTTCTTAAATAGACAAAAGATGATGACCGGTTAGCATTTAATGTGCCGGTGAATAGGGGAATATTTAACACGTGTAAACGGTTATGCTTAATTCATGGAATCCTGTCGGCAGAAAATTTAGGGAAAGAAATGAACAGCTGCGGCATTTTGAAAGTATTAGTTCTCATGACATTCTCTCCTTCGCAGAGAAGACATGAGAAGAGGCAAGATGTAGGATCAGAATATCGCAACACCAAGACCCTTACAAAATCCATAAACGACACACTGCGAAGATATCGCAGATGGGTAATATAAGTGACGCAACGGATGACGACAGCCTGAACACGAGAAAGATGTGAAGACCTGGCGAGATTTAGGAGTATTGCGAGATTTAACATTTGAATACTTGCGAGAGTGTCGCAAGTCGATCCGAAAATAAAGGACGACTTAGCATTTGTCATCCACTATGTAATGTCCTATATAAAAAGCCGAATGAGGCTTAAGAAAGGGAGAGATCTTTTTAGACGAGAGAGAAAGTTTTGAGGAGAGAGAAAGTTTAGAGTAGCAATTATATTCTTGATTTAACTTCCTTCTTGTAAAATTTCTAACTCAATTAATAAAGAGATTGATTGTTGATCTTAAAGATGTGTTGAATATTACGAATTCTTGTGAGGTGTGTATTGTAGGATTTCCTGCAATTACAGACGTGGCTCTTGTGGTAGTCGTTCTGCAAGCGTCTTGAGGAAAGTGAGTACCTCTTTCTGAGTTGTTGCCATGTATGTCTGAACCTTAGCAAGAATCTCTTGTCTTTCCATCAAATCGACAATGGTAATAGGGGGCTGGCCTCCTCTGGCTCCTCCAGTCTCTCGTCCTGATGGGGGAGTGTCAGTTGCTCTAGTAACGACCGGGGGCGTTACGCTCGAAGAAACATTTGGGGTGGCGGCAGCGGCTCTGGCTCTGGTGATTGGAGGTGTCACGCCTAAAGGGATATTTCCTGCGCCGCTGGTGTTGGTGGTTGAGGACGTAGTACCACGAAATGCGTTGATCGTGCTAGTAGGGGGTACATTGGTGTCACCGGCAGGAATGTTGACACCAGGGGTGTCGTCAGCGCCAGTAACATCGGGATTTGCCGCTGATCCAGATCTAAGATCCACCATCTTGAATTTGAGAAAATTGAAATGAAATTGAAAATTGATCTTGCAACCGAGAGATTAATCTCCCACTGTAGTCGCCAGTTATTTTGGGGTAAAAATTGATTCTGTTGTTTTTGGTAAATTTGGGTGTGTTGATGAGAAACAAATTCAAACCCTAAACAAATGCACTGCACGGGAGTTGTAGGATCAGAATATCGCGACATCAATGTTTCGCGAGATTAATAAATGACGACATTGCGAGGGAGTCGCAGGGAAGTAAAATAAATGACGCAATGAATGACGACAGCCAAAACATGAGAAAGATATGAAGATTCAGCGAAATTTAGGAGTGTCGCGAGAATTGATATATGTACACTTGCGATATTTCGCAAGACATTCCCGAAAATAAAGGACAGCTTAGCTGTCATCCACTGTGCACTACCCTATATAAAGGGTTGAGTAAATCTGTTGTAGGGGGGTTCTTTTTGAATTGTTAGGCAAGTCTTTAGGAGAGAGAAAGTTTTAGAGTGATTGTAATTCTTTAACTCATCTCTATTTCATATTGTAAAGATTCAAGTATTCAATCAATAGAAATCATAATCATTCATCTTAAAATGACTTAATTGTGTATATTCTAGTAAGGGGTGTAGTGTAGGATTTCCTGCAACTACATAATGGCGCTAGAAACAGGGATTGAGTAGAGATCAACCTTGTGAATTGAAAGAATCAGGAGTAACAAGAAAGAAATTTCGTATAATTTTCAACAATTTACTAAAACTGAGAAATGGCTAGAAGAAGGAATGCATCAGAACAACCAACAATTGTAAGAAGAAGCTGGAGAAAGGAGAAATGAAATAGGTGAACCATCAAGAATAAACGCAAGAGATAGAGAAGAAGGTCAAATTCAACCACCAATTCAACCAGCACCGAATAGAGTAATAGATTATGATAGGGTGAGTGTGCATACATGGAGATCAGATTCTGTGGAAGAAAGAGAAGAAGTGCAACAATTGATAAATAATGGACAAGAGGAGAGAAATCGAGAAGAGATGGGAGAAACAATTCATAGAAATGAAGAAGTCGCAGCATTAGAAGCATTGAGGCAAACAATACATGAGGAAAGGCGATTAGAAGCGGAAGAACGTGCAAATTTAACAAGGCAAAACCGATCGGTTGTCACCCGGTCAAAAATAATTTCACTTTCTTGCTTCACTAAAATAAAGTAGTATGCAATAAGAAAGAGTTCGTATCCACAGAGAGGCTTATGTTGTTATGCAAATTTTCAGTTTCTTAGTAACCAAGGGGGGATATTGATGTTTCAAAGCAAATAAAAATAAATTGAAAGCAAAGTAATAATAAAATTTATCAATAAGGAGAAAGTATTGGTCACGGGATAGTTTCATTCACAAACTCGAATTATCAACAATGACTAGAATTGAAATTTTAATCTCTCATTTACTAAAAGTCCTAGGATACCTTAATCGCAAGAGTATCCCGCTAATTCCCTGATTTCATCACAACCACATTAAAAGATGCAAATGTGAATTCTTCCTAGAAAGCAACCTAAAGTGTAAAAGCACAATTAAGTTTAACTCCCTAAAAGCAATAAGTTTTCTGGAATAAGACTAATCAAGGCAACCAAAATGTGTAAAAGCACTAATTCGATTTAACCCAAGTTACGATTCATATGTGACTAGTAGGATATATCACTACAAGCACTACCCACATTTATGCTACTCAAAATCAGGGATAGACAACGTTTTCGTATTGAAAGCCCTAATATAGCTCTAGATATGAAAGTAGATCGGATTGATTCGGACTCAACCAAACAAACTATCAAATCATAAACATTATAAACCATGAATCATAATCAATAAATTACTGAGACAAAACTAATACATTGAATCAAATCTTATTTGTGAAATCCACTTATTATCCCATAACCAATAATAGGTATTTAGTTACTCATAGTATTTTGATTCAACATAATTATTATCAAAAATAAGATGAAGAACATGTAAAATAAAATGGAAGCAAACCCTAGTAGAATCGCTCTCCTCCAAAACTCCAGTAGAAAATACGTGATACTAAAAGAATAGAAACTCCTTCTTCTTATAGCCTTCACACTTTCCAAAATTAGGTCTTCAAAGTCCATCACCAAAAAGTCCACCAAGCCCATGAACCATGTGTGAGAAACCCGTGTAGAAAATACGCCCCAAAATCGTTCGCCGGAAGTCTGGGATTGTGGCCGGAAATCGGCCGGAAAGTCGCCGGAAATCGGCTCCGGTGACCGGCAAAGTCCTCCCGGCCACCGGGTCAACGGGTCGGATCAAACCGAGTCAGGATCGGGTGAGTCAACTCAAGTCAGACCGGGTCAAAATCAGTCAGGTCTGAGTTAGACCCAGTCAGTGAGCTGAATTGTTGTCAGGCCAAAACCATTCTGCAGGCCATTTGCCAGAACAAGCCACTGATGCACCATCATTGTCATTATCTCATTGCCAGCCATCATGGCCCTGGCTGCCAATTACATCACTGTTATATATATTCATCACCTGTAGCAATTCCCAAGCTATTCCACCACTTCAATCACTCAACTTCATATTCCCTGTAATCAACAGCATCGGCAGCAGCAACATACACTCTGCCTAGCCAGCCTCAACGCCACTTCCATCTGCAATGCCATCACCTGCAACTCAGCTCAGTCTCCATCTGCTCAGTCACTGCAATGCAGTCTTCTCTGCTCACAACAGACCACTCCCCAGCATCACTGATTTGAACCCTGGCTTCTCCCATTTCTGTTCACACAGCCAAACCACCTATTCCACCGAGCTTCCATCACTTCTAGCAAGCCACAAAACCATCACAATCACCAGCTCAAGGCTTCAGTTGAGCCATCTCTACTGCAACTCAACCAACTTTCTGTTGCTCTTACTATACTCAGCTGCAGACTCAAACTCGAGCTTCGCTTTGCCATTAACTCCACATTCAAGACTACCGGATGCAGCTCTAAGCACCAAGCTGTCACATTCGATGCACAACCTCTCGATCCACAGCCAACCTCCTCCAATTTCGATTATTCCCCACCCGCAATGCATCTTGCTTATCTCAAAGACTTAGCCCTTGCAGCTCTCGGTCCACCCGCAACTTCTTGCATCACCTGAGCTGCTCTCATCCTTGTAGCTCACTATCACCACTGGCCATCTTCGCTCTTTGCCAGAGTCATGCTAGCCACTGCTCACAGACCCATTCTCTTCAGGCCTTCACAATTCCCTTGCCTGCACTTTCATGGCTTCATAAACAAAAGTGGCACCAGCTCCACAACCTGCAACAACACAGCTTCACTCAAATGCACTAACACTCAGGCCAACTGTCTCACTCCATGGCGAAGACTTCAATCATCAACGGCTTCACCTACTGGACCCTAGGTTCACTTTCTTCCCCCCATTTTCAGTCCAAACTGCAGTTGCAAACACCAATAGTGCAACCCAGACCTGCAATCAATTGAGCTGCATCCACCTCCTTTGGCACCAGCCTGTCAGCTTGGCACCAGCATCATTAATCACCTCCAGCTGCCCGTAAGTCCACAGCATTGCACAAAACAGCACCATCAAACCTGAGTCTTTAACATTCACTTGAACAACACCCTCACCTCAGGCTAGCAATTCAGGGTTCAATCCCCTGGCTCATGTAGCTTACCACCAGACCTACTCTCTCCTCAGCCAAGACAGCCTCCAACTCTTGCCTGTACATTTCCATGTCATAAACTCAGGCCAGCCTAGCCCTCTCTGCAATTCACAACCCATTCTAGTTCTCACAAAGAGCTTCTACTTTATAACACAGCTCCAAGGACTGTAGTTCAAGCTCAATCAACACTAATTCATAAACAACCCCAAAGATCCATAACAGCATGACCAACACCATCCTTGCTCTTGCACCATGTTTGCCTCAGTTGCTACTTGAATACCAGCTCAAGCTCCAAACACAGCATAAACTGGCTAGTCAGCACTATTTAAAGCTTTACCACCAATTGCACCTCCTAGGTATAGCCTGCAATCCCTTAATTCACAACAGAGCCTTCAAATCAAATACCCATCTTAAATTTAATTCCTCTTACTTCCTGAGATCGAAAGTACATCACCCAGCTTCTGTGGTCTTCATCTCATCACCAGCAGCAACACCAGCAAACACCATCCTATGGGAACTGAGCTTGACACCCTTCTCCATTACACCACCGATTCTCTATTAAAACACCAAGTTTCGAATCGAAGCTTAGGTCTTCATCTCAAGATCCAACAGCTGAGCAATAGCATCATACCACCATTTCCAGCTTCATCCATAAATCTGAAACAAACCCCTGTCATATTTTTTTCCTATTGCCCTCAACAGCAACACCAGCGGATTCAATCTCCTCTTTCTCTCGATTTCCACAGCACTCAATCGATCTGCAATTGCAATCCCTTCTCAGCTTCGAATCGGCAACTCGATCCACCAACAACATCATAACCTTGACTCGCCTGCTTCTCAATCTTTGCTCTTCTTGAACAGCGGCGGCAAAAGAACTGCTTCTCTTCTCGATTCAACCATCTTCTCTGTCAATCTCATCACTCCTCTCGATCTCTCTTCAGCAGCTCCTCTTCACTGAGATCCATATCTCTCTCTCTGGTTTCAGGTGGAGACTAATAATTTGAGACATAAATTTTTCTCCATTTTTGGGTAGTGTAAGAATGAATATTGTTAAAGACACCCCATTGCTGGCAGATAAGGGGTAACCAAATGACTATAGGCACCCATGCTTCTGATAAAGGCCACCGGATGTAACTTCCTTGTAAAAGAGTCGTCCCTTAACCTTGGTTCAGCTCCGGATAACAATTGCCTGTAAGATGACAATTTCGCCCTTTTGCTCAAGTTGGGTAATTTCTCCTTCTTTTCCTCCGTGTGACTCCATTGCACCTATAAAACTCAAAAGCACGCGTAAAGTACATAATTCGCACGAAAAAAAATAGCAAAGAAAGCATAAACTCTAGGTAGTAAATACGGTGTATTCTACACCTATCGATTCCCCACACTTAGACTTTGCTTGTCCTCGAGCAAATCAAACAAAACAATAAAATACAACAACTCCGTGTAAATCGAGGCTACGGTCACTTTTAGCATAAATAACAAGCCTTTAAACCCCTAGGTGTCCCTAGTGGACGAGTTATAGTCTCGTGAGGGTTTACTAGAGATATACCCACAAAACCTATATTACCAACTTACTAGTTCTCCGTAATGATAGTATCCAACGCTAAGAAGACATAGAGATTCTGCACACTAGTCATAAGAAGTTAGACACATAAACGAACACAATCTCATTCTTAAAAGTTGAGAGAGAAGTAACCATCCCTTCTCGACTAAAATTCGGGTTGGAGTGATCAAAAGTCTCGACTCTGCCTCACAAGAAAGGGTTTTATGATATTGCTCTCAATAATAAACAGACTCTTTATGGGTCACACATGTGTCCGAGGTTGGAATGAAGAGAGAATCTGCGACACGTTGAATGGTAGGAAGGCTTAACCCTCCGAAAGTTTTGAAAACCCACATCTTTTATATATTTTTTGAAAACCCATTCTCTCGACGATCTCTTCGAAAGGAAATCAACCATTTAACGAAGGTGGGAATATGCTTACTTACCTCGTTATCCGTTCGGCGTGCGGCTAGCACCACTCTCACAAAAGATCCATAGAAACGTCTCGGTCTTCTATCGGTGTCTTCATCTTCGTCTTCGGTCTTCAACTCTTGATGATAACTCTTGAACTCGTAGAATCTTGACAATATGACTCTTTCCCTCAAATTCCTTGTCGCTTGAAACTTCATTATAGATATTCCTTCTTTCCATAGGCTTTATTGAAAGGAATACAAAAAATAAAAACAAACTATACAATCCAAATTTTTTTCTTTTTTTTTTTTTTTTTTTTTTTTTTTTCTTTTTTTTTTTTTTTTTTTTTTTTTGAATAACAAATAAAAATAAAACAAAATAAAAACATTTTTCTCTTGTCTCTTTTTTCTTTTTTTTTTTTTTTTTTTTTTTTTTTTTTTTTTTTTTTTTTTTTTTTTTTTTTTTTTTTTTTTTTTTTGAAGAGAAAGTAAAATACAAATAAAATAAAAAATAAAATAAAAATATAAGTACAATGCCATGGTGTAAGTACTTTACCGCTTGAATCTTCACAACTTATATGTCTTGATATCATAACTTCTCGAATTCTCATCCTTAATAATTTCCGCTCTTGTATATTAGTCTTCAACTTATAAAAATTATGCTCCCTGTTTTGTTGCTTTACTCAAATCTGAAATCTGCCCATTTTATACCATTGTTTGTAAACCTCGAACGTGTTCAACTTTCCTTCGAATTTGTGATGCTCCTCTTGTTGATGATGATGGTGTTTCTATGGACCTGTTGGTGTAGAGAGATAAGGTGGATGGTGCTAATGCAAAACAAGATCACAAGTGGTATGTAAGTTAGCAATTCGATGTCACCAACATGGTTGATAAAAATAGCACTCAAGAGATCAAAATAGTGCTTCTATGGTGGGAAATTGGACAGCTCACCATTCTGCCCGGAATTTACGTACGGTGACACACACTCTAAAAGCACAATTTAGACAGGTACAAAGAATTGAAGGTTGGTGCCTCACATTATGTAACTTGGGTAGTCTCCACTATAGGGGATCACTGTTCTAATACCGAATTCAGCTTTGCACCTTATTTGCCACTGGCATGGTTAAATCCAACTTTAACTCTCATACAATTAAGAAACCCGATCATGTTCTCTGTCATCTCTAAGTTCAGTCACTATTGTGAGATTCTCGATGTAATCTTAGCGACATGTATACTATGTGACTCTAAAGAACTACAAGTTGGAGTTTTCTTATTCACTAGTTCACAAAAAAATTGAAAAATTGCAAAAATTTACAACATAAACCACTCCCCCACACTTAAACTTTACATTGTCCTCAATGTAAATTGAATCGTCCAAAGTAAGTCAAGGTGGGAAATCCTAATAAGAAATCAGCAAAAAACAAAGTAAAAACAAAACAAGAAAAAACTAAAAACAAGAAAAGAAATAAATACAAGACAAGAAATACTCATCCTTTGGGTTGCCTCCCAAGTAGCGCTTGGTTTAAAGTCGTCAGCCCGACTATCTCCTTGCTTTCTATGACTCCTCCAGAGGGATTACATCCACAAAGTTAACTCCTTCCACCACTTCGGAAGTGAAGTTCTCATAATATGGTTTCAACCGGTGCCCATTAACTTTAAGTTCTTTCCCCGTAGCTATACTACGAATTTCCACTGCACCATGAGAAAACACATTAATAACAATAAAAGGTCCGATCCATCGTGACCTTAGTTTACCCGGAAATAATTGCAAGCGAGAATTAAACAAAAGCACTTTCTGCCCAATACAAAATTGTTTCCTAGAAATCATGTTATCATGGAATGCTTTCGTTTTTTCCTTATAAATGCGTGAACTCTCAAATGCATCATTGCGAAGCTCCTCTAGCTCTTGGAGTTGTAACTTCCTTTGCTTTCCAGCCCCATCCATCTCCATGTTGCATTGCTTAATAGCCCAAAACGCCTTATGCTCAATCTCCACGGGTAAGTGACAAGGTTTACCATACACAAGCCTAAAGGGAGACATCCCAATAGGTGTTTTGTATGCGGTTCTATACGCCCACAAAGCATCATTTAGCCGCATGCTCCAATCTTTCCTTGTTGGATTCACCGTCTTCTCAAGTATGGATTTCACCTCCCGGTTAGACACCTCGGCTTGTCCATTTGTTTGAGGATGATAAGGTGTTGCAACCTTGTGCGACACATTGTACTTCTTCAACAAGCTTTGTAAAAACCTGTTGTTGAAGTGAGAACCTCCATCGCTAATTATGGCTCTTGGAATTCCAAACCTTGCAAAAATATTAGTTTGCACAAAATCTGAAACAACCTTGGAATCATTAGTAGGGGTGGCCTTAGCCTCCACCCATTTAGAGACATAATCAACAGCAAGTAAGATGTAATAATTCCCATGCGAGTTGACAAAAGGACCCATAAAATCTATACCCCATACATCAAAAACTTCAATAAATTGAATAAAAGTTTGTGGCATTTGATTTCGGGCACCTAGATTGCCTGTTCTTTGGCACCTATCACAAGTTGTACAAAATGTATATGCATCCTTAAACAAGGTTGGCCAATAGAAACCGCTTTCAAGTACCTTGTAAGCGGTTCTTTTACTTCCAAAATGTCCTCCGCAAGCATAGGAGTGACAAAATGACAAGATAGAATTAAACTCGGATTCGGGAACGCACCTTCTTATTACTTGGTCGCTGCCATGTTTCCATAAGTATGGATCATCCCATATGTATCGGTTCCCTAACCTCTTAAGTTTGTCCCTCTCAGCACGAGACAAGTTCGTCGGGATTTGTTTAGTTACCAAGTAATTCACAATATCAGCGTACCATGGTTCTCCAAAGGCAATTGAGAATAGTTGCTCATCCGGGAAGCTTTCACGCAATGGGATAGCTTCCTTGTCCACAGCAAGACGGCTCAAGTGATCCGCAACGGTGTTCTCAATTCCTTTCTTGTCCTTGATCTCAATATCAAACTCTTGCAAGAGTAGAATCCATCGTATGAGCCTTGGTTTCGCTTCTTTCTTCATTAGCGGTACCTAAGAGCTGCATGGTCGAAAAGACAACAACTTTTGTACCAATTAGATAAGAGCGAAATTTCTCCAATGCAAATACAATAGCTAAAAACTCTTTTTCAGTGGTTGTGTAGTTTTGTTGGGCTTCATTTAACGTTCTAGAAGCATAGTAAATAGCATGAGGTATCTTCCCCTCACGTTGCCCAAGCACCGCACCAACCGCGTAGTCACTAGCATCACACATTAGCTCAAACGGCTTGCTCCAATCCGGTGGTTTAATGATAGGGGCTGAAATCAAAAGTTCTTTCAAACGATTGAATGCCGCCATACACTTCTCATCGAAGTTAAAAACCACATCTTTTTGCAATAAATTGCAAAGTGGTGATGCTATCTTGGAAAAATCCTTGATAAATCTACGATAGAAACCTGCATGACCAAGAAAAGAACGTATCTCCCTCACCGTAGTGGGAGGGGTTAGAGCACGAATAAGGTCTATCTTAGCTTTATCAACTTCCAAGCCCTTAGAAGATATTATATGGCCTAAAACTATGCCATGAGTTACCATGAAATGGCACTTCTCCCAATTTAGCACAAGATTTGTTTCAACACATCGTTCAAGGATTAGAGACAAGTTGTTCAAGCAAAGGTCGAATGAATCACCAAAGACACTAAAGTCATCCATGAACACTTCAATTATGTTTTCAACATACTCGGAGAAAATACTTACCATACACCTTTGAAAGGTAGCTGGAGCGTTGCACAAGCCAAAAGGCATCCTTCTATAAGCAAAAGTGCCGAAAGGACAAGTGAAAGTAGTTTTCTCTTGGTCCTCCTGCTTATCACAATCTGATTGTACCCCGAATAACCATCAAGGAAGCAATAATAAGCATGTCCAGCTAAACGTTCAAGCATTTGATCAATAAAGGGTAAAGGAAAATGATCCTTCCTAGTAGTGGCATTCAACTTTCTATAATCAATACAAACCCTCCAACCGGTTTGCACACGAGTTGGGACAAGTTCATTTTCATCATTCTCTACCACCGTTACCCCGATTTCTTTGGTACAACTTGTACCGGCTCACCCACTTGCTATCGGATATGGGGTAGATAACACCCACTTCCAAGAGCTTGAGTATCTCCTTTTCACAACTTCCATCATGGGAGGGTTCAAACGACGTTGCGCGTCCCTTGTAGGCTTTGCATCGTCCTCCAAACGAATCTTATGCATACAAACGGCAGGGCTTATACCCTTGATATCGGCGATTGTCCATCCTATGGCCGTCTTGTGCTTCCTTAACACCCGTAGAAGTTTTTGCTCCCGTAATTCACTAAGCTCGTTAGAAACAATCACGAGGTAACTCTTCATTATCACCCAAGTACAAATACTTTAAGTGACTTGGAAGAGGTTTCAATTCCAAATTCGGAGATTTAACAATAGAAGGTAAAAGTTGTTCATCACTGCGTGGTAAAGAAATAAAAGAGATATTGTGAGTTTCGGACATCCTTGTAGTGAGTTGAGATCACCAAGGGCTTCCTTAACTTCGTTACCACACTCAACACCGTCATCCATGGTTGTAGTTAAAACAGTTTCCAAAGCATCATCATGATTCAATTCAAACACTTGTTGAGCTAATGTATCCAAAACATCAACGGAGAAACAAGAGTGGACATCACTAGGATATCTCATCATCTCAAAAATGTTGAAACGTATTATTTCTCCATCGAACTCCATAGTCAACGTTCCCTTGTCCACATCAATAATGGTTTTCGCCGTTTTCATGAAAGGACGCCCAAGTAGCAATGGAAGAGACGAGTCCGGTGAACCTTCATCCATCTCTAACACACAAAAGTCAGCTGGGAATACAAGTTGATTAACTTTGCACAAGAACATCCTCGACAATACCCATTGGGTAGACATTAGAACGATCGGCTAATTGCAACACAATTCCGGCCTTTTCAAAGGACCTAGATTAAGTGAATTGTACATAGATGCGAGGCATAACATTAACGGATGCACCTAAATCCAACATTGCTTTATTAAAAGTGGTGTTACCAATTGTGACGGAATGTCAAAGCTACCCGGTCTTTGCATTTCGGTGGGAGTTTGTGTTGTAAGATTGCAAAGCATTCTCCCCCACACTCAACACTTCATTACCTTTGAGCCTTTGCTTATTGGTACACAAGTCCTTCAACACTTTTGCATACTTGGGAACTTGCTTGATAGCATCAAGGAGTGGTATATTCACATGAATCTTCCTAAGAACGTCTAAAATCTCCTTTTCTAGTTCCGCCTTCTTTGAACTTGCAAATCTGCGAGGAAAAGGTATAGGAGGAACATAAGTAGAAACCGGAGTTTTAGAGTTAGGAATTGGTACCTCGGGTGTTTGGGGAATTTCATCCCTCTTTTCTTCCAAAACCGGCTCCTTTGGAGCTTTCTCTTCACCCAAATCAGCAACTTCGGGTTGCACAAGTTGTGTACCACTTCTCAATGTAATTGCATTAACACCCTCTTTTGGGTTGATAGGTTGAGAAGGAAGTCTCCCACTATTTTGTGCCTTCAAATTGTTGATATCAACCGCCATGGAGCCTACTTGAGTCTGCAAATCCTTGATAGCACTCTTAGTTTCTTGTTGGCTCTCTTTGAACATGGTAGAAATACCTTGCATCATTGTATGTAACTTTGCATCGATATCGGAACCTTGAACCGATTGTTGTGGTTCTTTGAAATTGTTGTTGTTGCGGTTGAAATTGTTCTTTGTTGTTGTTGGAATTGTTGTTGTTGTGGTTGAAATCCACTCGAACGATTGAAATTTGGTTGTTGGACCGCACCTTGCTTGTTGGCATAGCTGAAATTTGGATGATCTCTCCATCCCGGATTGTAGGTGTTGGAGTAGGGATCATACCTTCTTTGTTGGTTTGGAAAAACCGCACTAGCTTGCTCCATCTCTTCACCATGTGAAGGTAAAATAACCGCAGCCATCCTTTGAATCATTTGCTCCATATTGTCCATCCTTTGATCACGGTGTGATGATGATGAATCACTAACTTCATGCACCTGCCTTACCATTGGTTCACCTCTTGTGTAGAATTGTTGCGAGTTCGCAGCCATGCTTTCAATCAACTCGGCAGCTTGGGCCACCGTCTTGTTCACTAGTGCACCGCCACCCGCAAAGCGTCTAGAAGATATCTATCACTTGATTGGAGACCTTCGTAGAAGTATTTGGATTATCATAGCATCACTAACTTGATGGTGTGGACAGCTTGCAACCAATCTCTTGTATCTCTCCCAACATTCATACAATGATTCTCCCACATGTTGCTTTATTCCACAAATCTCTTTGCGAATTTGAGTGGCCTTTGACGCAGGAAAATACCTCTCTAGAAAGATTTTCTTCAAACCGTTCCATGTAGTGACACTCCCAGGTGGCAAACAATACAACCAATCCTTAGCGCTGTCCACCATAGAAAATGGAAAAACTTTCATCATTGCACCATCGACTTGATCTCATTTGGAAGCATAGCCTTGACAATGGTATGGAACTCCATGAGATGCTTGTTTGGGTCCTCATTCGCCATACCATGAAACTTTGGCAACTCTCTAAGCAACCCCGGCTTGATCTCGAAAGTTGAGTTTGTTTGGATACACCATTGTTGTGCATCAAGCCTATGTGAAGCCAAATCCTTGAGTGTACGGTTTCACATTGTCACCCATTGCTTCTTCCTCTTCAATTAGTGGTTCTCCTACGAATGGAACCTCTTCTTCCTCTTCTCGATGAAGAGCTTCGTGTTCTACTTCCAAGACTTGTTCTTCCGTTGTGTCTTGCCTTGGTTGGAGTATTGTGCCTCTTCGAGTAGCTATCCCGCACCTTTGATAATTCCAATCTTTGGAAGCCAGGATTAGTACCTGAAAAACAATTCTCGCAAACAAGTGAGAAACAAGACAATAAACGAAAAGCAAGTATAAAAGCAAAAATTGTAAAAAGAAACTAAAAACTTAATAACAAGCCGTATGCCTCCCCGGCAGCGGCGCCAAAATTTGATCGGTTGTCACCCGGTCAAAAATAATTTCACTTTCTTGCTTCACTAAAATAAAGTAGTATGCAATAAGAAAGAGTTCGTATCCACAGAGAGGCTTATGTTGTTATGCAAATTTTCGGTTTCTTAGTAACCAAGGGGGATATTGATGTTTCAAAGCAAATAAAAATAAATTGAAAGCAAAGTAATAATAAAATTTATCAATAAGGAGAAAGTATTGGTCACGGGATAGTTTCATTCACAAACTCGAATTATCAACAATGACTAGAATTGAAATTTTAATCTCTCATTTACTAAAAGTCCTAGGATACCTTAATCGCAAGAGTATCCCGCTAATTCCCTGATTTCATCACAACCACATTAAAAGATGCAAATGTGAATTCTTCCTAGAAAGCAACCTAAAGTGTAAAAGCACAATTAAGTTTAACTCCCTAAAAGCAATAAGTTTTCTGGAATAAGACTAATCAAGGCAACCAAAATGTGTAAAAGCACTAATTCGATTTAACCCAAGTTATGATTCATATGTGACTAGTAGGATATATCACTACAAGCACTACCCACATTTATGCTACTCAAAATCAGGGATAGACAACGTTTTCGTATTGAAAGCCCTAATATAGCTCTAGATATGAAAGTAGATCGGATTGATTCGGACTCAACCAAACAAACTATCAAATCATAAACATTATAAACCATGAATCATAATCAATAAATTACTGAGACAAAACTAATACATTGAATCAAATCTTATTTGTGAAATCCACTTATTATCCCATAACCAATAATAGGTATTTAGTTACTCATAGTATTTTGATTCAACATAATTATTATCAAAAATAAGATGAAGAACATGTAAAATAAAATGGAAGCAAACCCTAGTAGAATCGCTCTCCTCCAAAACTCCAGTAGAAAATACGTGATACTAAAAGAATAGAAACTCCTTCTTCTTATAGCCTTCACACTTTCCAAAATTAGGTATTCAAAGTCCATCACCAAAAAGTCCACCAAGCCCATGAACCATGTGTGAGAAACCCGTGTAGAAAATACGCCCCAAAATCGGTCGCCGGAAGTCTGGGATTGTGGCCGGAAATCGGCCGGAAAGTCGCCGGAAATCGGCTCCGGTGACCGGCAAAGTCCTCCCGGCCACCGGGTCAACGAGTCAAAACGGCCGGGTCAACGGGTCGGATCAAACCGAGTCAGGATCGGGTGAGTCAACTCAAGTCAGACCGGGTCAAAATCGAGTCAGTCCGAGTTAGACCCGATCGATGAGTGAATTGTTGTCGAGCCAAAACCATTTTGCGGTGCCATTTGCCGAACAAGCCACCGATGCACCATCATTGTCATTATCTCATTGCCAGCCATCATGGCCCTGGCTGCCAATTACATCACTGTTATATATATTCATCACCTGTAGCAATTCCCAAGCTATTCCACCTCTTCAATCACTCAACTTCATATTCCCTGTAATCAACAGCATCGGCAGCAGCAACATACACTCTGCCTAGCCAGCCTCAACGCCACTTCCATCTGCAATGCCATCACCTGCAACTCAGCTCAGTCTCCATCTGCTCAGTCACTGCAATGCAGTCTTCTCTGCTCACAACAGACCACTCCCCAGCATCACTGATTTGAACCCTGGCTTCTCCCATTTCTGTTCACACAGCCAAACCACCAGTTCCACCCAGGCTTCCATCACTTCTAGCAAGCCACAAAACCATCACAATCACCAGCTCAAGGCTTCAGTTGAGCCATCTCTACTGCAACTCAACCAACTGCTCTGTTGCTCTTACTATACTCAAGTGAGACTCAAACTCGAGCCGCTCGCCATTAACTCCACATTCAAGACTACCAGATGCAGCTCTAAGCACCAACTGTCACATTCAGTGCACAACCTCTCAGTCACAGCCAACCTCCTCCAATTTCAGTTATTCCCCACCTGCAATGCATCTTGCTTATCTCAGCACTTAGCCCTTGCAGCTCTCAGTCCACCTGCAACTTCTTGCATCACCTGAGCTGCTCTCATCCTTGTAGCTCACTATCACCACTGGTCATCTTCGCTCTTTGCCAGAGTCATGCTAGCCACTGCTCACAGACCCATTCTCTTCAGGCCTTCACAATTCCCTTGCCTGCACTTTCATGGCTTCATAAACAAAAGTGGCACCAGCTCCACAACCTGCAACAACACAGCTTCACTCAAATGCACTAACACTCAGGCCAACCTGTCTCACTCCATGGCAGCACTTCAATCATCAACAGCTTCACCTACAGACCCTAGGTTCACTTTCTTCCCCCCATTTTCAGTCCAAACTGCAGTTGCAAACACCAATAGTGCAACCCAGACCTGCAATCAATTGAGCTGCATCCACCTCCTTTGGCACCAGCCTGTCAGCTTGGCACCAGCATCATTAATCACCTCCAGCTGCCCGTAAGTCCACAGCATTGCACAAAACAGCACCATCAAACCTGAGTCTTTAACATTCACTTGAACAACACCCTCACCTCAGGCTAGCAATTCAGGGTTCAATCCCCTGGCTCATGTAGCTTACCACCAGACCTACTCTCTCCTCAGCCAAGACAGCCTCCAACTCTTGCCTGTACATTTCCATGTCATAAACTCAGGCCAGCCTAGCCCTCTCTGCAATTCACAACCCATTCTAGTTCTCACAGCAGCTTCTACTTTATAACACAGCTCCAAGGACTGTAGTTCAAGCTCAATCAACACTAATTCATAAACAACCCCAAAGATCCATAACAGCATGACCAACACCATCCTTGCTCTTGCACCATGTTTGCCTCAATCCCTTAATTCACAACAGATTCTTTACAATACCTCAAGCTCCAAACACAAAGGTGGCAACATAAAGCGGCTGGTCAAGACTATTTAAAGCTTTACCACCAATTGCACCTCCTAGGTATATGACTACGCCTCACCCCAAGCAATCCCTTAATTCACAACAATTCCACCACCCCCAAGAGCCTTCAAATCAAATACCCATCTTAAATTTAATTCCTCTTACTTCTCCGAGATCGAAAGTACATCACCCCGGCCTTGAGCAAGGGTCGTGGTCTTCATCTCATCACACCTCCCAAATCCCAATCGCGGCGTATCTGGGTGGCTTTAATAACACACCAAGAAACACCATCCTATGGGAATCGAGCTTGACACCCTTCTCCATTACACCACCGATTCTCTATTAAAACACCAAGTTTCGAATCGAAGCTTAGGTCTTCATCTCAAGATCCAAAACAAATGGAGCAATAGCATCATACCACCATTTCCCGGCTTCATCCATAAAACAACACAAGTCCAAGACAAAATCAACATCCGCAGCCTCCTTAAACAAACCCACAAGTCGTCATATTTTTTTCCTATTGCCCTCAACAAAGAACACCAAGCACTCACCGGCCATTTGTTGTATTTAAATTCAACACCATCCTTGCTCTTGCACCATGTTTGCCTCGTTGCTACTTGAATACCACCGGGATAGCACCTTCCGTCCTAGCCATTACTTCCATGTCTGTGCTTGTCAACTTCATCTTTCCTGGGAAGGCTACGAGCGTCTACCGCCTCCATGATAACTCATGAGAAGAAGAGGTTATGAGTACAGAAAGAAAGGATCATCAAAACTATCGAACAAGCTCAAGCTCCAAACACAACATAAACTGGCTAGTCAGCACTATTTAAAGCTTTACCACCAATTGCACCTCCTAGGTATAGCCAAGTGGCTGCAATCCCTTAATTCACAACAGAGCCTTCAAATCAAATACCCATCTTAAATTTAATTCCTCTTACTTCCTGAGATCGAAAGTACATCACCCAGCTTCTGTGGTCTTCATCTCATCACCAGCAGCAACACCAGCAAACACCATCCTATGGGAACTGAGCTTGACACCCTTCTCCATTACACCACCGATTCTCTATTAAAACACCAAGTTTCGAATCGAAGCTTAGGTCTTCATCTCAAGATCCAACAGCTGAGCAATAGCATCATACCACCATTTCCAGCTTCATCCATAAATCTGAAACAAACCCCTGTCATATTTTTTCCTATTGCCCTCAACAGCAACACCAGCGGATTCAATCTCCTCTTTCTCTCGATTTCCACAGCACTCAATCGATCTGCAATTGCAATCCCTTCTCAGCTTCGAATCGGCAACTCGATCCACCAACAACATCATAACCTTGACTCGCCTGCTTCTCAATCTTTGCTCTTCTTGAACAGCGGCGGCAAAAGAACTGCTTCTCTTCTCGATTCAACCATCTTCTCTGTCAATCTCATCACTCCTCTCGATCTCTCTTCAGCAGCTCCTCTTCACTGAGATCCATATCTCTCTCTCTCTGGTTTCAGGTGGAGACTAATAATTTGAGACATAAATTTTTCTCCATTTTTGGGTAGTGTAAGAATGAATATTGTTAAAGACACCCCATTCTTTGTGAGATAAGGGGTAACCAAATGACTATAGGCACCCATGCTTGATAAAGGCCACCGGATGTAACTTCCTTGTAAAAAGAGTCGTCCCTTAACCTTGGTTCAGCTCCGGATAACAATTGCACTGTAAGATGACAATTTCGCCCTTTTGCTCAAGTTGGGTAATTTCTCCTTCTTTTCCTCCGTGTGACTCCATTGCACCTATAAAACTCAAAAGCACGCGTAAAGTACATAATTCGCACGAAAAAATAGCAAAGAAAGCATAAACTCTAGGTAGTAAATACGTTGTATTCTACACCTATCAAAAACCATGAGTTAAGAATGGAAAATATGAGGTTGAAGAATAGAAGGTCGAGAAGTAACACCAGATCAAGATCAGGATCGGTTAGAGAAGATATGAGGAGAATATTACCTGTAGAAAATGTTAATGAAGAAAATCTAGAAAGAGAGCCAAATCTCGGTGAAGGATCTTTGCGAAACAAGGGAAGTGGTGTGTATTCCACATCCTGAGATTTTACAGAATGGCCAAAATGACGGAAATCAAGGAAATAGGCAGCAGAATAGTCCAATTGATGAAGAAAATCAGGAAGAAGGAAGAAGAATACTGCATGGGAGAGAAACACAGAGGAAGAAAAGGAGATTGAAGATGACATCGAAAGGCATTATATTGAACAAGCACGTCTAGCTTGCGAAAGGGAAAGATTAAGAGTAGAAATGGAAGAACGGGAATTGGAGGAAGCAATTCGGCAGAACAATCATGACAATCGAGAAAGAAGGCGCGAGCAAAATCGCAACAATGGAAATATCAATGAAGAATATAAAAGAATACAAAGGAGAACTGATAGACAACCAAGAAGAGAAAATGATAAATATAATGGTGTGCGAATTCGTGAACGAGATGAAGGAGAAAGTCGCAGAGAAAGAAGATAAGAAAATGCTGAACAAGAAAATCAAAGTAGACATGAACGCAGAAGGAGAGAGGCAGAGCTAAAAAGACCAATAAATTCGAACCACGATGTCAATGAACAAATCTTAAGATAGTTGGCGAGAGATGAGAGGAATGTTGAACAATAGAAGAGGAGGAGGAAGAAGACAATTGGATGAGGCCATCGAAGAAGGCTGCGAAAACCCCTTTACACTAGAGGTGCAGTTAGGAGGAATACCCCCAAAGTGCAATTTACCCGCATTAACCAAAGATTTTTGATGGAACAACTTGCGCAATACAACACATCAAAGCGTATGTGAGATGTATGCTACAGTGGGAAAATCATGACGCCATATTGTGCAAATATTTCGCATCAAGTTTAACAGGGGAAGCACAGAAATGGTTTGAAGGTTTACCAAGAAACACAATCACGTCATTCAATCATTTACAAGCTATATTCTTAGGGGCATATATAAGTAACAACTCCTCGCGACCAGGAATTGAAGATGTATTTGGGCTGAAACAAAGAGTTGGCGAAAGTTTGAGACACTTAACTGTGAGGTGGAAGACAATGTGTAGCGAAATGGTCAAGCGAGTGGATGAAATATATCTTATTTTATCATTCATAAACGCTATGGTCGCAACCAATTTGTTATATATTCAAATTTTTAGAATCAAGAATACAATTACAATGACTGAGTTGCGAGAACCTCAGGAGGAATATATTGCTCTAGAGGAAAGGCAAAATGAGATGGAATCATACCCGATTGCGAATACAAATTCAAATGCTCATGAATGCAAGCTTATTACCCAAGTTGATAAACACGGTAGCGAGCACTTCGCAAGGGCAACAAGAAAAAATAATAGATGATGGACAACCAAAGATAGTAGCTATGCGAAGACGTGATCAGGAAGAATTTGAAAGAGAAAGGAACTACTACAACCGTGGCGGCAATAACAAAATTCAAAGACTTGATCATCCGCAAGAAACTTATGGAGGTCGAAGGCAGAATTATCATGGAGGACAGCGAAGTCACAGAGTAGTATGGGAGGAAATCAAAATGCCACCACTAAATACTAGTGTGGAAAAAATATGGGAAGCTATACTCTTGATGGAAAACATACCTGCACCATGGAACATGGGGAATGAGCCACCACCAAGTGATAGAAGTCACGAGTTGTTCTTACCACCGCTTTTATGGACACCTAACAAATGACTGCAGAAATATAAAAAGAATTATCCTCAGAATGATTGACCAAGGAAAGCTGAGTTATTTTCTAAAAAGTGAAGAGAAGGTTCAACCGTTACCACCACCGCCAAAAATACACAGAACAAACTCAGCAAAGGGGAAAGAAACATTCGTAATAGAAGTTGGAACGAAAGCTAAAAATTTGTTTTGCAACTCCATTGTACATTCATACCGAACAATTGAAGATTTTCATGATAATATTCTCAGTAGGATTTTCGCGAGGGATGCTGATAATAAAGAAGTGATGAACATCGCGAAGACATCGCAGTTAAAAGAATGGCAAATGCAGATTATTTCTTTCACTGCAGAAGAGATTCCTGAAGGCAGAGAGACACATGATAGCCCATTGGTTCTAAAATTGGAAATTAACCCAAAACCTGTAGATGGCGAAGATGATGAAGCAGAGAATTCCTGGGCGATCAATAGAATCTTAATTGATACGGGGAGCTCAGTAAACATTCTTTTTTCCATACTTACAAGACTATGGGTGGGAAGGATGAAGAGTTGATACCTTCGACGTATAAAATATACGGTTTCAATGGCACAAAGAATAATCCTAAAGGAGAAGTTCATATGAGAATACCCTTGCAAGGATTATCAACTGAAATTTTGTTCTGCGTAGTCGATGTGGAGTCCCCTTATAATGCATTGATCGGAAGGACATGGTTGCACGAAATTATGGGTGTAGCGTCGACTTATCATCAATGTATAAAGTTTCCTCATCCCAGCGGTGTTGGAGTTATAAAGGGAGACTGGATGGAAGGACAAAAATGCTATGAGATTGATGTGGAGAGTTGCGAGGAAAGAGCTGCAAAAAGAAAGGGCTGGAAGCAAAATATAAAAGATGAACAAAGAAAAGAAAGATTGATGGTGGATACCATAGATACAAGAGGTGAAGATACATTGCGAAGCAAGTGCATGAAAACAGCTGAAAATTATGATGGACAGGAATCATTAAGAAGTTTGAATGGTGCAGAGGCAGGGAGCAGCAGGAGCAAAAAGTGTAAGAAATGAATAATCATCATTATCAAAAGCAATGACAAAGGCATATTAATGATAAGAAGAAGAAACAATGATTGAAGAAGAAATACGCGAGAATCTCGCCATCAAGAATGTATGAAAATTTGATTGAAGAATTGAAAAACAAAAATGAATAAACAATGCAAGATTGTGCGATAGTTTCGCAAACAAAATAACAAGAGAAAACCAAAAATGAATGATTGAATGAATTAACAAAAATGAAAGAGTGAGTGAATGGGACGAACCTTTATGGCGTACACCCTAGTTCGCGAATGATATTTCGCAAGAGGCAAATGTAAGACCTAAAGTGCGTCATATAAGGGGGTATCTCTTGACATGGCTCAAGGAAAAGGTTACACCGCTCCTAGAACTTGAGTCATGGATATTTGGGGCCCATGAAAGCCTATCCGGGAGAGATACCTTGGATTTACAACTATATATATAAGGTTATACCCTGGTTGGATGCCCGAGGGTCTCTTCCAAGGAGTCAGTGTATGATCAAGGCGCCGAGGTACACGGTTGAGCCAAGAGTGCCTGGGGCATTTGAAGTGTCTCGGCCATTCTTGGAAAGTCTTGGCATATGTTGCACTCGGCCCGAAGAAAACTCCACTTAGGGTGCAGTCTCGTAATCATAAACCCTATAGGTATAAGGGATAAGAGGCTGCGAAAACAACTGGTTGTTGTTAAGACCGGATGGGAGGAGCTAGTCTTGTATGGCCGATGTACGCCTCCTTGAAGGGGCAACCAGGGAGATGATAAGGGCGGCACCCTCCATTAGGGAGCTGATAAGTGTCACAAAACGGAAATGTCATGGGGCTTTATATTCGCAAGAACATTTAGGCCTATCATATTGTCGCAAATGAAATATCCTGCAGAGGAAAAAATACTAAAGAAATGATAAGACAAGATCAATGGGTCATTACATGAAAGTGTAAGGACGTCCTGCGATCTAGTCGCAAGACGTCAATGTCATGGGATTTTACATTCGCAAGAATATTTAGACCTATCATACTGATGCAAAATGAGGGGTGGCAAAATAAGACCTTTAACTAGGAAGGCAAAATAAGACCACACAAAAACAATGATAAGACAAGATCAATGGGTCAATACATGAAAATGTAAAGACGTCCTGCGATTTTGTTGCAATGATGAATTTCAACATAAATGATGATAAAATAACACAAGAAATCGAGTAAGCAAACAAGCTTGCGAATACGATTATATTTCTTCATTTATTTGTGAAGAATCGAATAACAGCAGCCATAAATTAAGAAGTATCATTACTTAAAGGTTATCGACTTGATTTATCTCATGTGAAAATAAATAACAGAGGCAAGTATGGGAATGATTAGAATAAAAACTTGTTATTTATTTTCATATGATAAATTTACAGTAAGAGATTACAAAATGGAAGGTTAGAAGAATAAATACACAAATATCACAAGAAGAGAAAGGAAAATGGAACAATCTAGCAACTCATTCTTCTTTATCAGATTCCTTATCAGATTCTTCTTCTTCGCTTACATCACTATCAGAGAATCTGAGCAAGGCATATTATCAGGAATTTCGTCGAGAAGACAAGGATATGAAGAAAGAGGAATGTTGTGATCATTGCAAATTTGTTCAATAGTTTGGTTGCGAAAACGAACAACATCATTATTGAAATTCGCCACAGTAGTTTGTAGTTGCTTCTTCATCTTAGAATATTTGTCATTGCGAAGAGAGAAGTCTTTTGCAAGTTGCGCTTTCTCGATTCAAGTTCCTTGATTCTAGTTTGAAACCTCTTCTCGGATTCTGCGAACAAATGACAATGAGTTAGCAAACTTAATAACAGTTTAAGTAAAAAGAAGTGGAAAAATAATGAAGAATAGTAAAACAACCTTCTCTCGTCGAAATCATATCTTTAACCAAGGCATTATGCTCAAAGATGAAGACCGACGTTAACACCTAAGTTATTTCTCGGCATTATCTAGAACCTTCGCAGCCCAAGCGAATTCATCATCATTATTTATGACAAGAAGTGAACGAATTTGATTTTCTCGCTCATTAAGTATGGCATTTTGGTGAAGCGATTCATCTCGTTCAATTTGGACTTCAAGAATAGTTTTTTGGAATTTTGCTAATGCTTGTGCACCTTGATTAGCAATGCGATCCTTATCATCTATGAGGCTGCTAATCTTTTTCCTTAGAATACTATTACTCTCCTGGGAGTCAAGATATAAACGTTTAAATCGGTTGGATAAACCTAAACTAGATCTATGTTCAATTTCTAAAAGATGAAATTTGGTTCGAAGTTCATTTAATGAGAGAGAATTAGTCTTGTTTGAAGAACTACTTAAAGATTCATTGAGATGAGCGAGAAGAGCATCATCATCCATAGGTTCAGGGAATGAATGGAGAAGGATGGCTTCGTCAGAAAGATTATAAATGTCTGCATAAAATAATAAGTCGAGCAAAGGAAAATAAATGGCAAAGTAGAAATAGAGAAAGAAGGAGGGTGTTATACCATAAAGTTGCTTATTAGCACTTTGAAGTGTAGATATTTTGTCTTTCTGGGAAGAAGACTCAACTTCCAACTGTTGAATTTTAGCATCCTTCTTGCGAGATTTCGCAACTTCAATTTCTAGCTCTTTGTTCTTCTCCTTAAGTTGAAGATTTTTCTTCTCAAGATTGTTGCGTCTTTTCTCGAGATCTGAGGCAACAACAAAGGAAGCTCTCCCAGACTATAAAGGAAAGTAAAGAAATTGTTAAGATAAGGTTTATAATCGAAATCGCAAAGAAATAACGAAATATGAACATACCAAAGCACGGAGTGCATTTAAGAGACTGGGAGTCATTGTTCGGAAAACTCCGCGAAAAGATTCATTATCCTCTAACAGGGGGCATCGCAAATTTTAGCGAGAGCTTCGCAAGTAGCAGATAAATGATCATCTCCCAATCCTTGCATAGAATCGGAGAAGACACTAGACAATTGCGCCATAGCAGAAGCGACCGAATGATTCTCCTTCGCAGAGGAAGTACCAACCTCATTTTCATCTTCGTTAGAACTCTCCCTGGTTTGGGAACTAGAACGAGAAGAGGGATGGATTTTCCGTTTTTTAGAAGATGGAGCAGAAGATTTATCCTTGCGAAGAGTAATTTTATTCTTGCCCTTAACCTTCGCAGCTTCGGGAATGTTAATTTCTTCAACAACCTTCGCACACGAATGAAGATAAGAAACAGAGGCAACAATATTGTTAAAAATCACAAAAGAAAGTATTTCTTATTTCATCCGTGATTGATCGGAGTATCGCTAGAGTACTCGCCTTTGGACGTCTTTTATAACTCCTTTTCAATTTGGCAATCTGAAAATTTTACAAGTCTAGTAAATATAAGAGGAAGGAAATATCGCAAAGAAAACCTGAAATAGGAAGTATACCTCTTTTGCCTTCTCGGGCCACTTAAATTCCCAGGGATCATAGTTTGCGAGATTTGCAGGGAGTGTATGAGAACCTGCAATATAAGGTCCGCTCAAAAATAGAGGAACAACCCACCACTTCTCATCTTTGGAGTACCGAGGAACATTATTTTTGCCCGAGTGCCAGTCAATATCTTGCATGATCAGCTTATCACTGGAGATATTATCTTTTCTCTTCAATCGAGCACCCCAGCGAGATTTATCATTTCTCATATTTATTACTTCATAATTTTCAAAAAAGTTTTCTACAGTATACTTCTCAGCGACTATTTCTAAATTTGCGAATCTAGGATCTTTGACATCATCAGGATATAAAGATCCCTTACCAGCGCCACGGTTGGCGAATTCAAGCATTAGACGGATGCAATCACCACTTAGTTGATAAATAGCTCGCGAGAATTTCTCATGAGCAAGAATCTCATAGAATAAAGGTATCTCGGGATTGTAGATAGGAATAGGAAGGCCTGCGAGAATTTGACCTAGCGAGATTATGATTTTCTGATCATCACACTGATGATCAGAAAACAACTTTGCAGAAAGTATAGATGAAGATTCTTGATCAGGAATGGTTGATAAGATGAAGCCCTTCTCTTGAAAATTCTTTTGAGCTTCATTAAAAAGGGGTTTATATATGCGACCAAGTAAAGCCATTTTTAGAGTATGGGAATGATTATAAAATTGAAGATCAAGAGAAAGAAAGAAGGAAAGATTTACAGCAGCAGAAGCGCAGATTACGGAGGAAGAGAAGTTGCAGAAGAGAAGTTGCAGAAGGAAAATAAAATAGAAGAAGAGAAGGGTGAGAAAACTATATATAGAGAGAAGAATCCTCGAGAAAACAAATGCATTTAATGCGAGATGGGACGTGAATGGTCAAGAATAAACGGTTGAAAGAGACGTGTCAAGAAAAGAGTGGAAGAAGAAACACCTGTAATAAATTCCGTGTAAAAGTACGGGAGTGAAACAGATAAAAATGAACAATTGCGGCATTTCAAAACATTGGTTCTCATGACATTCTCTCCTTCGCAGAGAAGACGAGAAGAGGCAAGATGTAGGATCAGAATATCGCGACATCAATGTTTCGCGAGATTAATAAATGACGACATTGCGAGGGAGTCGCAGGGAAGTAAAATAAATGACGCAATGAATGACGACAGCCAAAACATGAGAAAGATATGAAGATTCAGCGAAATTTAGGAGTGTCGCGAGAATTGATATATGTACACTTGCGATATTTCGCAAGAATTCCCGAAAATAAAGGACAGACTTAGTCAATCATCCACTTTGTGCACTACCCTATATAAAGGGTTGAGTAAATCTGTTGTAGGGGGGTTCTTTTTGAATTGTTAGGCAAGTCTTTGGGAGAGAGAAAGTTTTAGAGTGATTGTAATTCTTTAACTCATCTCTATTTCATATTGTAAAGATTCAAGTATTCAATCAATAGAAATCATAATCATTCATCTTAAAATGACTTAATTGTGTATATTCTAGTAAGGGGTGTAGTGTAGGATTTCCTGCAACTACAGGAGTACTTTTAGATTCGAGAGATCAATCTGTAAGACTCTGGCCTAAACCAAGAAATGGTCGTTCCAGATTCAATTCGGTCACAAGGTGAAGGAGAAGGGTTGATCTTAGGGAGGGAAGCGAAGAAGGTGTTTGAGATCAGAATGTTGAATTATGAATGTGTGGCTGTTTTATGACTTGTATCAGAAAATGGTTTATGGCTACTTGTGTTGATAACACTTGTGTTGTATGTCAAAATAAGTTGAAATTCTATTCATACAAGTCATGTTCGAGCACACCCTGATCTCGTAGGAAGTGGAGGTGATTAGGCAGTGGAGAAGTGGAGTTATGTAAAAAGTGGTGATCACCACGCTTCCACTATGAGGGGAAACTGGTCACGCCTTCACCCACTATCTCAGTTGCTGTTAACCGTCCTTTTTTCCCTGACACGTTCTCGTAATGGGCGTGTTGCACGCCGCACGCTGTAAACCGCCAGACCAATACCCCAGTGAGCATCCCCCAGTTTGTGACATGTGATGTCTCGAGTAAGTGGGTCGAGTCATGAGACTCGTCACTGAAAGCAACACACAGTGCTTTTAGGTCAAATAATAAATTATTTGTGAAACCAATATTTATAAAACATCGCTTATAATCTATGTGTATGAAGCATCGCTTTAAAACAAGCAGCTGAAAATAATCGATGTGCAAGAAGCATCATTGTTTTAGAGCTCGATTGAATCAGTCGCGGATTGAGCGTCTTAAAAAAGGTAGCATGACCGACCACCTTTGGGTGATCGTTTGGTAGCTCTAGGGGCGAGCTATTGCTTGGTCGATCGCTCCCTAGGAAGGAGGGGTAGCCGGTGATCACAATGTTACCCTGTTGGTTTTCTGAAAATAAATCTATACCATCCAACCAGGCTAGCGAAGTTGGATGGACGAGATGATTTGCGGTAGTTATATATTGTCGTTGACGCAATTTAGGGTTTAGAAACCATGCGGCCAACCCTATTTTGGCTAATCGAATCAAAGCGTTGGGCGCTGATTTGAACAGGCCGATCGGCCATGTGCAAAGACGGACCGCTTGTGAGCACGCTGACATCTCATGGGCCATCTAAAATTATATCAAATCCACTCAATTCGGCTGGCGAAGATGGGTGGTCAGGATTGATTTGCGATAGGGTTTTGGAATGGCGCGTTTGCTCTAGTTTGGGAAAACGTTTTGACATTCTCCGGACTTGCCGTGGGTAGGTCGATCGACCAAGGGAGAAGTTGGGCCGCCGAAGAACATGCCAGCACTTCTTTGATCGTTCGAGATGCGATCTACGCCGTCCAATTAGGCCGGCTAAGTTGGACGGATGCGATGGGTTTTGAGACCGTTTTTGCCGGTCTTAGCTCATTTGAGCTTGTCTTGTCAATAGCGCGATCACCCACATTAGGGTTAATCGTTCGAAGCGTTACGGATGTACTAGATGAAATACGTTCGGCTAGGGTGTTAGTGGGCCCGCCGGTGGTCATCGTGATGATTTCCTAATTCCGCCAGGAGTAGGCTAGGCTTACTGAATTGCATGGCCAAATCATGTGGCCGTGATCGTTTCTTAAGAAAAATGGAATTACACTTAAGAAGTAAAACACTCTTAAACTTTCTCTCCTAATATGGACAGTCAAGATTTCCCTTAAGGAATTTAAATGCGTTCGATCGCGCTAGCTTTTAACTAAAAGGCGCGTGAACACGCTGATCTCCTTGTCAGAGGGTGGTGTAGCCCATGTGAGTGTTTTCATGCAGGTCTCAATACTGACACTTCGGGAGATTTATGTTACTCCACTGCGAGTGAACATTAATTGTCATGTCATGCCAACATTGAGAGTTCTGCTCCCAAAAAGCCTGGGAACATAGCATAGGAAAATACTAGGCCTTATAACTGCCCTCCTACCAACGCCATGCATTAGCGAATAATGCAATAGGTTAAAGTTTGAGAATATTAAGGGTTGTTGCTTCACGCACTCATTCCTTCGAATAAACTTCATAAATATGTTGAATTGCTCAATACATATGTAAGTAAAAAGATGATTTCCTAATTCCGCCAGGAGTAGGCTAGGCTTACTGAATTGCATGGCCAAATCATGTGGCCGTGATCGTTTCTTAAGACTGATATGGACAGTCAAGATTTCCCTTAAGGAATTTAAATGCGTTCGATCGCGCTAGCTTTTAACTAAAAGGCGCGTGAACACGCTGATCTCCTTGTCAGAGGGTGGTGTAGCCCATGTGAGTGTTTTCATGCAGGTCTCAATACTGACACTTCCATATCCACCACACTCAATGTCACCTTTGTTTCAATTCCTCCTAATGAGATTTATGTTACTCCACCATCCTCCGATTTCTCTCCTTCCTTATACACGTTTATTGCAATCACCAAGCGAGTGAACATTAATTGTCATGTCATGCCAACATTGAGAGTTCGGCTGGGAACATAGCATAGGAAAATACTAGGCAGGCCATGCATTAGCGAATAATGCAATAGGTTAAAGTTTACAGAATATTAAGGGTTGTTGCTTCACGCACCATTCTGAATAAACTTCATAAATATGTTGAATTGCTCAATACATATGTAAGTAAAAAGGTCTGGACACTCATTACTTTTAAATGGCCTTTATTCCTTTGCAGGATGTCAACGCATTAAATACAGGATTTTACAATTTTGACCCTGAACTAAAAACCACCATCAACAACTATAGAACTTAATGTTTTTAACATTAGTTAACAACCCATAGATTGTGATGATACTGAATTGCATGAGATTAACATGATTGAGAGTCTGATCCGAGACTCATTTTTAAGTGCATATTTCACATTTAGTGTCAATTTCATGCTAGTGATTGCTTATATTCTTGCAAATTATTGTATATTACGTTTGTTTTCTCTTATTTGTGTTTTGTTAGATGAATCATCTGAAAAGAAGTGAAAAGAGCTACAAAGTGAAGTCTACAAACGGAGAAGGGCCAAAGACCAAGTGGAACACATTGAAACCTAGGATTTGTTGCTATCACATTGAAGAGGGAGAAAATACGAAGCCAATGGCGAAAGAATGGAGTCATTCCGACCTCGTATGAAGATTTTACGGGTGTTTGAAGCAAGTCAAAGTTGTGATTATTGAGACAACACAGAATTGATGAAGGCGCACACCTGAACTACTCAGAGCAGCTATGGAATATGAACTGAACTGTCAGTTCTCTAAAGCTGACAGTTGAATAGAGACTGTTAAAGGCACCAGACGGATTTTCTAGGGCACTTCATCTCCTTTCCATTATTATCACGACCAGCTTAGGTTATATGTGTTGGAGAAAATGAGTTTTAATTAAAAGGTTTTATGGTCTTGGTGTGGTTTGATCTAATGACCTAAGGGTCTAAGGATACTCACTCATTTTTGGGTGAATGAAGTGGAACCTTTAGTCCCACATTGTGGAAAACTAAAGAGGAGCTCCACTATATAATCATACACTTATGTATGAATTGTGAAACGTGGGTGGAGCAGGTGGGAAAAAATACATATTTTTACCCATGCGATATGCGCGTATGCCATGCACCAAGTCCCTTTTCTACATGGATTTATTTTTGGGCGAATTTTTTCTTTAGGAAATTAATTCCAAAATTATTTCTTAAGAGTTTTATTTTTGGGTAAATTCCTTTTACGTGTTTTACTTGTTTTTGAAGAAAAACAAAACCTAACTTGATTTGCAAGTATTTCATCCTATAAATACAACTCGAAAATCTGTTTTCAACACACCGAAAAATTCTTCTTTTATTCTAGGGTTTCTCCATACGTTTTTACATCCATCCTCGTTGCTGATTTCGAAGAGAGGGTAACTTGCGTTGTGCTAACTCAAGTTATATCGGGCAGTCTTATCCTGGACACATCTTCGCTGTGAGGGGTTTAGCATTACTCAACTCGAGTATACCCGCGAACTAATGTGTTAAGGACAACTTGTTGAACCTGTGATTCTGCCCTCGTCAAGTTATTTTGGTAGAGTTGTTTCGCATTAGTTCTTTACATATTATTTTTGATACATCTAACGTGTTGTTCATTGTTGCAATCTTAACACATTATATCTTGTAACAATGGAGAAGAGCGATCAAAGGAAACGGATTTATGCTCGGGTTTTTTTGCATAATATCATGGTAGTTTTGAGAATGTCGGCGATTGGATACGGACACGTCCTAGCACATGCAATCATGAGTTTGGGAGCTCAAGGAACTCTGTCTGTAACCTAACTTTTCTAGGAAGCGTTGGATGGTTTTGGTATTTCGTGCGGCCCACATTTGATTACGGAAACCAAGTTGCGTTGGTTGGTAGCCAGCCTACACGTCCAGACAAAAGAGGGAATCCATGTGATGGATTTTGGACTTAATTATTAAGGCAGCTATTTGCTTACGGGAGTAGGAAGAAGAAAGTGGAAGGGACATATTTGTTGGAAGACTAATAATGCTCCACCAGGGGAAGGAAGTTCGTTCCTTAACCAACACTTGGTGCGTGGCGCCGGCTGTTTGGACAGTGTATGTTGATGTTTATTGACGTTTCTAACTATGTAAATCAAGCTGATTATTTAGCGTGTCTTCACACCTCCACGACCATGAGAGATGAAATGAGTCCATGCGGGTAGATTTTGGATCTGGTGGGCTGTATAATCAGATTTAATCATTAGATAATATTAAATTGCGGCTAAGGAGGGACCTACGTTTGGTTTTACACTAAAGCATGTTGAGGATGCTCAGAACATGGAGATTCACTTCTAATGGCATGATTTAGAAGCGGACATGAGGACACAGTTTAATCGAAGCCAAAGGCATGGTGATAACTAGCCAGGATTCGAGGGAAGAAATATACTAACGTGAAATTTATTCACGGCGAGCAGATATGGATCATTAGTCAGATTACTTTGGTTTCACATGGGTGAAGTTTGGGTCTGTTTTCGGCTACGAGAAACATAGGGGTCAATTAAGTTGGCGCTGCTTGGGGGCTGATCTTTTATATGCAGACTCGGGACATGTTGTTTTGCTACCGTGATAGTAAGCATGGTTTCAAAAGAAAGTATGCGGGGCCTTCACAAGAGGTACTTTTCATAAATATTAATCTAGCATTATTAAAATTAAAGGTAATTGTTACATTTATAGAAATATTGATCATATGACAATTAAATACTGAGAAAGTAAAGACCTTAAAAATAATAAAATAATAATGTTATTTTGTTGAAAGGAACATAGACAAGTAGAGTGGCATGATGTCTTATGTTATGGTAACCAATGTGAGAGACTGGTGGGTGGACTTTGGAGCCTCCAAGAATGATTTTGAAAACATAGATATGTTTACCTCCTAACAAAGGTTAGGGGATGACGAAAAACTCTATATGGGTTGCTCATCTGCATCAGAGGTTGCAGATAAAGAAAAGATTAAGTTGCATCTTACATCTTGAAACACTCTCACATTGAATGAAGTTCTTCTTCTTGTTCCAGACATCTGTAAGAATCTTGTCTTTTGTTTTGTTCTTGATGACAAAGTTTTTTTTTAAAAAATTGGGATAGACTTGATCATGGAAAATCAATGCACAAATTGGCTTGCGTAGGTAGCATACCAAAATTCAATTTAGACAGAGGTCATAATTGTGAAATTTGTGTAGAATATAAGCATGTTTAAATAACATTCAATAAGATTGTCCAGAGAAATTCTAACCTTTAGAATTAATTCTTTAAGACCTAGTTGTGATGATGTTAGATCACTCTAGAGGTGGTTATAAATAGTTTCTCACATTCATGACTATTTGTACGAGATACTGTCAGATATTTGCTTAGAGGTAAGGATGATGCCTTATCAGCCTTTAAGATGTACAAACATGAAATTGAAAACTAGTTATGGGGTTTTTTTTTTTTACGAGTAAAACCAATAAGTCTGTTGAATGCCGTGTTGATTAGTTCAGGATTATCTTCAAGCTTGTGGGGGGAGGTCGTCCTCTTAGTTTGTTATATCATGAACATAACCTTTAAAGGATCGATGAAACTTCATATGAATATGGAATGATTGACAACTATCTTATGAATACTTTAAAATGTGGGGGCTCGATGAGACCCAAAACCGTTGATTGTGTTTTTATAGGGTATCCTGAGCATTCTAGTGCTCATAGGTTTATGGTTGTGAGTTCTGAAATTTATGACATAGGGTTGAATACTATCATGGAGTCTAGGGATGCTGAGTTTTTTGAGAATGTTTTTCCTTTGAAACGTGATTCTCGAAAGAGATGTTTAGATGATCCCCTAGATGTGCCTTCAACTAGTCATCTATTACCTTTAGAGTAAGATGAACCAGAAGTAGAACCTAAAAGAGGTAAAAGGGTTAGAACTGAGAAAACCTATCCTGGTTGCATAACATACCTAGCCGAGTCTGATCCTCAGACTTATAAAGAAGCCATGACGTGTCCAGAAGCTCCTTGGTGGAAAGAAGCTTCCTTTAATGAAATGGATTCCATCCGAGAAAACGGTACTTTTGAACTTGTAGATTTACCTCCAGGTGTAAGGCCATAGGTTGTAAATGGATTTTCAAGAGAAAACGTAAGATAGATGGAACTGTTGAAAAATACAAGGCTAGGTTGGTAGCAAAAGGCTACAGACAAATTGAAGGTATAGATTTCTTTGACACCTATTCACCAGTGAGTAGAATTAGCTCCATTAGGATGTTAATTGCTATAGCTTCTGTCCATAATTTAGAGATACATCAAATGGATGTAAAGACAGCGTTTCTTAACGGTGAGTTAGATGAAGAAATTTATATGGAACAACCTGAGGGCTTTGTAGTTAAAGGTTGTGGAAAGAAAGTGTGTAAACTGGTTAAATCTTTGTATGGATTGAAACAAGCACCTAAACAGTGGCATGAAAAATTTAATCATGTGATGATTTCAATGGTTTTAGAATTAATGAATCTGATAAGTGTGTTTATACTAAACTTGTCAAGGATGCATGTGTGCTTGTATGCTTGTATGTTGATGATATGCTTATACTAGGTACAAACATGGATGTTATTAATTCCACTAAGAAACTGTTGAATGAGAACTTTGACATAAAAGACTTAGGCCCCGCTGATGTCATATTAGGGATGAAGATTAGAAAAACTTCTAATGGCTATAGTCTGAGTCGGTCTCATTATGTTGAATCCATACTTAAGAAATTTAATCAGTTTAACTGTAAACCTGTGTGTACTCCTTATGATTCTAACTGTCATCTCAAGAAGAATAAGGGTGTAGGAGTTAACCAACTTGAATACTCGAGAGTTATAGGAAGTATGATGTATTTGATGAATTGTACGAGACCAGACATTGCTTATGTTGTAAGTAAGTTAAGCAGGTATACTTGTAATCAAGGGAAGATACATTGGGATGCACTTATTAGAGTGCTAAAGTACTTGAAGTACACAATGACCTTTAGTTGAATTACGAAGGATATCCGGCCGTCCTTGAGGGATTTTGCGATGCAAACTGGATAACAGGATCAGAGGATTCTAAGTCTACGAGTGGATATGTATTCACTTTAGCAGGTGCGTCTGTATCTTGGAAGAGTTCCAAACATACATGTATAGCTCGTTCCACTATGGAATCGGAGTTTATTGCGTTAGATAAAGCAGGAGAGGAGGTCGAATGGCTAAGAAACTTTTTAGAAGATATTCCTCTCTGGCATAGGCATGTGCCAGCTATATCTATACATTGTGACAGCAAATATGCGATAGGTAGAGCTAAGGGTAGCTTCTACAATGGAAAGTCTATACATATTCGTAGAAGACATGATACTTTGAAAACACTAATCTCAACAGGCGTTATTTCCATTGATTGGACGCAGTCCAAGGAGAATATCGCGGACCTTTTGACGAAAGGTTTGTCCAAGGAGATAGTCAGTAAAGCATCGAGGGGGATGGGGCTTAGGCTCAATAATTAAACTTGCCATGAAGGATACTCAACCTTGCTGACTGGAGATTCCAAGATCAAGGTTTCGAATGAGACAACTAATTCATGGTGGGTAAAGGTAAACACTATCAGATAATTTCATTCTCTGTCCCTTCCCTATGGTGTTGATGTGATAGTGTAACTGCATGTGGAGGATGACTTTTAAATAAGTCTTAATGAGTTCCATAGTTTCAATTTAAGATTGAAGTGGGGTGTAGCAGTAAACACTCTTGATGGAACTCACCTATCTGAATGTGGAAGTGGGGCCGCTTCCTATGAGAATTGAGCCAATTCTCTAGAGCATTCTGAGAAACAGGATATGTCCAGGGCCAAATTGGACAAAACGGCACGAAATTAGCAACACCAGGAGAATATCATGTGTGGTTGTTGTCGCGAATTACACCAACGCTGTAGGAGCAGAATCTCGCAACAACTATGTGCCAGCGAAATTATGACTAATAAGAATTCGCAAAGACTTCGCAGAGTACTAAAAGAATGACGTAGAATATGACATCAGCATAATTCATGAGGAAAGTATGAGTAACTTGCGAAATTATAGAGTGAACCTGCGAGAACGTAGCAGAGCCTGAGAAATTATGAGCTGTACTCCACTATGTGTGAGCTGTCACCCACTATGTAAACACCTATATAAAGCGAAAGGCAGGAGAGAGAAAAGGAGGATACACTTTAGAGAGGTTAGACAATTTTGGGGAGAGAGAGAAAGATATTTTTGAGAGAGATATTTTTAGAGATAGATTATTAATTTTCTTTATCATCTTCTTCCCTAAAATTAGATCTAGAGCTCTACAAAATAACCATTAATGGAGATTGTAAATGTAATACTAATGTAACCTCAACAATCATAGTGAAAAACCCTACCCCGTGGATGTAGATCACATTGATCGAACCACGTAAATTCTTGTGTCTCCATTTATAATTTTAGGATTTTTATCTCTATTTTCATATCAAATAAGTTTAGATCTAGAAAATATTATCAAGATATCACAAGGGGTGTGTTGTGGGATTTCCTACAACTACATTTGGCGCTAGAAACAGGGATCGATTAAAGGATTTATCCTTCCTGTAATTTGTTGGTTCAAGAAATTTCCATGAAGATTAACTACTGTTCGTATTTTTCTAGATCTACAAAATTTAGGTTCAAAAATGGAAATTTCATGGAAGAAATCACACTTTCAGGGAGTAAACATCATCAACAATTCAAAGATATGAAAAGAATAAGAGAAAAAATTAATTTCTGTGGTGAAATTCACGGAAGAAAACTAAGGTTTCAATTGAAGATTTCCATGTTCAGGAGAAAAAGCAAGAGGCAAATTGTTGAAGGAAATAAAGGAAGAACGAAGAAAAGGATAAGAACAAAACGCTGTGATTTTTATCACAAACAGAAACTCGCACAGATGGTTTGATTTGGAGCGAAGAAGCTTGATGTCGCAAGATCGAATCTCGCCACAGTCATATTTTTTCACATTTTTTCTACAGCCTGGAGAGGAGAAAAGAATAAGAGGTGGTTACATGCGTATCTTCGCAAACAAAAGCTAGCAGAGATGGTTAGAGTGGGAACAAACAAACCTGTGGTCATGTGTTTGAATTCGCAGCCGCACAAAATTTTTCAAATATTTTTGAACTTTCAAATGCGAAGAAATGGAATAATATTGCGGCATTGTGTGTTTCCTTCGCAAGCAGCAAGTAGCCCAGATGGTCAAGGGAATACTGAAAGAGATTGGAGTTGCGATATCGAACCTCACCTTACTCTTTATTTTAAACATATTTTTTACTAGGCCGCAAAGGGAGAAAATAATAATAAGAAGACAGCAGTACGGCTTTCTTTCGCAAACAGAAGCATGTACCGATGGTTAGTAGCGAAGAGAAGAAGTTCAGTACCACGGGTTCGAATCCCTTATCAAGCTTAATTTTTCGCACATTTTTGAAATAATAAAGGTGAAGAAATGCAATAAAGTTACAGCATTGTGCGTTTCTTTCGCACACAACGAGTGGCACAGATGGTTAGAGAAGGGGCATGCAAACTAGAGGTCGCGAGTTCGAGTCTTCCCCTTCGCACAAATTTTTTTGTTTTGCAGATGTTTACTTTGCGAACATTTGCTGCACGAACATACACTTCGCAAATGATTGCTTCACACAAATTTTCTTCACGTGAAGTCATCTTCGCAAATATACTTGCGAGAACAAGAAAAGAAGAACTTTTCCAAACCCTGTTTGTAGGTCTCCTTATTTCGCAAAGAGAAAGTAGGTGATTATTTCGCAGAAACACTTCGCAGAGGCAGGGCTAGCACAGTTGGTCAGGAGGCATGAATGCAAGCAGAAGGTCGCAGGATCAATTCTTGCTTCTCGCACATTTATTTTTGTTATGCGAAATTTCTCACAGACTTTGCCTATTTCGCAAAGAAGAAAGTTGATGACTATCTCGCAAATTAATTTCGCAAGAAAGGGTTAGAACAGTTGGTGTGGTGCGAGAATATGCAAGAGGCATGTCAAGGGTTCAAATCTCATTTCTCACACTTCTTTTTCTGCGAGATAATTATATTTTGTGCGACGTTTATACACTTCAAGGATGCTAGCTTCGCAAGCAAATCATATACTTCGCAAGAGACAACAACAACAGCAAACCACAAGAGCTAAGTACCACTTTCCTTGAACATTTTACTTCTACATAAAATAAAAGATTTTTGATTTGATTTACAAAACGCGATACGATCGCAAGATTACAAATATTACTAAGATTTCAAGATTATAAAGACTTCAAAATTACAAAGATTTCTAGATTTCAAAATTACAAAAAATCCAGAAAATTCAATTTATATATTTCTCTAGAATATTTCTTTTATAGACAATAAAAAAAAATTGATTTGAATCACAAAACGCGATACGATCGCAGAATTATAAAGATTTCACAACTACAAAGATTTCAGGACTATAATGTATTAGAATTTCTCTTGAATATTTACTTTACTTCAAATGATATGATATTATGAGAATGAATGAAAGAAATAACAGAAATGAAAGAATGAGTGAAAGAAGTGATAGAAATGAAGGAATAAATGAAAGAAAAGAATGGAAGAATGAATGAAAGAATGAAGACATGCGAGAATTTCGCACAGAAAATGACAAGAGATTATCAAATATCAGCGAAATTACAAAAGAGCTTATATTCAGAAGAATCAACAAAATAATAAGAGAATGGAGAACTTACTATGGTGCACACCCTAGTTCGCGAACACAATTTCGCAAGAGGCAAAGTACCTAAAGTGCGTCATAGTAGGGGGTACCTATTACAAAGAATTGACAGAAATGAAAGAATGAGTGAATGGGACGAACCTTTATGGCGTACACCCTAGTTCGCGAATAAAATTTCGTAAGAGGCAAATGTAAGACCTAAAGTGCGTCATATAAGGGGTATCTCTTAACATGGCTCAGGGAAAAGGTTACACCGCTCCCGGAACCCGAGTCATGGAGATTTGGGGCCCATGAAAGCCTATCCGGGAGAGATACCTTGGATTTCCAACTATATATATAAGGTTATACCTGGTTGGACGCCCGAGGTCTCTTCCAAGGAGTCGATGTATGCTCAAGGCGCCGAGGTACACGGTTGAGCCAAGAGTGCCTGGGGCATTTGAAGTGTCTCGGCCATTCTTGGCAAGTCTTGGCACATGTTGTACTCGGCCCGAAGAAAACTCCACTTAGGGTGCAGCCTCGTAACCATAAGCCCTATAGGTATAAGGGATAAGAGGCTGCGAAAATAACTGGTTGTTGTTAAGACCGGATGGGAGGAGCTAGTATTGTATGGCCGATGTACGCGTCCTTGAAGGGGAAACCAGGGAGATGATAAGGGCGGCACCCTCCATTAGGGAGCTGATAAGTGTCTAAAGACGCAAATGCATGAGGCTTTATTTTCGCAAGAAAATTTAGGCTTGTCATATTTGTGCGATGATCCTGCAGAGGCAATAATACTAACGCGAGGGTAACACGAGATCAATGGGTCTTTACATGAAAGTGTAAAGACGTCCTGCGATTTCGTCGCAAGACGGCAATGTCATGGGGCTTCAAATTCGCAAGAATTTCTAGGCCTGTCATATTGTCGCAACGAAAAAATCTTGCAGAGGCAATAATACTAAGAAATGATAAGACAAGATCAATGGGTCATTACATGAGAGTGTAACGACGTCCTGCGATTTTGTCGCAAGACGGCAATGTCATGGGGCTTTATGTTAGTAAGAATATTTAGGCCTGTCATATTGTCGCAACAACGAGGGGTGGCAAAATAAGACCTTTAACTAGGAAGGCAAAATAAGACCACACAAAATGATAAGGCAAGGTCAATGGGTCATTACATGAAAATGTAAAGACGTCCTGCGATCTTGTCGCAATGACAAATTCAGCAGATACATTTGCGAGGTTATGCTTAATCTTCCATTTGCATACAAATAACAAAGGAGTAAGAACTTGCGAGGAACAATAAATACGTGAAGAAGAATGAATATATTAAAGATAAAGCCAGAGAAATGAAGAATGGAGGCAATTTAAAGCTACATCAATTCTAGAGCGGCAAAATGAGCTAAGTAACACAAACATTAGCTATACATTGCAATAAATAAGCATTCTCATCATACAAGCATCATACTCGCATCATGAAAGCATTGCATAAGCATTTCATGGCATAAACATCGCATACACATTTCATAACATAATCATTACATAAGCATTAGATTCGAACAAGTATTTTACAAAATTTCGCAGAATCATTCAGAATTTCGCAAGATTATTCAGGATTTCGCAGGATGTGATCATTTCACAAGATGTGATTATTTCGCTCAATTATTTCACACAATTATAAGCAACTTGAAGAGATTATACTATCACATGAGCACAAAGCATGAGGCAGAGGCAAGATGAGAATGAAGACACAACTCGCTCATTCAACATTTCTCAAGGATTCTATCCTCATAGATAAAGAAAAAGAGGCAACTATGGAATATCGAGAAAACATTTTATGTTCTTTATCTTCTCGGCAAGAATCATTCCCAAAATGGACGTTCACTAATGAACAACAAGAATCCTCATCAAAAATGGAGTAATAATTTCGCATGAATAAAGGCAATACTTATTACACGCATTCAAGGATGGATACTTCTTATACTTCTTCGAGGATACTTCATACTTCATACTTCTTCAAGGATACTTCATGCTTCATACTTCTTATATATTTCGAGGATTAAGCACTTCTTATACTTCTCAAAGGATACTTCATACTTCGTATACTTCGGGTTGATATTTCTTATTTATTTCGCAAAAGATTCGAAACTTCGCAAAAGAATAGAGGCAAGTACGTACTTTTCAAGTCCAGTATTCTTTCGCTCGTTCCTTCATCAACAAAGATTAAAGACTACTACAACAATGGATTTTTCTTTCAAGATCGCTCTTCAAGCAATATTCAAGGAAAAAGAGGCAAGATGTAGGAGCAGAATCTCGCAACAACTATGTGCCAGCGAAGTTATGACTAATAAGAATTCGCGAAGACTTCGCAGAGTACTAAAAGAATGACGTAGCAGATGACATCAACATAATTCATGAGGAAAGTATGAGCAACTTGCGAAATTATAGAGTGAACCTGCGAGAACGTAGCAGAGCCTGAGAAATTATGAGCTGTACTCCACTATGTGTGAGCTGTCACCCACTATGTAAACACCTATATAAAGAGAAAGGCAGGAGAGAGAAAAGGAGGATACACTTTAGAGAGGTTAGACAATTTTGGGGAGAGAGAGAAAGATATTTTTGAGAGAGAGATTTTTAGAGATAGATTATTAATTTTCTTTATCATCTTCTTCCCTAAAATTAGATCTAGAGCTCTACAAAATAACCATTAATGGAGATTGTAAATGTAATACTAATGTAACCTCAACAATATAGTGAAAAACCCTACCCCGTGGATGTAGATCACATTGATCGAACCACGTAAATTCTTGTGTCTCCATTTATAATTTTAGGACTTTATCTCTATTTTCATATCAAATAAGTTTAGATCTAGAAAATATTATCAAGATATCACAAGGGGTGTGTTGTGGGATTTCCTGCAACTACAAACGCTATCAGTTCAAGACTAGGTTCACTGTTTAGCTAGTAGTTCCGGTAACTTCTCACTAAGTAAGGGTTCAAGACCTCATGGAAACCTTTGCCTAAATGGTATTTTCCTTACTATGATTTTTTCGTTTTCCGAGATTTCATTCATGTGGGGGATTGTTGGAGAAAATGAGTTTTAATTAAAAGGTTTTATGGTCTTGGTGTGGTTTGATCTAATGACCTAAGGGTCTAAGGATACTCACTCATTTTTGGGTGAATGAAGTGGAACCTTTAGTCCCACATTGTGGAAAACTAAAGAGGAGCTCCACTATATAATCATACACTTATGTATGAATTGTGAAACGTGGGTGGAGCAGGTGGGAAAAAAATACATATTTTTACCCATGCGATATGCGCGTATGCCATGCACCAAGTCCCTTTTCTACATGGATTTATTTTTGGGCGAATTTTTCTTTAGGAAATTAATTCCAAAATTATTTCTTAAGAGTTTTATTTTTGGGTAAATTCCTTTTACGTGTTTTACTTGTTTTTGAAGAAAAACAAAAACCTAACTTGATTTGCAAGTATTTCATCCTATAAATACAACTCGAAAATCTGTTTTCAATACACCGAAAAATTCTTCTTTTATTCTAGGGTTTCTCCATACGTTTTTACATCCATCCTCGTTGCTGAGTTCGAGGAGAGGGTAACTTGCGTTGTGCTAAATCAAGTTATATCAGGCAGTCTTATCCTGGACACATCTTCGCTGTGAGGGGTTTAGCATTACTCAACTCGAGTATACCCGCGAACTAATGTGTTAAGGACAACTTGTTGAACCTGTGATTCTGCCCTCGTCAAGTTATTTCGGTAGAGTTGTTTTGCATTAGTTCTTTACATATTATTTTTGATACATCTAACGTGTTGTTCATTGTTGCAAGATTCCAACAATATGTTGTGGTTACGATGGAGTTGTGATGGAGGAGGTGTGACTTCTGTCACACCTGTTAACGATGGAAGAGAGTAAATGGTTGTTGTTAATCGAGATAAAACAGGGAGAGAGATGGAACGACTTTGTAGCTGCCTGTGGTGATCATGTGCAGCAGTAATAAATGGCAGTTGAGCTCGAGTTGGCAGTGTGGTGGTTATCGAGATTGGCAGAGAAGGTGAAGTTGTTAATGGAAGATGAAAACGAG
The DNA here is from genome assembly GCA_023531295.1 of Papaver armeniacum. Taxonomy (NCBI): domain Eukaryota; kingdom Viridiplantae; phylum Streptophyta; class Magnoliopsida; order Ranunculales; family Papaveraceae; genus Papaver; species Papaver armeniacum. The sequence continues at coordinate 233,134 of JAJJWW010013570.1, read as the reverse complement.
CTTGACAGTATGGCAGTCAACAAAGGTTGTTTCCATTCATGGCAGTGTGATAATGATCATCGGTGAAGTGAAAGAGTTTGACTTCCGGAGTTGGAGCTTGGCAGTAACGAGACTAAACAATGATCAACTGAGCTCGACAAGAAAACAGAGAATAGAGTCGTTGTTGTATCAATGGTGTTGCTTCCATTGTTTCCGAGTTTCGAGAAGAATAGGAAGAGGTTGTTGCTGCTCGGGTTTGAAGCTGGTGATGCTCGATGGTGCAGATGATGGAAGCGATGGAGTCTGTGATGTATAGAGCTATGGAGTGCGTTTTGTTGTTGCCGGTGTTTGGTTGAAAATGGCTGCTACCATTGATGGGATTCAAAACAGCGAATTTCTAGTGTTGCTGCTATCCAGAGAATGATGGAGCGGTAGTTCATGCATGGCAGTGATGTTGTAGACGAATTAAGAAAGTCATAGGAGGCCTGGAAAGGAAAAGAAGTTTGGTTTCACAGGGAAACCTACGTATGGGTTTTCCCAGTCGACGATAAATCCAGGGAGTGTTACGGCGTGGTTTCCAACTGTATGTGATTACAGGTGAGGATACGGTTTGGACTTTTACCGTAAGGAAAGTCAGAAGAGGTTACGGTGGGGTTATTACAACCGTAAGTAAACGCAAGAAGAAAAGGAATTTTTGTCGTGGAAAGATTTTAAAGGATGCACTGTCAGTCTCTTGTAACTGACAGGCTTTGCAGATTTGGGTTATACTTTTGGTGCGTTTTTGGCAAGTGGACGCAACATGTTTTGACCGAGATTCTGAGCACGGGCGCACCTATATTTGGAGACCTATATAAGAGACACTTCTTAACCTAATATAATATCTCTACATCTCATAATATACTTTGTTCTTCATTAAAATTCTAGGGTTTACCCCTTTAGGGGGAAACCGAGAAACGGTGTAATCATGAGAAGCTAAACTTTTATTGGTTAAGGATGAATTCAATGTTCTAGCATGAAGATTTATTATTATACAAGTTTTTTCAGAGTTTTAATCATCTTATCGTTTGTCTTTACCATAATTAATGTATATGAGTGATTATTTGATTGATTTGGAGTGCACGCTAGATTGATCTATTAATTGTTCTATTGCTAGTATTGGATTAGGAGATAAGTAATCGTCGAATAATTCATACACAAGTAGAAATCGTGAGACCTTGCAGAGGGATTCTGTGGAGCAATTGCGAGCAAAGATAACATCAGCAAGTGAACCTTGAGCTAAGAGTTTAACTACTGGTATCAACCTAATTCACAAAGCCTAAAGCGTTCGATTGATATACACCTTGAGTGAGCTACTACTTGGTGGTTAAGGTGGATAGAATCTGGTATTGCTTCGTTTTTTTTTTTTGATAAGTCAAAAATGTATTAATGAATATCAATATTTACAAGAGTTGTTTACAAGAAAGGAGGTCAGAATAACCCCAAAAACTTGCAAACTATTTAAAACGATAATAAGCAACAGTAGGAAATTGCAGAGCTTCCGTATCCGTGGTAAAAGGAGTTTTGGGGATAGCTTTGAGCTAGCTGCTATTTTACGGTTCGTGATGAATGATTCTAACGAAAGATAGATAAGTATACTAATCCAGTTATCACTTGGTAACGGCGAATGACTCCTTTATCATCTTTCTTTTATTTGTTATTCTTTTTATTTTACTTTTATTCAACCCCCCTTTGTGTTTTTCTTTTGTCTTGGGGGTAAAAACTGATTCTACTGGAAATGGTAAATTTGGGTGTGCCGCCGAGAAACGAATGTAAACCCTAAACAAATGCACTACACGGGAGTACTTTAGATTCGAGAGATCAATCTGTACAATTCTAGCCTAAACCAAGAAATGGCCATTCCAGTCTTGCTTCGGTCAAAAAATGAAGGAGAAGGGTTGATCTTAGGGAGGGAAGCGAAGAAGGTGTTGAGATCAGAATGTTGAATTATGAAGGTGCGGCTATTTTATGACTTGTATCAGAATATGGAACTGGATCGCAGAATGTAAGCTATCAGTTCTTGTTGTTTTTCTGGATACTTGTGTTGATAACCGTTGTTGTTGATTGAAATAGGTTGAAGCCTATTTATACAAGTCATAGTTTAAAGAACTCTGATCTGATAGGAAGTGGAAGTAGTGGAGTGATGGAGAAGTGGGGTCGTTGAAAACCACATCCCTACTATGAGGGGAAGACTGATCAGTTTACACCCACTACTTCTGCTACCATTAACTGTCCGCCTTTCCTGACATTTTCTCATAATGGGCATATTGCACGCCGCACGCAGTAAACCGCCAGACCACTACCCTGATGAACATCCCCAAGTTTGTGACATGTTTGATGTCTCGAGTATTTTATAAAAAATATGTAGCAAGTTGCTGAGTGGGTCTTGCCTAATTATTCTGACCAATGACGCGTAAGCTAGGCGGCGGGTAGTCATGTGTGACGAGTCAAGTCATGAGACTTACCGCAAAGAATAGCATGTAACGCTATTAGTTTTAATAACTAAGTTGTTTGTGAAAACGATACTCATAAAATATCGTATGTATTGGATTCATGTAAAGCATCGCTTTTAAGCAAACAACTCAAAATAATCGATTCATGTGAAGCATTGTTGTATTGAGCCTGTCTTGGTTTGTCGCGAAACCTAGTGTCTTAAAGGGAGCATGACCGGTTATTTTTAGGAAGCTATTGGGATCTATTTATGCATGCCAAAGGTAGGTCGGTCGGTCCCTATAGGTTAGTGATGGCTGGTAGCCGTTTTGACATCCTATTGGTTGGTCCAATTTAAATCTAGACCGGTTAAATTGGCTAGCCAAATTGGATGGCTGAGATGATTTGTGGCAGTTATTGGTTGCCGCTAATTTATTTAAGACTCCTATAAGAAGTGCGGCCAGCTACCTTTGGGCGATCGTTTATGAGCCATATGGGCAGGCCACGGCTTGGCCGATTGCAGCTTATGGAAAGGGGGTGGCCGTTGATCATGGCCACATCTTGTTGGCTGCCTAAAATAGGAGTTAGGCCGGCTGATACATCTGGCGAAGTTGGGCCGAGATGATTTGCGGCAGTTAATGGCTGTCGTTGATTCAATTTAGGTTTTAAAAGCCGTGTGTCCAACCTATTTTGGGCCAATATTTTTCGGTATTGGCGGCATGTTGTGGACCATTCGACCGGCCAGCGCTACAGTCGGGCCGATAGTGAGCATATCCGCGCTTTTTCAGTCGATCAGAATTGAATCTAGGCCGGCCAATTCGGCCGGCGAAGTTGGACGGCCAACTAGCTTTGGGAAAATCGTTTAGTGGCTCTGTTGGCGAGTTGGTAAGTTACTGATTGGTCGGAGTATTAGTGGGCCCACCGGTGCTCTTAATGAAGCTTTTCCGGTCGCGTCAGGGAGCGGCCAAGCTTGGTAAATCAGCCGGCCAAAACGTACGGTTGTGATCATTTTGAGACTGACATGGGCAGCCTATGTCCAATTCCTTAAGGAATTAGGCATGTGACCAACCAACTTCCATTTTTAATTAAAAGTGCATGTGGCACTTTTGGAGCGATCTGACTAGTCGATGGGAAAGGGGGCCGACAAGTTGCAAAATGGAGTGTAGTTAGCCGGCTACAGGCGGCTCCTGCTGAAGCAAATCGGTCGGCCAAGTAGCGCGGCCACACCTCCTCTTGCCGTTGCTCTTACTTGCCGCAGTTTCTCTTTTACTTATTGTTTTCTACTTTTGGTAGGATTTTTCTCCCACTAGTCCATGGCAGATCAATTTCCTAGCTTGCCTAGGTTTGGTTTCGACCAATAAGGTTCGAAATATCGCGCAGGGCGCAAAAAACCTAATTTTTGCAAACAGGTAAAATTAGGTTAGAAAATTGAATTTCGTGAGCTGACACAAAATTAAACAATTTTCAATGAATTATTTGTGTGTTGGCACAAGAAATCTCTTTATCAGATAGCGGTGCAACTTGCGTGTTCCTGAGTATTTTCATGCAGATCTTAATACTGACACTTTGGGAAATTCATGCTACTCCGCTGCGAGTGAACATTAATTGTCATGTCATGCCAATATTAAGAGTTCAGTTGGGGAACATAGCATTGAAAAATACTCGACAGGCAGTACATTAGTGAATCATGCAAGTGGGAGTTTTAATAAAATTTATAGAATATTTGGGATTGTTGCTACATGCACCATTCTGGATAAATGTTATATACAATTATATTGAACTGCTCAATACATATGTAGGTAAAGAGGCATGAGCACTCATCACTTTTAAATGGATCAGTCTCTTTGTAGAACGACAGCGCATTAAAACCCTGCCCTGAACTAAAAACCACCATCAACATTAAGTCCCCTGCTTAGCACGTAACAATGACATTGTTGTGGGGTAAGCACTAGATGGTGACAGTCCAGAGATAAATGATCAATTCAAAGTGAATAAACATTACCAGGGAAGTGGCAGTTGTCTTGAATTCGAGACAGTGAATCAGGCCGCTAGATCACAATTGTTTATTTCGGGTATGCTGCTTTCGATCCAATCACACGCATGTTCTGCCAGGATTTTGAGTTGGGCTGAAAGCATTCTTCTTTTGACTATCTGACAGTCTTCTACCGGCTTTAATTAGGGTTTCAACAAAAAACACGACTTGGTTGGCGTTGAATCCTTGTCTATCGGATAAGTCATGTTACGGTTGTTCAGCATCCGCCTCCTCTTAGGGTTTTTGCAACGTATATACATATGCAGGCGAAATTAGACCATTCTTCTCGATTTGGAATAGAGATTCTCCTGCTAAACCCATATCCTTTCATTATGTCAGACAGGAGTGGATCATCTTCAACCCATCCAGACTCTTCTACCAAACACATGCGGCTTACCCAAAGTATGACTTTAATTATATCTTGATATTGAAGTGGTAATTCCTCCTTCTCTTCTTGACTCTAACATCGTTTTTTCAGAGTGAGCGAATCTCTGGAGCTCGTGACAACTCCCCTGTCCGGATCCTCTGAGTCAAGAAAATCACACCGGTGAGTAGGTATTCGTTTGACATGGCCCGTAGATAAAAAAATTTTTGTAGAGGTACCCTGCTGGAACATGTGTGACAGTGGTTGACGACGATGATCTGGCCACTCATCTTCCTTCAAGCTCAAACACGCTTACTGTTGCAGACCTGGAAGACGCTGATTTGGGTATCTTCTCCTACGAGTACCCCCAATGCAGGCTTTCCGTTTGATATTCACATGAAGTATTTATCTTCTAGTTACCGTTCACATGAAGTGTTTATCTTCTAGTTACCGGACTGTTGGTGAGTTCCTGGTATGAAAGGAGTTTGTGTCTTTGTACAAAAAAATATGGAGGAAGTACGGCCACATTGCTACCAGGAACGTAGTGCGACATTGTTCGTCTGCTTTGGTTACTACGGTGAACTATCTTCTGCCCATGGTTGCAGAGATGGAAAGTACATCCATTTGTGATGTTGCTGAATCAACTATTGAGAAGTGGGAAAACATGGTATCTACCTGCGAATCCATGGAGTTCAATGTGAGATGGCTGCGGCAGCGTCTTGACATTATCAAAGTTGATCGAGCTGGTATCATTTCCAATGTCGTTCCTGCTGCGAAAGCTATCTTGAAGGAGGAAAAGGCCCTAAGAAGGTGGAACAGGCGATCCAAAACTTGAAGAGTATGACTGAAAGGTATCATGATAGGCTGAAAATGATGCTTTCGAGGGACTACAACTTGTTGGATGGCCTTTTCTGAGCCATACTTATATTTTATTGTTTTGAATAGGTAGGCATGAGAACGTTTGATCGTTCTCTTTTTGTTTTGGGTTTTGAACATTGTTTTGGAAAATGAATTGCATTGGGTTTTGGTAAGCAAGTGGAGTTTACATTAATATGTCTTAACTAATGAAAAGCTTTGATAACTCAGATATGAGAGAGAGAGAGAGAGAGAGAAAAAAAATGCATGATTGGATGTGTAATGAAACGGCGAGAGATGGAATAACGGTCAGGCGTAGTATGCCTTGAGCCATTTTCCATTGATGACTGCTTCCAATTTGCCTCCATCTTCCTTGACAATCTTGTAGTAGCCACTGTTATAAGCTTTGGTGATCACGTAAGGACCCTCCCATTTTGGGGAAAACTTTGGTGCAGACATGTCTTGCTGAATGTGTTTGGCGGTCTTTAATACAAGATCTCCTATTTGAAAAACTCGAGGTTTTACAGCTTTATCGTATGCTATAGAGATCCTCTTTTTGTACGCCTGAGCATGCTCTTCCGCCTTAGTTATCCTGGAATCTAGGGTGTACAACTCCGCTATTCTGAAGCTCGATGCTTCACCCTCATTCCATTGGACTTCACTTGCGGCTGCAATCCTAGCCAACGGGATTTTGATTTCTGTTGGGAGAACTGCGTCAGCGCCGTAGACCAGTGAATAAGGATAACCTCCAGTAGAGCTCCTAGGTGTCGCCCGATATTCCCACAGCGTCATAGGCAATTGTCCGTGCCATGTCCTGGGATTATCATGCACTGCTCGACTGAGAATTCGGATCAAAGTCTTATTAGTGCTTTCGGCTTTCCCATTCCCATGAGGGTAGTACGGAGTAGAGAAAACCTGCTTAACTCCATATTCTTCAAGCAATTCTCGTACTTTCTTGTTGGCAAAAGGAGTTACCATTATCAGTAATGATGTGCTTAGGTATGCCAAACCGACAAATGATGTGTTCCTTAATGAATGCTGCAATTATCGCTCCAGTGGTTCCTCGAAGAGGAATGGCTTCAACCCATTTGGTAAAGTACTCCGTCGCGGTTATGATATACTCGTGCTGCTTTGACGATGGTGGATTGATTTTCCCAATAATATCAAGTCCCCAACTGTAGAAAGGCCACGGGATACTTACTGAATGAAGGGGGCACAAGTCATGTGGATGAGATTTCCGTGAGTTTAACATTCATGGCATTTCAGAACAAAAGCTGCTACATCATCCTCCATAGTTGGTCAGTAATATCTTTCGTGCACTTGGAGGAATAACTTCTTCTTCCCTTGGTGTTCACATTCATGTGTCTCTTTCAACCTCATCGGGATTTCAGACTTTGCCAAACATCGTAGCAGGTCGCCTCCAAAGATTTTGCGGTATAGGATTCCCTCATGAAATACGAATCTTTTGGCTCTTTGTTTCATCTTGGCTGCATCATTCTTGTTGGCAGGCAGCACGTCGTCGCGGAGATTTTTGATATATGGCTCCCGCCAATCCCCAACATAGCCAATGTTGAGAACTTCCAATTGATGTGGCGGCACTTGACAATTGGAACAGGACCCTTAGAGCGTTCGAGATTGAGTCTCCATATCTGGCCATTAGTAGCCAAGGCGTTGAAGACGTCGGTAAAGAGTCACCACTAACGTTTGCCCAAATATTTCGCCATGAACGTGGTTAAGTTGCAGTTGCGCTTCTTCATCTCCGAGACATCTCGACAGGGATCCATCTGAGTTTCTGTGGTATAACACTCCATGGAGCATGAAGAAGTTTTTTACGGTTTTAAGACTAACCTTTCCTTGAGAAAGCAAACTGTTAAGTTTTTGAATAATCGGAGTTCTCCAATCGTTGGCTTCAGCATCTTTGGGTTATGAAAGCCATGTTGATGCCATAGTTCGTCTCTTCACCGTCAAAGTATTTTCCAAGCCCTCGAATTGCAATTTCGAATCTAATGTAGCTAGGCAACCGACGTGTTTCTTGTTGTTTCGGCCAACATGAATTATGGTTGCATTAGTAAAATAGTTTAATAGCTTTTGCGCCTCAGCTCTATATGGGGCCAGTGCTACCTCCTTGAGTGAGTATACTCCGATCATCTGGTTAACCAGCAGTTTCGAGTCACCTCTTACTTTCAGATGTGTGGCTCCTGCTTGTTTGGCTAGCGACAGTCTTATGAGGAAAGCCTCGTATTCTGCTGAATTGTTGGTGCATTGAAAGTCCAGCTTGAACGAATGCGAAAGGACTTCACCAGTTGGAGATACTAGAACTATACCCGCTCCTCCAGTATTATTGCCAGGGGTAGCAGAGCCGTCAAAATACAATAGCCACGCTTCCTATTTGACAAAAGAAACTTCTGGAAACTCTCCAGAAAGGTCTTCATGAAGTGAGGTTGTGCCTTCTCCCGGGAACGCTGCTAGTAAATCTGCTACTGCTTGTCCTTTAGTAGCCCTCGGAGGAGTGCACGTTATGTCAAGCTCTGATATTTGGAGTAACCATTTAGCCAGCCTGCCTATCAAGGCCGGTTTTGAGAGCAAGAACTTGATGGAATCGGCTTTAGCTATCAGCACCATTTTGTTCGACAACAGATAGTGTCTAAATTTCTGAATAGCAGGAACTAGGTCTAAACACGCCTTTTCTGCCTTAGGATACCTGAGTTCAGCGTCTCTCAAAATACGACTGAAGTAGTATATATGGTGTTCAATCCCTTCATCATCTTCTTGAGCAAGGAGGGCCCCAACAGCAGCATCGCTGGAAGCAATGTAGAGAAACAACGGTCTTCCTTGTATAGAAGATTTCATAACAGCTGGTGATGACAATATTTGCTGGATATTCCGAAAAGCTTCTTGTTGTAGCGTGGTCAAAACGAATCTTGCTCCCTTTTTCAGCAAGGGGAGAAAGAAGCGCTGGGCTAAACCAGGTATAAAACGTCGAATGTAGTTTACCTTGCCCATGAAACTCTGGAGTTCTTTCACAGTTCGCGGAGGAGGAATTATGAGGATAGCTTGGGTCTTAGTTGGGTCAACCTTGATTCCTTCAGCAGTTACTTGGAATCCCAGAAATTTTTCAGAAGAGACCCCAAAAGCACATTTCAAAGGATTCATTTTCAATTTGTATTCACGACACCTTTCGAACACCTGCCGTAAAATGTCTGTATGGGATGCTCGAGTTTTTGATTTGACTAATATGTCATCTACGTAATCTTTAACTTGCTTGTACATCATATCATGGAAAATTGCAGTCATGGCGCGTTGATAGGTAGCACCAGCATTTTTCAAACCGAAAGGCATCACAGTATAATAAAAGTTCCCAAGAGGAGTTCGAAAAGTTATCTTACTTGCATCATGCTCGTACATCTTTATCTGGTTGTAGCCGTTGTACCCATCCATGAAGGAGAACATGTCGTTTACACTGGTGGCGTCTACTAGCATGTCAATATTGGGAAGGGGAAAGTCGTCCTTGGTCCAGCATTTGTTCAGATCTCTGAAATTGATGCAGCACCTAATTTGACCGTTTTTCTTCTTTATGGGAACCACATTGGCTAACCAGGTGGGCTGGTGAATGGGCTTGATGAAGCCGTCGGCTAGCAATTTCTGAATCTCGGTCTTGATTTGTTCTTCCACATCGTATGTGAACTGTCTTGGAGATTGCTTGACTGGATTGGCTCCAGGTTTTATATGTAAATGATGAGTGACCAAATTTTTATCCATGCCGGGCATTTTCTCGTATGTCCACGCGAATATGTCTTGATACTCCTTGAGAAGATTCACAAGTTTCGTGCGTTCATCTGTACATAGAGTTGAATTGATGGAGACATTCCTCATAGATTCTTTATTTCCGATGTTGACAACTTCGAGTTCATCTGTAGTGGAGTTGGTGCCGTCTTGCAACTGTCGAGGAGCGTATGGTACTTCTTCTTCTTGTAGCCTGCTATTATGGTTGCATTATATTGGGCGGAGAGACTTGGTGGTAGTCTCCCCAGTTAATTGCGAACAGCGGCGCCGGTATACAGTCTTCCCTTTTTCATCCCGACTCGCCATAAAAGTTCGCTCTCTCTTGGTATGAAGATGAACCGAGTTTTCGCTCGATGAAAGAGGATTGGCATATCCTGTCAGCAGAGGTACGCCGCGGGACTTGGCCTCTTTGTTCAGTCATGCTAGTCGGTCTTCCTCCTCGATCGACGTCCATGTAGGGAGGAGTGCAGTAAACCTTGCTTGACGAGTCTTGCGAGTTTTCCTTTGGCTCAAACAATTCCACGCCACAAATTGGTGCTTAAGGAAATAGTGACGTAGGAATGCGAACGACTTCTTCATTTAGCATATTCTTTAGGCATTGATGATATGTTGAGGGGATGATCTTATTATCATGAAGCCACGGTCTTCCCATTATCATGTGGTAGTCTGGCTCCTTCTCTATTACTTCAAATTTCACCTTCGACTGCACAGGTCCCACTGATAGATTCAGATAGATGTATCCATATGTGCTAGTTTGGTTTCCCTCGAAATCTGTCATTACAGTAGGTTGTCTCACAATTTTGTTTGGCCGGACCTTGGCTGTTCTTAGAGTTTTAAACATAAAAACGTTTGAGGATGCTCCCGTATCAATGAGAGCCCTTTTGAACTATGAATCTTTGATGCGCGCAGTAGCATGCAGGGTTCTGTTATGGCCCTCTTCTGCCATCATGTCGTCTTCAGTAAATGTAACATTGTTTATGGATATCTCTGATGTTCTTGAGACTCCTGGTCGCGAAGGATCCAAGCCCGTATCTAGAGCTATCTGGTTAATTGCAACAAACGTCTCCGCTCGTTGGTCCTTTGAGAGGTGTAGGAGTTCACATAAACTCTCTACCAGAGAAGTCGCTTCCTAGTCCACCGGCCTCTGGTTGGTAGTGAAACTATTGACTTGAGGACGATCATCGGTTAAGGAGTTATCCCTCAGTGCTGGAATTTCTGGAGCTGAGGAGCCGCTCAACTCTGATGTCAACCTGACGAGGAAATTGAGTATGTTATTTATCATCTCTTTCATCAGTTCCATGTTCCTTGTGTGGGTCTCCTGTACTCGTGCCAACTCGATCAAAGTTGGAACTTCTCCATTGGCAGTACGATTAGGTAGAGCGTTGGGGGAAGAAACATTACCATTTGAAAGATTCTGACTGGAGCTTGGAGTTTTTGAATTAGTCCTAAGACCAACCATCTTTGTGAAAATTGGGATTGCAACCGAGAGATAAACCTCCCACTGTGGTCGCCAGTTATTTTGGGGTAAAAGCTGATTCTGCTGGAAATGGTAAATTTGGGTGTGCCGCCGAGAAACGAATCAAAACCCTAAACAAATGCACTGCATGGGAGTACTTTAGATTCGAGAGATCAATCTGTACAATTCTGTCCTAAACCAAAAAATGGTCGTTCCAGTCTTCCTTCGGTCACAAAATGAAGGAGAAGGGTTGATCTTAGGGAGGGAAGCGAAGAAGGTGTTGAGATCAGAATGTTGAATTATGAAGGTGTGCCTATATTATGACTTGTATCATAATATGGAACTGGCTCGTAGAATGTAAGCTATCAGTTCTTAGTGTTTTTCTGGATACTTGTGTTGATAACCGTTGTTGTTGGTTGAAATAGGTTGAAGCCTATTTATACAAGTCATAGTTGAACGCATTCTGATCTCATAGGAAGTGGAAGTAGTGGAGTGATGGAGAAGTGGGGTCGTTGAAAACCACGTCCCTACTATGAGGGGAAGACTTGTCAGTTTACACCCACTACTTCTCTGCTACCATCAACTGTCCACCTTTCCTAACACTTTCTCATAATTAGCATGTTGCACGCCGCATGTTGTAAACCGCCAGACCAATACCCTGATGAAAATCCCCCATTTTGTGACATGTTTGATGTCTCGAGTATTTTATAGAAAATATGTAGCAAGTTGATAAGTGGGTCTTGCCTAAGTATTATGACCAATCACGCGCAAGCTAGGCGGCGGGTAGTCATGTGTGACGAGTCAAGTCACGAGACTTGCCGCAAAGAATAGCATGTAACGCTATTAGGTTTAATAACTAAGTTTTTTGTGAAACCGATACTCATAAAATATCGTATGTATTCGATGCATGTAAAGCATCGCTTTTAAGCAAGCAGCTCAAAATAATCGATGCATGTGAAGCATTGTTGTATTGAGACTGTCTTGGTTGGTCGCAGAACCTAGTGTCTTAAAAAGAGCATGACCGGTCATTTTTCAGGAAGCTTCTGGGAGCTATTTATGTAAGCCAAAGGTTGGTCGGTCGGTCCTTATAAGAGAGTGATGGCTGGTAGCCGTTTTGACATCTTATTGGTTGGTCCAAGTTAAATCTAGACCGGTTAAATTGGCTAGCCAAATTAGATGACTGAGATGATTTGCGGCAGTTATTGGTTGTCGCTAATTTATTTAAGACTCCTTTAAGAAGCGCGGTCAGCTACCTTTGAGCGATCGTTTAGGAGCCATATGGGCAGGCCACGGCTTGGCCGATTGCAGCTTATGGAAGGGGGTGGCCGTTGATCATGGCCACATCTTGTTGGCTGCCTAAAATAGGAGTTAGGCCGGCCGATTCATCTGGCGAAGTTGGGCGGACGAGATGATTTGCGGCAGTTAATGGATGTCATTGATTCAATTTAGGTTTTAAAATCCATGTGGCCAACCTATTTTGGGCCAACGTTTTTTGGTGTTGGCGGCATGATGTGGATCATTCGACCGACCAACGCTACAGTCGGGCCGCTAGTGAGCTTATCCGCGCTTTGTCCGTTGATCGGAATTGAATCTAGGCCGACCAATTCGGCTGGCGAAGCTAGACGGCCGAGATCGCTTTGCGGCAGCAATGTAATGTTGTTTCATAGAAATTAGGGTTTTATAAGTCGTGCGGCCAACTAACTTTGGGCAAATTGTTTAGTGGCTCTGTTGGCGAGTTGGAAGGGCTCCGATTGGTAGGAGTATTAGTGGGCCCACCGGTGTGCCTAATGACGCTTGTCCGGTCGCGTCAGGGAGCGGCCAATCTTGGTAAATTAGCCGGCCAAAACGTGCGGCTGTGATCATTTTGAGACTGACATGGGCATCCTATGTCCAATTCCTTAAGAAATTAGGCGTGTTGACTAACCAACTTCCATTTTTAATTAAAAGTGCATGTGGCGCTTTTGGAGCGATCTGATTGGTCGATGGTAAAGGGGGCCGACAAGCAGAAAAATGGAGTGTGGCCAGCCGGCCACAGGTGGCGCCTGCTGAAGCAAATCGGTCGGACAAGTGGCGAGGCCACACCTCCTCTTGCCGCTGCTCTTACTTACCGCAGTTTTTCTTTTACTTCTTGTTTTCTACTTTTGGTAGGATTTTGCTCCCACTAGTCCATGGAAGATCAATTTCCTAGCTTGCCTAGGTTTGGTTTCGACCAATAAGGTTCGAAATATCGCGCATGGCGCAAAAAAACTAATTTTTTCAAACAAGTAAAATTAGGTTAGAAAATTGAATTTCGTGAGCTAACACAAAATTAAACAATTTTCAATGAATTATTTGTGCGTTGGCACAAGAAATCTCTTTATCAGAGAGCGGTGCAACTTGCGTGTTCCTGAGTATTTTCATGCAGATCTTAATACTGACACTTCGGGAAATTCATGCTACTCCGCTGCGAGTGAACAATAATTGTCATGTCATGCCAATATTAAGAGTTCAGCTGGGGAACATAACATACAAAAATACTCAACAGGTTGTACATTAGTGAATAATGCAAGCGGGAGTTTTAATAAAATTTATAGAATATTTGGGATTGTTGCTACATGCACCATTCTGGATAAATTTTATATACATGTATATTGAACTGCTCAATACATATGTAGGTTAAAAGGCATGGGCACTCATCACTTTTAAATGACTCAGTCTCTTTGCAGAACGACGGCGCATTAAATACAGGGTTTTACAATTTTTGCCCTGAACTAAAAACCACCATCAACACCTTTGTTTTGCTAATTTAAATAACCAATCAATTACACAACTTTTTGTGGGAACGATCCTTACTACCACTATATTACCAGTTAATTAGTGGGAAATATCTTGATTAATTTGTTGTGGTTACGACACGCATCAAATTTTGGCGCCGCTGCCGGGAAGCGGTTGTTAATTGATTTGTTATTTGTTTAGCTTGTTTTTTTTTTTAGATTTGTTCTTTTGTTCTTGTGAGTCTTCATGTTTCCTTACGGACATAACATGTACGGAGCATAAGACCAATCATCATATTATAGTGGTAATCAATCTGGTTTTCAATCTCAATATTATGACAGCTACCAACCATTCCATGGGTATAATCAAAACCAATCTTTTGGCTATGATCTATATTCTACGGAACCTTATCGTTATTCTCATGAATATCAACAACCTTATGACGGGTATGTAAGTGAAAAACCACAAGGATGGGGGGATAGTTATGCTTCTAATCATGATTCTTCTAGTCTTACAGATCTAATGCACCGATTTATGGATAATATGGATCGGGAAAATCAAAATTTGGACCAGCACATTCAAATGATGGATGAACGCGACCAGACTATGGAAATTTATGCTCCTATAGATAGTTCTTCTACCCTCGAAGATCTAATGCACCAATCTATGAATAGTTTGGATCGAGAAAACCAACAGCTGGATGAGCACAACACAAAGACTGAAGATACACTTCAAGAACTTCAAGAGGTTATTAACAACCTAAGAAGAGATATGGATCAAATGAAGAAGGAAATAACTAAGGAAGAGGTTTGGCCTCAAAGCCAAATCAATTCTGACGTTCCCATGATCAATAACGGATATACGATCCATGAGTATCTTGAAGATGAGCAACCTTTGGAAATTTCTTGCAATAATGGTAAAGGGATTCCAACTCCGGATCATTATAACGATCACTCGCCTATTCAAAAGGAGGAGAATGGATAAGACATAATTGTTGTTATAAATGGTGTAACGTACTCAAACAATGATTTTAGGATTTGCACCAACAAACTAGACTTTTTAGTAGATGATTCCGATTCCGATGACGAGGTTGTTGAAGAAATAGAGATTGAGAATGAAACCAATTTTATTGAAGTTGTGGAAGACCCAATTGAGCTAGCCAAGGATTATAATGATGCTGAGATTTTGATTGATGCAAAAACTGACGATGAATGGATAAATAGTTTTATAGAGTACCACGATACAAATGAGGTAAATAATTCATTGCAATTCTTTAAGAATGATGAGGATCCCGTAATACAAGAGATTTTGGAAGGTTTGTCTAATCATTTACATATTTCTAAATCTTTTGATCCACATTACTTAGGATTGAGTATTTGTGCTTCTAAAATTCTTAAAGATTATTTTACTTATAAGTATATACCACTTGATGTGTTTGATTATAGCATTGTGTAGGTTCACCGAGAAGAACCCGAAAAAGTTCCCTTATTTTATGTTCTATATCCACTTCCGAGTGTGGAAAGGACTAAGTTTGGGGGGAACTTCCAAGATATAACAATTTCACTATTCATAAATTATGCTAATCATTGTGTGAAGTAGTTATTAGAATTGCATATTGTTTTTTGGGCAGACTACCAAATTTTCAGATTGTTGGTATATGGACGATAACAAGAGAGTCGGGCTGACGACTTTAAACCAAGCGCTAAATGGGAGGCAACCCATAGGTTTTGTATATTAAACCCTTTTATTTTTACTTTTTATACTTTTCATACAATATTTGAATCCCCATGTTTAATTTCATTGAGTCCGGAATCTATTTTCAAAGAAAATTATGACGAGTAACTTTTTCGTCAAAAAAATTCAGACTGCACGTAGTTCAGTCCAGAGACCATAACTATTAGACCGTTTATTGAAACCATGTGAACTTTGGACACTGTGTAGAAAACACGTACATGAACAACTTTTATGAAATGGAGTTTTTCCAAATTACTTACCAATTTGCACAGATTTTGCGTTTTATCTGCTGTTACGTCAGAATTCAGAACTTTTGGTTTTACACATTGAGGACAATGTGATGTTTAAGTGTGGGGAGTATTTTGCATATAGATTTTTCACTTTTTTGTACATATTTGCATGAAAAAATCCAACTTGTAGTTAGTTTAGAGTCACATAGTATACATGTCGCTAAGATTACATCGAAATTCTCACAAGAGTGACTGAACTTAAAGATGCCGAGAACGTGATCGGGTTTCTTGCTTGTTTGAGAGTTAAAGTTGGATTTAACCATGCCAGTGGCAAATGAGGTGCAGACTGAATTCGGTATTAGAGTTGTGATCCCCTATGGTGGAGACTACCTATTGTTACATCATGGGGTTGGAGAGCAATCTTAGCCAATTCGAGTAGTGTCACCGTACGTTGACAATTCTGGCCTAAATTCTCAGATTGCTCATCCATAGTGTGTGGATGAGCAATCTGAGAACCGACCTTCAATTCTTTGTACGTGTCTAAATATGTGCTTTTAGAGTGTGTGTCACCGTACGTTAATTCCGGGTAGAATGGTGAGATACCCAACCTCCCACCAATAGAAGCACTACTTTGATCTCTTGAGTGTTATTTTATCAATCATGATGGTGACATCGAATTGCTAACTTACATACCACTTGTAATCTTGTTCGCAGTTAGCACCATCCACTTTATCTCTCTCTACACCAACAGGTGCATAGAAACATTATCATCATCAACAAGAGGAGCATCACAAATTCGAAGGAAAGTTGAAGACGTTTGAGGTTTCCAAGCAACAATACAAGGAAGAGCAAATTTCATATCCAAGTAAAGCAACATACAATGGCAGATTTTATATATACATGTTGAAGACTTACACATAAGGAGCGGAATTCTATATCTAAGTATGAAGACTTATTTACAAGAGCGAAGAAAATCAAAAGATGAGAGTTATTGAAGTTTATGATACAAAGACAATACAAGTTGTGAAGATCAAAGTGGTAAAGTACTTATTTCATGGACATGTTATTTTAATTTCGTTATTATTTTTGTAGTTGCAATCTTTTTGTTTAAAAAAAATACAAAAAAAAAAAAAAAATACAAAAAGATTTGCATTTAGGTTGCTATTTGTTCAATAAGGCTACGAGGAAGAAAAATATATAAAGAAGTTTCAAGCAACAAGGAAATTGAAGAGAAAGAGTTACAAATTATCAGAGTTCTTCGAAGTTCAAGAGTTTATCATCAACAGTTGAAGTCGAAGACGAAGACCAAGAAGATGAAGAAGACGAGCCGAAGGAAGACGTTTCTATTGGATGCTGTGAGAGTGGTGCTAACTGCAAGTCGAACGGATAACGAGGTAAGTAAGCATATTCCCACCTTCTTTAAGTGGTTGATTTCCTTTCTTAGAGATCGTCAGAAAAAAAAAGGGGTTTTCAAAATGATAAAAGATGTGAGTTTTCAAAACAATTCGGAGGGTTTTTCCTTCCTACTATTCAACGTGTCACATGATTCTCTCTTCATTCCTACCTGTACAAATGTGTGACCCATAAAAAAGTTGTTTATTATTGAGAGCAACTTCATAAAACCCTTTCTGGTGAGGCAGAGTCGAGACTTTCGATCACTCTCGAACCTGGATTCTTTCGATAAGGGATGGTTATTTCTCTCTCAACTTTTAAGGATGAGTTTGTGTTCATATATATGTCTAACTTCTTATGACTAGTGTGCAGAATCTCTATGTCTTCTTAGCGCGTTGGATGCTATCATTCGGGAGAACTAGTAAGTTGGAAAAGTAGGTTTTGTGGGTATATCTCTAGTAAACCCCCACGAGACTATAACTCTTCCACTATGGACACCTAGGGGTTTAAAGGCATGTTGCATTAGCTAAGTGCATCCGTTTTCTCGACGATATGGAGTTGTTGTATTTTAGATAGTTTGCTCGAGGATTAGCAAAAGCCAAGTGTGAGGAAATTTGTTAAGTGCATATTTCACATATACTTAGTGTCAATTCCATGCTAGTAATTGCTTATATTCTTGCAAATTATTGTATATTACGTTTGTTTTCTCTTATTTGTGTTTTGTTAGATGAATCATCCGAAAAGAAGTGAAAAGAGCTACAAAGTGAAGTCTACAAACGGAAAAGCGCCAAAGACCAAATGGAAGAATTACCCAAGGAATCTTGATATTTCTTCCAAGCCGATGAAGATAATTCCACTGCTCTTCTCTTTCTTTATTGTGTATAAACCCATACATACATGATAATAATCATGAAGAATCATGCAAAGAAGAGTTAATTATTAGATGCATCATATTATTAGTGGTATGAATGAGGTTAACACCTAGACTATATTTCCGCATAAGAGCTAACACTCCGGCTTTACCTACTGTATCTTGACACTTTATGCTTGGATATCCCAAATTACCAACATATTGTATCTTGACATAAGAGCTAATCCTATGGCTTTACCTATTGTATCTTGACTTTATCATCTTTGTTTTTGGTCTCTGACAAGAATATGATGTCTGGATTATAATTACTAATGCATTCACTAAGATGATGTCTAGTTCTTTTATTTCCTATGCCTTGAACATTCCATGCCAGGACTTTCATTTTTATGTGATTAAAAGGGAACACTAAGATAGTTATGTAACGAAAAAAAAAAGTTAAAGAATTTATTTAAAAGCACGGAAGTTGGTGTTTACTATGAGTCGGAGAGTTTTTATTTGTCGGTAGAAATAAAACAATAAGAGTGAATAGAAAAAGATAGTTTATGAGATAATACCTGATCATTCTGCCATCCTTGGTTCCTTAGATGATGAGGAATAAGATTGTCCCGTATCTTTTTAGAGGACGGATCCGCTCACATCTTCATCTCACGTTATCGCACATGACGTTCTCCACCGTCGGATTTAAAAAATTAAATGGTCCTGATTTTTTAGATTCTCACAATTTTGTTTCGGGTATGATGGTCGCCCATGACTTTCCCTATTTATTTTCGTTTTCTTCGCTCTCCCCAAGATATCCTCCCTTCTTGTTCGCAGATACAAAAATCTATGACCTGTAATTAGCATCCTAAAATCACTCCCTTAAAGATCATCATGTTCCAAGATAAAAAAGCACGATCAATCATCGATAATTTTACATTGAGCCAGAAAATTGTCGCATCAAAAGGCAATTTTTTTTAAATCAGCAAAAAGCAAATTGGATACAAGGTTATGATTCTTCAGGGATAATACTAATTTGTGATCTGACTGCGGAGTAATAAGAGTTTTTTTAGATTTTATACCTGTTAAGGATCTTTGGTATAAGTGGTTTGGAATTTGGACGGTTTTTGGATGACACTAACTGTAAAAAAAAACAAAAGTGTACAGGAAGATCTAGTTAAGTTCAATATAAGGTGAAAGATTTAGAACTTATAAAAAAAGTTGCAGCAAGAAAGCAAATATTTAGTGCTTAGTTATAATCACAAAAGAGCTAGCAAAAAAATCAAAAGAGCCAACTAAAAACCATTTGTTTATACAAAAAAAAAAAAAGGAAAAGAGACAGCCACATTTTCCAAATTTGAGTTACCACATTAATCTTTACTGGAAATTCTACCATTGTTTTTTCATCTATTAACCAATATACATTGTAAGTGTGTTTGTCACCGTCAGTCTCAAATATCTTTGATCGATATCCTAAAGAAGCGTTAAATTCCATTCCCAATTGTATCATTAGCTTCAGCAATATTATCCATTCTCCAGTAAAAAGATACACCTTCTGGTCGGTATAAAAAGAACGCGCAATTGGGGATATCAAAACTAATTGGGGGATATAAGTACATGACAAAATAGGGATCCAAATAGCAAAGCTAGTTCACCCCTTATGTATTATTTTTTTAATTTCTAATCTAGCCCTCACTAATCATGTTTAGTGGTTAATAATAATTAGTAAAAATCTTAAGTATTTGGGGGATAGATTAGTGTGTGTTTTTATTTTAATTTTAATTTGTGTGAGTGAGGAGTAGAAGGAGAGAAAAAAAAAATTGAGTGGAATTTTTTTTTTGAAAATGGAAGATGATTGTGATGAGAGAATTGCAGCAGCTGAATCTTTAGCTCAACTACAACAATCATATCTTCAATCTTCGGTGTATGATAACAACTCACATTTGGAGTTATATGATGAACCAACACTCTTGGATCATGATTTTCGTGACCATGAAGTGTTTTATGAAGAACCAACCCAAGAAAGTAAACATGTTCAACATACAAGCAACCCCAACACACAGGTAATGCTTCAAAGAGGTAGAAAATTTGATTTTTCTTTTTGAAATGACCATTTTTTTGTCTCAAATGACTTTAGTACCAAAGATGCTCGTTGTATGAATACGACGCTGAACTAATGCCACCTACGTGGTATTCATACTCCTTGCCATGCCGGTACAAGATATCCCCCATTTTAAAAACTTTGCCGGCGTGGTATTCAAACCAACTATGCATGCCGGTATGTAGTTATGCTTTTTACCTACCACCGAATATTCCATGGAATATTCCGGCATGGTTCACTCCTAACTGACCATGCCGGTACTACCAGAATAGCATCCAGGAGTTTAAGATTTTTGAACTCCAATACCGGCGTGGTATATAAAATATCGGGCACGCCGGTAGTTGGTCCCGGCATGCTTTTAAAATTACCGCCAAGCCGGCAATTGGTTCCGGCTGGAAAACTCACATATCGAGAATGACGGCTCCTGTTACCGGCTTTATACCTTGTTTAGCGAGAATGCCGGTATTGTCTCTTCCGGCAATTATGTTCAAGAACATCCAATGCCGGTACTGTGTATAATTGTCTCCTCCTTTCAAGTGTATTTCTAAAATGCCAGAACATTATTATTCAATGCCGGAACTGTGGTCGAGCACGCCGGAAATGGTACCCGGCATGGTATTTTTTTTTTTTTTTGAACTAATTCAATTTTCTTTTCGTTTATTCCTTAGCTTGTGACATACATTGATCCAACAAATTCCAAACCGCTTGGTCCGGATACGTCCGAATACTATAAGATGCCTCCGGTATGTTACCAAACAATACTTTTCACCTAGTTTTTAGAACGTTATGTGGGGATTGCTTGTAATGAACCTTATAATCTTCCATTGTTGTCCTAATGTAGGGAATTAAATCTCCAGTGGAAGCAATTGCTTGGGCAAAAGAGACGTCTCTTAAGAACAAGTGTGTGTTGGTGAGGAATACTCAAGGTTCAAATAGGCGTTTTGAGATGGTTTGCGAGAGAACTGGGAAATACAAGGCGAAGAATAGCCATAAGAGAAAGGGTTATGTATATGAAAAGAAGACTAATAGGGTATACAAGACTCATACGAGGAAGGATAATTGCCCCTTTAATCTTGTATTCTATTTAAGAGACAAAGAAAAGGAATGTGATTGTACGGTGTGGTTTGGCCAACATAACCACCCGGATCCGAAAATTTTTAATGGTCACTCCATAGTTGCGAAGCTAAAACCTCGTGAATTCGAGGATGTAAAGATAATGACCAAAGCATGTATCAAACCAAGAGTGATTCTCAGAACCTTCAAGGAAAAGGATGATCAGAACGTTTCTTCTCTAAGTACAATTTATTGCGCACAAGCAACCATTAGAAGGGTGGAATGGGAAGGGAGGAGCGTTATGCAAGAATTTGTGAAGATAGTTTGGGATCACAACTACACGCGTATCATTAAAAGAGGACCGGACGAAAAGCTCCTTCAAATATTCATTGCGCATCCTTTGCTTTCACAATTGGCTCATACATGTTGTGGTGTTCTTATGATGGATTGCACCTACAAGACAAACAAATACAACATGCCGTTATTCAACATCTTGGGGAAAACATCGGACAAGGTAACATTCACATTGGCTTGGTGTTTAATGGAAAACGAGAGGGATTACAATTATCATTAGGCATTACGACAATTGAAATTATTGTTCCCGGAAAATCAATTTTCGAGGGTCATCGTAACAAGATGACGCACTAATGGGTGCTATATCTGATGTATTTCCGGATGCACAAAATTTCCTATGTACGTATCATATAGGTCAAAATGTGACAAAACATTGTCATGCTTTGTTTGAACCCTCTAAGGCGGATATTAAGAAGAGAATGATTGCTCAACTAGAGGAAGATGTTCGCAAGAAGAAACTATCACCCGAAAAAGAAGAAGATGAAAGAGGAAAGATTAAAGAGCGAGTGGACAAAGAACACAATGAAAATCATAAAAAGTGGTTGGAATTTCTAAAGGATTGGGATAAAGTTTATTGGTCTCTTACCGAGGATATATATGAAAAGAGATTGAATATGTTTAGTGTTAAATATAACGAAGTGTATCCAAGTACCGTCTCATATTGTCGGGATAAATTGTTGGATAAGTACAAGGAAAAATTTGTGCGTGCATGGACAAACCGGTATAGGCACTTCAAAACTGAAGCAACTAGTGCAGCGGAATCCGCTCATGGTAGATTTAAAGATCTCATCCAGTCCAGGCAAGGCAACGTGGTTACGGTCACCGAGGCAATGGAGTAATACTTTAAGGCTGATATCGATAGGATCAAGAAGGATTTTGAGAAAAGCTCAATGGAAAGATGACTCAATTTCTTCAATATACTAAGTTGCTCCAAGGAATAGAGTTCAACGTCTCTCATTGGGCAATAAAACATATGATGAGAGAAATGGCATATGAGAAAAATTATGGAAAACCAGGTGATGTGTGTATTTGTCCGGACATGTCTTCATTGGGGCTTTCGTGTCTTCATATGCTTGTGAAGTAAAAAGAAGTTATACCTATTGAGGTTATTGATCCGTTTTGGAGGCAACTATCTTTTGACCCTCCCCCTACGGAAGCTCCCGGACAATCACCATGGGATTCAAATGAAGCAAAGGAATTCTACGAAGCTTACTCACGTGGCAACTCGGCTAGCCGACAAGTATTGTTGAGCCAACTAAGGCTAATTACTCGCCCATGGATCAAACCAAGTGAAGATCCAGGAAAGGGAGATCCGATAGGTAGACCACAAACTAAAGTTTCAAGGAGAAAACAAAGGAAAGAATTCAAAGAAATGACTCGACGTGAAGAAGAACTCGCGGCAACCAAGAAACGAGATATATCCGCAAGTGAGATTTCGGAACTCCGATTCGCGGAAGCGCCGGTTCCAATTAAAAGGGGTAGACCGAGGAAGGAACCGTTAACAAGTCAACAACAAGCGACGGTTTCCGTATCCACACCAAAAACCGATGGATCGGAGGTTCCAAAGAAAATGGGGAGGCCACCGAAGGTACCAACGTCAAGCTTGCAAGAACAACAAGTTGAGCATTTCGAAGTCACACCCATAGTCGATGTATCGGAGGTTCCAAAGAAAAGGGGTAGGCCGCCAAAGGTACCAACATTGAGCTACCAAGAACAACAAGGTGAGCATTCTGAAGCCACACCCATAGTCGATGTATCGGAGGTTCCAAAGAAAAGGGGTAGGCCGCCAAAGGTACCAACATTGAGCTACCAAGAACAACAAGGTGAGCATTCTGAAGCCACACCCATAGTCGATGTATCAGAGGTTCCAAATAAAAGGGGTAGGCCGCCAAAGGTACCAACATTTAGCTACCAAGAACAACAAGGTGAGCATTCCGAAGCCACACCCGTAGTCGATGTATCGGAGATTCCAAAGAAAAGGGGTAGTCCGCCAAAGGTACCAAGATTAAGCTACCAAGAACAACAAGTTGAGCATTCCGAAGCCACACCCATAGTCGATGTATCGGAAGTTCCAAAGAAAAGGGGTATGGGTAGGCCAAGGAAGTATAATCTCCCGTCACATACCGAAGACATTTGGAGTGTAGAGATTGCAGAGGATGGTTTGGATATAATTAAGCTAAAAGTTGGTAATATGACGATGTATAAGGATTCGCAAACGGGTAGGACTTATAGACACTACCATACGAAGATAGAGTCTTATATAGACTAACTTCCTGAGGCTATTCGTGAGTTTATTGTGTATACGGATGATGTCGATGGAGATGGAAATTGTGTCTATCATGCTGTGACCGAACAATTAGGAATCTTTGACACGGCGGTTAGTAGAGGTATGACACCATGCAAATATGCTAGAACGAGGATGGCCGAACAACTTGTGAACAAGAGGAGCTTTTATGAGCAATTGCTTGGTGAAGGCGAGAGGTTTGATGATATGTATGCTCGAGTATTAGGGCCCGAGCAAGAGATGAAGTTTCTTCCTTCTGAATATTGGATGAGAATGCCGCTTTGTGGGCATCTAGTGGCGGATACATTTAGATGTGTTGTTCATTATTTTACGCCCACCTTAGAAGTAACATTTACACCAAAGTGGCAAAAATGCGAGGGATCCCTTAAGAAGAGAAGAGTTGTTTTGCCGTTCATGAACGGCAATCATTTCGTTATTCCAAAACTCAAGGACAATTGTCCATTGCCACCTGTTTGTGGGATGGTTAAAAATAAGGACCTAGATCCAAATATCTGGAAAGGATGGATGGCATTGTATGAGGAGAATCACCAATCTTGAAGAGGAGGAGAGGCAACTTCATACGTGTGGAAGCAATGATGAGTAATTTGGATATATGTGGTTCCGACATACGCAACCTTTTATTTTTTTTTGGAAGTTTGAATTGTAATCATTAAACCATATGCTATGTACGTGCCAGCATGATTTAATTCAAACTTTGCAATGCCGGAACTTATCCGGCTTAGAAATACTTTTCTCTTTTATGCCGCAACTAACCATAAGTACACAGAGATATTAGTTTAAGTTCCGGCATTAAAAATAACTTCACGACAATGCCGGAACTGTAACAAGATCAATTATTCGTAAGGGAAAGATAGAGTACCGGCACTACATTCAAAATCGTATCAATGCCAGAATTCTAAATTATTTTATTCTTGAAAGAAAACAGATTTTCGGCATGGTTGTTACAATTTCGACCATGCCGGTTTTGAAAAAGAAAAACACAATGTTTCATATAGATTAACCAATATATTATGTTCTAAGCCAAAAACAAATGAAATCAACATCTCAAAAATTTAGCAAGACACATAAAATAACATTAGCAAAGACTAGATTGTTTAACAAACCATATGTAAAGTTAAGATGTTCCAAACCGAAAACAAATGAAACAAGGATTTCAAAGTTTAGCAAGACACACACATAAACATAAACCGACAGTAGATTGTTCAAAGACATATATAATACTATAAAAGAAACATTAACAAACATCTTAGATCACTCGGTCCTTGGCTTCTTGTGAACCCTCTTTTTCTTTGGAGTCCACAAGTCATTTGCATTTGGATCTTCAATTTTATCTATCTTCTCATCAATTGTCTTCATTTCTTCTGGGGTCAGCACCTCTCCTTTCTTGATCTTGCATTTAAACCAGTTTCCCAATTTTCCTAGCCGCGAACGCTGTTGTTATATATTTCCATTAGTACATTATCTTTTATAAGTTTATAGGTATACATTCAAACGATAGGAAGTGAAGCAGAATTACGTACCAATAAAAAGAGAGTCTTTTGAAGTACGGGTACAGTAGGTTCTTCAAGAGTTTCTGCTTGTGGAGGCACTGTTTCGTTAGCCGGGCGTACAATATAAGGATGTGAGTACCTCCAATGACCTCTGAGGAAGCTTGGTTCCGACTCATAACCGTTTTCCGCAAATTCCGAACCATCCCTGTCCAGTTGTTGTTCTTCCCTTTCATTCCAATGTGCAACTACAGGAGTTGGTTTGTAAACTACCAGCGTATGTTGTTCACCTGATACACATTGAGGTAAGACATGAGAGAATTTGGCATCAGATTCACCCTTAAGTGTTTTCTGTTTGTACCCAAGTTGGCGCATCACACGGAGAGGGTTATGCATAACAAATCCTTTTGGATGAAACAATGGTCCGTTGTAAAACTCTACATTGTCATGCCTTGGAAAGTGAACTCCTCTTTCATTCTTATATGGGTCAAACACAACATCTTGGACAACGATAGAGTCCAAATCCTCCCTCATGGTGAGTAACCGAGTTCTGTTATTGGGCTTCGGTTTATTGTCGAAAACGTATTTCTTGGCTATAGGAGTCCGTGGATCCAAACCATACGTTGACGAATCCAAATATTTGTACTCATTGAACAATGTTGGGAAGTGTTCATAAGCCCACACCAACGCAAATGAAAGATCGTTCCAATGAAATGTATGTATAAGAAAAGAACTAATTGGAAAACAAAATAACTAGTTCACATTACCTGTAATATAGTGAAATTCTCATTAAATTGACGGAAAGTCGCCTTAGATGATCTACGCATCTCCGCCAAAAAATGTGCCAAGAAAGCAGTGCCCCATGAGTACTCATGAACCTCCTCCAAGGGATCCAAGTATTGTAAGTTGTTCATATGCACCAAGTTACCATTAGAGTCAGGGAATATTGCGATTCCCAAGAGGAACAACAGATAAGCAGCGCTAGTTTGCTGAATTTGTTCGGCATTCAATTCCTTGCCCATCGTATTCCCAAACAACTGTTTGAGCTTAACGACTTTAATAGTCTTTGTCATGGTATTCTTTTTCACGTACATATTTGCTTTTGTTGTTTCCTCATCCCAACCAATCAACTTTTTAGTCAGATCATATATCTTGGACCATTCTAGGCTCTTACCGTCGTCATCTTTGTTAACGGCTTTTCCTCGGATCTTTAAACCCAATATTCTTTGGACATCTTCAGGGATAATGTCATCTCGCCAAAAGGAAAATGCATGGTATCAGTCGAAGCATAAAACCTCTCCAAGAAGCAATTTGCCGTCTTGATCAGTGGCCACATAGTATTCTACCGCGGGATACAACCCAGATGCTCTTACTGCCGCTTGAACCTCCAGACACTCCCCGTCCAATACCCATATATCAATTTGTTGATGGCGGCAAACACGGAAGGCTTTCTTGTGGTCCTATAAAAACACACCAAACAAACTTCAATTCACCAGATCATATATAAACAATATAATAACAAGATGCAAACGTCTTACATAAGTTGAATAGATCCAACGAGCCCAAGAGTCCTTGTAGTCAAATAAAAGTTTGGGATCTCTCGGCTGACCCCAGTGTTTGCCATCACTGCATTCTGGAATCATGTCATATAGTTTTGGGAGGTGCTTTGGTGGCTTCTTTTCATCTTTGTCATCGTCTTCAACTCCAGGTTGCCCTAAGCCACGTGAGGATGAGCCACCTGCTGCATCAGGAGGTACATAATTCTCCCACTGAGCAAAGATCATCGCTGCCATGCGTCTCCCTCCTCCGGGGGATTGTCCCGGATCGTGAGCTTACGACGTTCCGGATCATATCTACTACGTCGAGATCGAGAAGACTTAGGTTTTTCTTCATCAACAACTTTTCCCTTTCCTTTCTTCATTTTTGGAGCTTTTGACTTACTAACAAAATGAGTTTTAAAAAATAAGGAAACAGATTTCCGGATGGTAAATGAACATAACGAGTATGCCAAAGACTAATCCCGCATTGTATACTAAATGAGTTTTACGGTTTATCAGTTCCGGCATCTTATGTAAATGAAATACCATGCCAGTATCAAGAGAATTGTCTACAGAGATTTAAAAAAATAAGGAAACAAATACCGACATGGTCGATGAACATAACGAGTATGCCGGCACTTATCCCGGCATTGTAAACTAAATGAGTTCCATGCCGGTTTACCAGTTCCGGCATCGTATGTAAATGAAATACCATGCCGGTATTAAGAGAATTGTCTACAGAGATTTAATAAAATAGGGTAAACAATACCGGCATGGCTAGTGAACATTAAGATTTTCCAGAGTTTTTCTAATAACTTGCATGCAATAAAAGGGGGATATAAACTAAATTGGAATTTCAATTCACTCAATATTGGAAGTTCAATTCACTCAATTCAATTTCAATTTCACTATAATTTCACTATAATAATCATGCAAGTTTCAATTTGTGTTTTTTACATTATGAAATAAACCCTAAGAATGCTTCAATAAACATAGACATCACTTACCTCATCATCTCTGTTATTTCCTCATCATCACTTATATATTGTTCAATAGATGCTTCTGATTTCGATTTACCATGAGGATTAGGTTTTGGTTTTTCAGGAGGTTTGCGAGGACCCATTCTTCTTGGGGTTTGAAGAATTGAATGAGTTTGGTTTGGAAGATGAAACCAAATAATGGAGTTTAGGGGTTTTACAAGTTCTCTTGGAATTGCTAAGTGAAAACAAAAAAATAGAAAGATGGAATCATTTCCACTTTATGTAGTAATGAAGTTTGTAACCGTCAAATAAAGAACCAAATAAATGGAATGAGGAAGTTTGTGGCGGTTACAATGGGGGATAATTGGTGCGACAGTTACAATGGAGAAGAATAAGGAGTTAGAGTTAGTTGTTTCTTTTTTTAATTATTAAAGGTAACAAGCCTCAGAATTCCGGCACCACATACATGCTATATTTAACGCCGGAACACTGTCTTGCTACATTTAACGTCGGAACACTATCTTGACACTCAATTGTGACGGTATTGTATTATGTTAACGAGCCACCACAAGGTTTTAAGCAAACAAACCGACCCAAAATGGCCTTCATATTAATAGTAAGGAAATAAACTAAAAAACATTAAACACATAAACAACGTAACACATAAAATGAAACATCTCAAGCCAATTGCAACTAACATCGGTTCTCGGAACGAGATTCAAGAAACAAAGCAGCTTCAAAATGCCTAAAAGGCTCTTTGAACCACTTGAAATATGCTTCCTGAGCTTCATACCTATTCCCTCTATATCTTGCAAGAAACTCGTTGTATTTGCGACATAATTTGATGAGTGCAGTTGTTCGATTGCGTACAACAAGATCACTATATTCTATTCTGCGTTTCTTACAGTCCAACAATTTATTCATGGAAGAACCAGTCCTAACTAGACCCCAAAAAAGATCTGAAGAGCGGTGATCTTCCGGCAAATCCGATACTATGTAGTAGTTTTTAATCCACTGGGTTTCTTCCTCAACATCCGCTTCTATCTTAGCTTGTTTTTGACGTTTATCCGCTTCCTCAACATCCGCTTCAATCTTAGCTAGTTTTTGACGATAATGTTCAAATGAAGGGAAAGGAATATGTTGAAAGAGAAGATGAACCAATTAAGATGGTCCTCGACACCGAGATTCCATACGATGTCTTCGAAGATATACGTGAAAGATTCAAAGGCTCCGCAATTGTTGAAAAGGGATGGAAATAGATTATGAGATCCTCTATAACCAAATTTAATCCATTCCATGTCGTTTAGTATGTTTTAATTTAATTTTCTAATCCAATGTAATAGATTACTTAGGAATGAATTAAGAAAGCGTTCGTGAAGAAGTATCACAGCAGAGTTCCGGTATTGAATCAATCAAGATTAGAGTGCCGGTTTTGTAACCAAAATGAAATTTAAAAAAAAATACAATTCCGGCATGGATTTAGATAACGCATCCACGTCGGTACCTTCGTATATCTATACAGGAACATGGAATTTTTAATCTTCATATACCGGTATGGTTATATAGAATAATTTCTGCCGGTACTTGTAACCGGCATGGATTTAGATAATGCTTTCATGCCGGTACCTACCTATATCTATACAGGAACATGGAATTTTTAATCTTCCTATTCCTAAGTATGGTTTTTTAGAACAATTTCGTGTTTGGTATCAGGTGACCGGCATAGAATCGTTATAATCTTTCATGCCTAAGCCGTCTGCGTCCTAGTAACCTTTTTCATGCCGGCAAGTTTTGTAAATAAAACTTGCAAATATAACAATTCACTACAAATTTAAATTTAAACATGTTCAACCTAACAAAAACAAACTGGATCGTGCTTAAATGTTCATAACCCACGAATCATAAACCAAAAGCAAACCAAACTACTAAAGAGTAAACCATGAGTTACAAACGAAAACAAGTTGTAAATTGCTCAAGACGTAACAACCACCATCCAAATGAAAGAAACACAACTGAAGAGTTAATCACTCGGTCCTTTGCTTCTTTTGGGCCACTCTATTCCTCGTTTCCCCGAACAAATCTCTTGCACTACGGTCGGTTTCTTCAATTTTATCAAGCTTTTCCACGACTTCCTTCATCTCTTCAAGGGATAGCACCTCTCCTCCCGAGTACTTGCAACCTAACATCTTCTTCAACTTTCCAAGACGACGCCACTAGTTTCATACATACAACACATAATTAGTATATATATGCTAATATAAAATTATGTGTACATTAAACAAGTAAGCAATTAACAATACTTACTAGCAATCCAACGGTCTTATTAAGTTGGCTCATCGTAGGTGGTGTCGCTATAGGAGTTGGAACGGGAGGGTTTTTTTGGGGTGGAACTTGGACATCTTCAGTCCGCACAACAAGTGGATGTGACCATTCCAAATAATCACGAATGTAGGTTGGGTCAGCTTCATCACCGTTGTTCGCAACCTCCCAATTAGTAGTATCTACCAAATGACGTGGTTCCCTATCCCTCCAGTGTGTTGGTTCGGGAGTTGGATCATACTCTACCCTCAACCTTGTGGAACTGGACATGCAACGAGAATAATCAAGAAGGTACCTTTCAGTAGAGGCTGTTATGATACTAGGTAATTGCTTGAATCCAATTTGTCGCATCACACGTCGAGGATCAGCCATAACGTATCCCTTTGGGTGGAACAAAGGACCTTGGTATAATGCAACGTTATAAAACCAAGTGTATTGACGGTTCTATCTAGCCTCCTTGTAGGGGTCGAACACAACATCCTTGGTAGTCATCGCGTCAAGATCCAATCTCATTTCTATCAGTCGACCATTGTTACCGGGCTTCGGATGGGCGTTGAACTCATATTTCTTTGCTTTAGGCTCATGGGGGTCAACAACGGGCTTAAACTTCAAGAAGGGGTGGTCCTTGAACAATGTTGGGAAATGTTCATAAGCCCACACCTATAAAAATTTGAAATGATACATATAAAAGTCAGTAAATTTTATTTCTAAAGACATAATAAGGATACACGTGAACAATATAAATAATAACATAAGTTTAAAAACAAAAGTACCTGGAGTATAGTGAAATTCCCAACGAATTGGTTTGTAACCGCCTTAGAGGCCCTTCTCATCTCCGCCATCAAATGTGCCATTGCCACAGTGCCCCGTGAATAGGTAAAGACCTCGTCCAACGGATCCAAGTACTGAAGGAAGTTTGCACTAACCCTGTTGCTACTAGTGTCAGGGAATACCCGAGTGCCCAAGATGTATAACAGGTACGCAGAGGCTGTATAACGAATCTGTGCGGGGTCCCATCCATCCTGCATACTTCTTTTCTTTGTGTTTTCTAACTTCTTCTTAAGCAGGGTCAGTTTGAATGTCTTTGTCCTACTAACCTTAGATACATAGAAGCTTTCCACAGACTCTTTGTAGTCCCAAACAAACAACTTGTAAGTAAGCTCGTGCAACTTCGTCCATTCTAGCTCAAGGTCACCACGTTCTGCAATTGATTTGCCGGTAATATCCAAGCCTAGAATGTTCTGAGCATCATATGGGATCAAGGTCATCTCTCCAAACGGGAAGTGCATGGTATCAGTTTCACCATGATACCTTTCGACGAAGCAATTGACTGTGACAATATCTGGCTTCACATAATTTTCAACCAAAGGATATAGACCAGATTCCTTTACTATTGCTTGGACATCATCATGCTCAAGAGATAAATCCCAATCAGTCACGGCTTGGTTTCGTCAAACACGCACATCCTTCTTATGATCCCACAATTAAGAGATAATACGATTAATAAATCTTAAGAGATTTTGCATAAATACAGTACATATGCACGAGATAGAAATTCTTACATAGGTCTGGTATATAGTACGAGCCCATAGTGCTTGTAGCCAAATCCGCTGATCAAAAGAAGCTGCGCCCCAAATTTTACCACGTTCAAGGTCGGGTATCATGTCATCAACATGACGAAGGTGCGAACCTTTAACTTTTACTTTGCCTTTGCCTTTGCATTTCCCCTTGCCTTGTGTGGGTTGTTGACTTGGACCACCTTGTTCAAGTACTCCTTGGCTTTGGTTTGCTAATTGAGTTGGATCAATCTCATTGTCTTCCTCCTCACTTTCCTCTGCATCTTTCTCATCTTGCTCATCTTCATCATCTTCCTCCTCAACAGCTGCAGTAGGTTCACGGATTACAAGAATACTACGATCACGACCACTCTCCCAAATATCCCCTCTTGTCTCAAAACCCAAACGCTTTTTGTTATTCCCTCGAGGAGGCAGAGACTGAGGAGTATCAAGACCATCCTTCCTTTTTTTCTTAGTCGCAGCAGCTTTAGCTTTTCCTTTGTTAGCCTCCTTTGCTTTGGCTTCCTTTGCTTTAGATCTATTTCAAAAGAAGCACGGAATTAATATATTAGACAACCACTAACTTTCATTTCTAATACCGGCATACAATAACAAAGAACAGACCATGCCGTGAGCTAGTTCCGGCATACACGTATAATAAACTTCCATGCCGGGTTAAAGTGCCGGCATACATAAATAAATGTCGAGGATGCCGGTATAGTATAGGAATGTTCCTGGATAACTAAACACCACTACCGCATTTACATATAATAAACATCCATGCCGGATTAAAGTACCTAAGATACATAAATAAATGTATAGGATGCCTAGATAGCCTTGAAATTCCTGGAAACTTAACACGACTACCGGCATACCCGCATGACAAGAATCAATGTCGGGTTCAAGTACCGGACCTGCAAAATAAAATGTCGAAGATGCCGGAAGAAATTCTAAGATTCCTGATACCAAAACTAGAGTTCCGGCATGAATTTTAAAATACGCTTTATGCTTAGACAACTCACTAAACCCTATTGCAATCAGATATTAGAATTTAAATACCTAGCGTGGTTTTCAACCTAGATTGAGTGCCTGTATACCTATTTACTTGTGTGGTATTCATACTAAATCGATTGCCGAGACTTCTACCGGCATGGTATTCATCCTAGATCGCATGCCGGTTTCAACTACCGGTGCGGTATTCATACTAAATTGAATGCCTGAACTTCAGAAACTCAAAATTTGCAGTTAGGGTTTCGCGATTTTGACCTAAACCCATAGCTACAAATCGAGTGAAACACTAATTAAATAGTTCAAAATGACTAACCTTCTCACAGAAGCCATCTTTGCTAGTAGTTCATCGTCCGATAACTCTGCTTCTTTGTCTTCTTCCTCTTGAGCAATCAAACCAAATCTTTTTTTCAATTTTTGTTGAACAGACGTTCTTGGGTTCGATTGACTTGGATTCGATTGACTTGGGTTCGATTTGGAAGTTTTTTTCTTCCGTGGAGGCATGGTTATGATTCGGGTAGGTTAATCGACGAATAAATTTTTGATTTAACGATTAATCGTCGATGAAGAACGGATGAAGAACGATGAAGAAGATGAAAAAAAATTCGGAACCCTAACCCTCACACGACTATGCCGGTACACAAATGGGGGATAACTGATTTTGTGTTTGGTTTTGATTTTAAGTTTTTTATTTTTTGGGGAGGGTATAACAGTCTTTTCATAAGTTTTTTTTAATCTAAGGGTGTTTTAGTATTTTCATACCCAAAAAGCACCCCAAATTGATACCACTTTGTTCGGTACAAAAAAAAACCCAAATTTAGACATTTTGGAAATCATAAATTAAAACTTAGGTGATAGTTTTCATAAACTAAAACAAAATTAATAATTTAAACTAATCACTAATTAAAGATCTTAGGCTATAAACTAACAACATTAATCCAATCGATCATCAATAGAACCCTAGAAAATAAATGTTTCTTAATGAACAAATCCTAGAGAGAAAATAAATCTAATCACTATTCACGATTGATCACGTTTTTTACCTTTAATCTTCAAAACTTCGAAGGAAATTGCTGCTTTACTGCTGTTAGTATGATCATTTTACCGATAACTTTTGTCCGCCGAAAAGGTTGGTGGAAGAGAATATGCCGGAGGGAGAGAAGAAAATAAAAATAAATCGAGAAAGTCACGGGCGATCCATTATACCCGGAACAAAATTGTGAAAATCTAAAAAATCAGGACCATTTAGTTTTTTAAATCTGACGGTGGAGAACATCATGTGCCATAACGTGAGATGAAGGATGTCAGCGGATCCGTCCTCATCTTTTTAACAAATAAATCATTTGTTATGCTTAGTTTTACATATCCTTTAGAAAGTTTTCCAACGATATAAAATTTACAAATTTTCTTTCTTTAATTTGGGAGATATGTCAATTCTAAATTTTCTTATATTAGAATCTTTACCATCTACTTATGCTTTTATTTTGAGAAATGAAACAGGAGACTGCGAAGGAGGAAAAGCAGGACATGCAGCAAGCCTCGACCCACAAGAGGCAGAGGCTATAGGAATCTTGCAGACAGCAGTTTGGGCTAAGGAGAAACAGATTCAAAATTTCAGTATCGAGGGAGACTGCGAAAGCTATTTTAACTACATCAATGGACACAATGTAGGCATCTCTTGGCGTGCTAAAGCTTATATGAAGGAAGCAAACAAATTAGCTCAAGTCTATACCAATTTTTTGGGTTTTGTCTTTGTTCCTAGATTAGGAAATCAAGTGGCGGATAGCTTAGCTAAGTTTATTAGAAATGCGAACTCACCTGTTGAATGGGGAATGTTCCCTCCAGTTTGTAGTATCAAACATCTATTAGTAGATAAATCTAATATTGGGAATCCCCTAAATCCCATATTATATGGCTCTACTTCTTTTGTAACCTCGGCTCTTTCCTAGTCTTAGTTTCTTAATGCAGTATCCCATTTACAAAAAAAAAAAAAAAAAAATTCTTATATTATTAGACCTAAGGGCAAAAATAAATTACTAAAAAGTATTGCCTTAAAAATTGTGTAAATAGGATAATTCTTTTTTCCTGCGATGGAGGGAGCACAATACATTATACACTTGTAACTAACATATGATGGAGGGAGCACAATACATTATACACTTGTAACTAACATATGTTAATGAAAATGAGGCTCGTCGATCTGTGATTGTTTACCGTCACGTCTATTCATATATTGTCTGCCGACGATATCTTGAAGCTCTTTTGCACGACTACTTACACCGTTACTGGTATAAGCTTTGATCATGGTGCTGTATGTAACTTTATCAGGTTTGCAGCCACTCTTTTCCATCATTTCCAACACTTGTCTCATCTCAGCTAAACAGCCTAACCTTCCATAGGCATCGACCAAACAGTTAAAATACACAGTATCCAGCAGTATATCTGAGTTCTCAATGAACCTTAAAACACCTTCAATCTTTTCTTTCGCTCCTGCTCTTCCGTATGATCTAACAAGTGAGCAGAGTGTGACACAGTTCGGTTTAATACTTTCGGATCTCATTAGCCTGAACAAGTATTCCATCTGTTTTAGGTCTCCGGCTCTCCCAAAGGCGTCTATTACCACATTGTAGGTAACAATTGTCCACGAGAAGTAGTATTTTTGCATATACTCCATCACTGCACTCATCTTTTCGTAACTACCAGCCTTTCCATATGAATCCAGGAGTATGTTGAAAGTTTTAATGCTAGGACGGATACCTGCGCTCTGGAACTTCTCATAGCATCTCTCCATTGTTTCAATCTGCCCACTGCCACCAAAAGCTCTAAGAGTCGAGTTCATGGTCCAAACATCAGGTTGACACTCTTGCTCCAGAAGCATTTCCATGAGTGTAGATTCCATCTCTCCGAACCTATAAGAACATAACGAAATATAAATTTCATATGCTGAAGTAATTTTCTCTGCATCTTACCTAGCTCAGTTATATATATGGAACATGTTTATCATTAAAGTCATACAAAACTATACTTGCAACAAAATCATCTTCTGTTCTTATCGGTTTCAGTTCAGTCTGGTCTAAAGATTGCATAGAAACTAATGAAGCCGGAAATGTGTTTCAAGGTTTTTCACTATCCTCGTTTTCAAACCAATCCAGATCATAAAGACATGAACATAAGGAACTCTATAAATTATGAGGAAACTTGAAGACAGAAATCGATTGATACCTGCCTGCTTTCCCATAGGCATCGATGAGGGTGTTGTATGTGATGGTATTGGGCTTGACACCCTGTTCTGCCATGTCAGAGAGCAGAGTTTGCACATGGTCGAAAGCAAGGACTTGCAGACAAGATTTTATGAGAATGGAGTAAGTGAAAACGTCGGGCTTACAACCAGGTGTAACCTTCATTTGTTCGAGGAGAGAAAAGGCTTGATCTAAGAGGCCAGTCCTACTGTAGGCTGAAACTAGCGCCGTGTATGACTCATGAGTCGCCATACAACCTTCATCAATCATAGACTGAAAGAGCTCCTGGGCCTTCTCGGGTTGCTTGCATTTACCAAGCATGACTATGAGCTTTATGTATATACCAGGATTAGGGCGGTACCATAGCTGCTCTTGCAGTAGCTCAAATACCTAGAATACAAAATACCAAGAGATAACATATATGAAGAGGAAGCCGCGAGTAATTCTATCCAGGGTGTAGAAAAACATGGTTAATGGGAAACAATATACAAAAAAAAAAACTAATGCTTGTAAATAGTTTGTTCTTTAAAAATAAATCCATTTCAAAATAAATTTTAGCCTTAATTCTAACAGTTGATGTGCAACAAAACACAATAACGAAAGGGAATTAAAAAAAAAAAAAAAAAAAACCTTGAGAGCAGATTCCCAACGCAAGGCAGAGATTCTTTCATGAAGAGCTTCAAGAAGAGTTCTAGGTAAGAGTTTGTTAGAATTAGTGGGACCTTTTTTCTTTTCAATTATAGCTTTAGTTGCTTCTCTTCTCAGTATTACAGATATAGCTTTTTTAGAAGCTATCTTATTATTCACTTCTTCTTTTCTTTCTCTAGATTCTCTCTCTTTCTCTCTATCTCTATCTCTATCTCTTTCCCCTCTCACATTTCTGATGCTGTTTTTGTTTTTTTCTGTTAAGTTATTACTATTATTATTATCAACTGTTGTACAAGTAGTAGTAATGGATGTTAAAGAAGAATATGGGTCATTTTGATTTGAAATGGGTCGGGATTGGATGAATTTTGGTTTCATATATGGGCGTCTTTCATGATGATGATGATATGCAGAAGAAATTGAACTTCTTCCGCTGAAAGAAGAAGAAGCCATGATTCAGATATCCTCCTCCTTTCTTCTACTACTTATCATCGGGAAGTTGTTAAGGAGCACTTGTGTCTGGATATGGGACGGGTTATGTGCAGATAATGATGGGCCGTTCATGGGCATCCACTCGATAATCAAATGGGGAATTTAGGGTTAGGCTCCATCCATGGGTTACTCATAATATCAGGCTCCTAGTTAAGAGAATTTTAAAACCAGCCCTGAATTAAAATTAAGAATCGTGACAATGCCATTCTTCGTAACGCCAAAAATATCTTGACAAATATACTGCGCATGGATATGGTTTTGGTATTTTGGCCTTCACTACACTTGGGGAGTTTGGAGAAGACGTTATAACCGTTTTGAAAAGATTGAAAAATTGTTTTGCTAGTCATGATACTCATTCTAGAATAGGTAGTTTTATTTTTCATAGAATTGGAATTTCTATCCAAAAGGGTGTTGGTTCCCAGCTTGTGGCCAAGCTACCCACCAACTCTTGTAATTTATTTTCTTGTGATTAATAAACAAATCAAGAATTCATCGGCATTTCTTCTTCGTTTTCATGAACAGGTACGTTTTCATTAGATTTAGATGTTGTTCAATGGTTTCTGATTTTTTTTTTCTTCTGAGAATCAGATTTACGGTTTCAAAACCCTAGAAATAATTATCTTATCTCTCTTTTCTTTCAATTTTTTCTTAATCACTTGTCATCTTATTTCAGATTCAAAGAATTGAGTGATACTGCACAATATAAACAGCGATTCAGATTCAACTGAAGATGTTTGTCAGCATGTTTGTTTGATTCAACTGTGGTTGGAGTTTATCTCAACTGCAGATTTGAGTTTCCTTTGGTTTCTCGTTAGTGCAATTTGTATCGCCTCCACTCTTATTTTTGCTGGTAAAAATAATTTGAAGATGTTTGTATGCATGTTTGTCTGGTTCAACTGCAGAATTAAAAATCAACTAATTTTATTTTCTCACTATCTCAACTGCAGATTCAGATTCAATGTTTTTTAGAAGATGAGAGGTAGAAAGAACACCGCTGAAGAAGATCCAGCATTAACAGGTACTATTAAGATTCAATCAACTAATTTTCCCTTACGATTGTGGATAAATCACCACTGCTTGGTTAGAGAAAATCTCAGTTCTTAAATGATTATAATCGAGTGTATTTTGCTTACAGAAGAGCCTTTGTAACTATCAGTTACATATTTAAAAAACTCACCACTGACTAATAGTTTGTATCTAGCTTATAGCCTGTGTAACTTAAAGTTTTGATGAGTGCCAAATATTGCATATTTCTACACCTTTTTATTGGCATTTAACTCATCTTTTGTGCTCAGAAATCAGATATTATCCCATTCTGTATTTTCTTTGTTTTCAAGAATAAGTATTTGTACTAATTAATTTTGTGTTTTTAGGTAGTAAATAAAGCTCGGAGAAATTGAGGAGCCAAAAGAGCAGAAAATTGGAGGCAAGCGTCTATGGAGCAGAAAGCCAAAGCCCGCGCACGCATCAGTTGCAACCCAACGAGTAGCAACCCATTTACAAGACATGGGCTTGAGCAGTCCAAGGCCCGACCCACGACCCGGATCCAAGCCCGTCCCTTCGGAGCCGTTAGATTCGAGCCATTTTCATCCTACGGTCGCATCGGCCTACGCATCGATCTCCGCTGCATCCAATGGTCGCTCCACCCTACACATCAAAACTTTGCTGCACCCGCTTCACACCACATCCACCTACACCTACACCCATCGACCAAACGATCCCTTCTCCATTTCTCTTTTCTTTCCCCCGACAGTTTCCGAGAAGCCATCACCTTCTTCTTCCCCGACCATACCATGGCAAAGCCACCACCTCACCACCTCCATCATCTCCTTA
Organism: Papaver armeniacum; assembly: GCA_023531295.1. Taxonomy (NCBI): domain Eukaryota; kingdom Viridiplantae; phylum Streptophyta; class Magnoliopsida; order Ranunculales; family Papaveraceae; genus Papaver; species Papaver armeniacum. The sequence goes on along the minus strand of JAJJWW010013570.1, from coordinate 194,332 downwards.
CCCTGACAACAGCACCTGCTCCGCCATCCCTATTTCGACCTATCTCCATCAGTAGCTTCTTCCATACCTTAGAAGCTAGGGTTGAGATAGTTGAAATTAGGGTTACATCAAATCAATGGGTCAGAGACGAGTTAGCAGAGGAAAGAGGTTTGGGTTGTTGTTTACTTGTCATTTCGAGTGATTGTGAGTATAAACTGTTGTTCTTCATGTGAGAGAAAAACAGAGTCAAATTTTAGGGTTTTATTTTTGTAAAACTAATTTGAATTTTGTTTAATTTATCTGCATGATGTTCTAAGTAATTGACTAGGGTGTAGATAAAACCCCTGATTTAATGTCAAATTGATTTGATTCTCAAAGTGTTCTAGTAGTTTGCAATGCTTAGAAGTATAGTTAACCTTTGAACTGAGCTCTCCTGTGATCAATGGTACTGTAAGAAGACCATTGATACTAGGGGTTAGTAAGGGGAGTGAGTTAAACAATTATCCATAGGAAGCCTTCAAGGGAAGGAACTAGAACACAATGAGAATTGGAACTATCTAGCATAGGATTAGGAGGTGAATTCTATCACCTTAGTGCCACTCAACTATCTGTTATACAACCCTTTTGCTTATTTGTTGCCTTAGATTAGAACAACAAAACAACATTGGTATTACCTCTTAGAAATCAGTTAGGAAAGCCCTGGGATCATCCTTCACACTCCATTTCCCTGTGGATTGACCTGTACTTGCCCCTGCCTCCAACAGGCACTGTGCACTTGCAGTATTACACGTAGGAAAACATCTTTCAAATCCTACCAAGTTTGTATCTAGCTTATAGCCTGTGTAACTTATAATTTGTATCTAGTTTTTGTTTGTGGTTAGCTTGTAACTGATAGTTACACATGCAAAATGAACTTGTGCAAATATCATAGGGATGTGTAATTTGTATTTACACATGCAAAAAATGGGGTGTGTAATATGAAGTTCCAGCTTCATAAGCATGTATAAGTTAAAGTTACACCTTCATATGGATGTGTAAAATTAAGTTACACCACACATTACAACATGATTCAGATTGTGTACTTGGAAGATACACATTCTTTGTAACATGATTATAATTTTGCAAATTAAAAAGAGTGTATTTGATAAGTACAAAACATACTGATTCATACTATTTTGTTGTGTGATGTGGACAGGAAAGTTAAGACATTCGTTCAAGGCAATTCTGGATTTGGTGAAAGAAATAAAACAGATATGGCTATCTGAGAGAGCTGAAAAGTATCTTAGGAAAGCACCTTAAGGTAAGCTTGTCATGTTGTATTACAAGGAATATGATGATGCTACTCCAAAGAAAAACGAAACAAATCACTAGTAACAAACACGGGGTTGTAAAGCTGTTAAATTGCTTTGATCGAGATGGTAAGATACCCTGTTCATTCAAATTTGGAGATAAGTTTATACAGTCTACACGTGAAAAGTGTGCTGGTATACTTGCCATGAAAAGGATTTGGAAGTAAAAAAAGGTCAGAAGTTGTTAGAACAATTTACTCTAAATAAATTGGATGACAACGTTTTATTCAACAAGTACTTTTCTGATATCAAAGAAACAGCACATCCAACGGTAGTGAGCAAGAAGAAAATTATAGAGACGATAATACAAGTTATGAACAAAAGTAGAAGAACAAAACTTGATAATGAGCATGTAGTATGTTTGATAGGTTTGTAGCTGTGTTGTGTACTCTTTTTCGGCGACATAGATGCTAGCGCAGTGAATGTGCGCTTTCTTGTTCTTGTCAAAACTTATGAAACTGTGCTCAAGGTGTCGTGACCCGATTTAGTACACGAGTACTTATTTAACCAAATTCTAGATAATGTTGATTATGCTTCAAACGTAAAAGCTTGTGTGCCATACCTACTGGTAAGGATAATATTTTTACTTGATTGTTGATCAAGTAGTTTTACTTACATTGTAGATATTTTTTGATGATCGACTAATTAAATTGATTGATAGTTTATATGTTGCAGATCTTGTTTGTTGCGCACACAAAAGCAGGCTTAATCCCAAAAGTTGCAAACAACGAACAAAAGATCCCAAGGGTTAGAAGGTCGGACGTGTTACAGATATCAGATTTCATATCTGGTGCAAACATCACAGTGTTTTCAGTAAGTGTTTTCTATTACTTATATTTTGTATAATTAAGGTACAAATGCATTTGGTAGTTACAAAATCAATTTTTTCATGTGTAGCTACTAGTTACACGTGCAAATGAGCTTGTGTAACTGATATTTACACATGCAAAATATCACCAGTGAATTCAATTGGATTGTATATATGGCATGTGTAACTATAAGTTACATATGTAAATGAGCTTGTGTAACTATAAGTTACACATGTATGATCTTATCTAGAGGTTTACATGGTCAGTTTCGGTTTGGTTTTTGCTCAAACCAAAACCGAAACCATTACTCCCGGTTTTTTGATTTTTAAAACCAAAACCGTGCCATTAACCAACGGTTTCGGTTTTTAGTTTTGCCGTTGGTATTCGGTTTCGGTTTAACCATTATTTGTCAGTTTCATGTAATTAACAGTTAAAAAAAATATATATATACAAAAAAAAATAATGAAAGATTAAAATATAGTTACACAAAAAATTACACATAAAACTGCATATAAAAATTAAATAAAATTAAATATAGACATTTATAGTTTACATATATGGATAAAATTAAATATAGTTAATCTAAGTTAGATCTAATGGTTGACATTAATTACATCAAAGCTAATCGGTTTTACCGTTGGTATTCGGTTTGGTTTGTATATCAAACCAAAACCGAAACCGTTACTCTCGGTTTTTATTTTTTTAAATCAAAATCAACCATTAGTAAATGGTTCTGTTCGGTTTTCTTCTAATCGACTTGGTTCGGTTCGGTTTTAGCGAATAACCGTTACCATGTAAAACCCTAATCTCACCACTGAATCCTACTGAATTGCATATTTAGTTGTAAGTTACACATGTATTTTTGCTCTCTTTTTTTAACCTCTCTATCTGTTAAATGCAGCCAACTGCTAGCTTTGTAGATGAGTTATCACAGCTTGAAAAGCAGCTTGGTATACAACCTTGAAATCAAGAAGGAAACAACTTAAAGGGTGGATGCGAGACAAAACGATTGAGAATGGAAATCTGAAAGACGAATTTCTAGCAAACAATGAAAAGTTTGAAAAAAGTACGAGCACTTTCCAGAGCGGGGATGAGAAAAGAGGACATTTCCAGCACACCAGATTTCGATATGCATATTTTATGTTGCGAGATTATGAAATCAATTGGTGTTGAACCTTACGCAGTGTCCCAGGAACAGACTATGCAACACGAAGATGGTGGTGAAGGACATGGAGTGACTGAGCATCAAGCAACTGGTGTTGATCCTATTAAAGAGTCCGAGGAAGAGAGCGAGCAAGACGAAGATGACGGGGAAACTTCCTTCTAACAAGAGTGTAAGTGGTTGTTCTTAGTGTATTTTTTTTAAACTTAATAATATAAACATCTTAATTAAACAACCATTATATTGTTTATCCTTTCAATCTTTGTGAAGTTCCATGTATTAGTCTTGAAGCTGGAAATACTCCCAGATTTTTACAAGGTCAAACAGCTGGAGAGGAGGGCAAAACACCTCGCGTAACCTACAGTTGCAGTTTGAAGAGTGTTACACATAACAAGAAAAATCCCACTCCAAAGAAAAGGCCCACTCCAAAGAAAAGGCCCACTCCAGAGAAAAATTTAACTCCTGCAGATGTTGTTGACGAGTCATAGAAGAAAGCCACAGAAGGTGTTGTTGTAGATGAGCCGCAGAAGAAAGCCGCAGGTGAGGAGAAACTTGCAAGTGAAGAAGGTGTTGTGGATGAGTTGTTGCAGAACAAAACCGCATGTGAAGATATACCTGCAAATGTTGATGCCTCGTTACCAGAGAAACCCACAAATGAAGAGATACTTGCAAGTGTTGATAACAATTTTGTGATAACTGCTACAACTCAGCCAACACAAGGTAATGACTCTTTGGTGATAACTGCTACAACTCAGCAAACTCAGGGTGACAATCCATAGAACTACATGTTTGTGAGAATATGACCTAACCTTGAAATGAAAGATGTTGAAGTAACTGAAGTGCTAGATCAGGTTGTCAACGACATTAACCAAGGTGAACGAAATTCTGAACATGGACCTGCAAAGATGGAGAATCCAGAACCTAGCTCCAGTGGTAACTATATTTTCACACACTATTCCTTGGGTAACTTATTATGATTTTTTTTGATGTTACACTTTGTATAGGCATGTATAACTTAAGGTTACATATTATTAGAGATTTTATAGATGTTATAATGCAAGTGTAACCTCTTTGCAGGTCTGGTTACACTTTGTACATGCATCTGTAACTTCAGGTTACATATAGTATAAACTGCCATTGTATGGCTTTCTGTTACACAGGATATGCAAGGCATTCTGGTTACACAAGCTGATGCAACTTTTTTGATTCTCCCTATTTTTGTTGTTGCACAGCTCAAACTCAGCAGAACCTTGGTAGTGATCAACTCACTTTTAGCCTTTGCATAGATAAAACTCCAAAACCTGTCGGAGAACTAGTCAAGCAAGTTGGGAATAAACAAAGCCAACTAGGAATCATACAACAACGCAATCTGAGGAGTAGAAAAACTGAAAAACAAGATCTCAAATAGTATGAAAGAAATCCAAAGAAGAATAAGGGTATTGCTAATGACGAAACAATGGATGCAGTTCTGGAAGAAGATGATGGAACAACGAGTAAGGACGTGGAAGGTTCTACAATAATTGAAAAGTTGGATGATTGAACAATGAGCAAGGATGTGGAAGGTTCTACAACAATTGAAAAGCTGGATGGCGCTCAAAAGCAGACAGTAATTGAGTATTTCAATACACATCCCAAAACGTAAGTAAAAATAACCGAAACTGAAGAACTTATGCTTGATTCTGTTATGGTATTTAAATGTAGATGTTAATATTAAACGTTGTATCTTATTACTAGATTTTGTTATGGTGTTTAATTGTTTCTTCTTTCTAATATACACACATTACTTGGATGGAATACAAAAGCGATGTTAGCCCGCTCTTTAATATAACTAGAGAACTTATGCTTCATCTTACTAAGAAAGAAGAAAACTTGGAGTCGGAATTCATTGATTTCGACACTAGCAGGTTAAGGAGGAAAGATGAACTCAAACCCCAAGTATGAAAAAGCGATATTCCTCTCGCCGAAAATATATGTAAGTACTTCAAAAAAATTTAAATCTTCTTGTATGTAACTTCAAAAAAGGTTATGTAACTTAAAGGTACATATGATAGTGGAATGTGTAATCTTGGGTTTACATAATGTGTAATCTGAGGTTACATATGCATTTATAATGTGTAACTTATAGTTGCACATCCATATTTTTCAAGTGTAAACCCAAGATTACATGTGTAACTTCTGGTTACAAATTCATTAATGCATCTATAATTATTGGTTTATTGCATGTGTAACTTTAGGTTACACATTGTCTACGCTTTAAAATAAATTTTGTGTTTGATATTCCAAATGGTTTATGGAGGAATCTTTTCTGAACAACGATGGTAATCTCCAGAGATTTTGGATTCCTAAGATTGCTAAGGACTTTTCTGAGTGTCGCGGCCCAGTCAGAATGTTCGCACCAATGTGTAACAACAACACACACTACACACTACTGGAGTATGACTTGAGAAGCGCTGTGTAACGCCCCCAAAGCTAGCAGCTGACCAAACCAAGATATTAACTATAAAATGAGGCACTAACGATCTAAAACATCTATTTAAAACACTAAGAAAGAATTTCTAAACAAAGATTAACCCGAATCTAAACCCTCTCTGAAATAAATACAAGAACTCATCTCAAATGATGCATATACAATAGTGAGTTGGTTTACAAATAGAATATAAACACAAAATAAACATAGCGGAAGCTAACAGACTAATGAAACCAACTCCTCGAAGCTTTTATCGCCACGTGCACATTTGAATCTGTCTCTGAAACTGAAAGTGGGAATGCGTGAGCACATCATCCCTAAAAGGGGTGCCCAGTAGAAATAACAACTAACTTTCAAGTAATCACTAGAATGATTTAAAAACAATACAGGTTTTACTGAAAACCGTTAAAACGCGGAATACAAATAAAACATATTAGAATAATAATAATTGTACTGAAATATAAAGTTTTACCAACCAATAAACCGGCAAACATTCACAACATAAATAATAGTTGAACGACGTCTTCCTTCGGAGTAGCAAGGCATTACTGTTGCGGAAGCTTCAATGATCATTAAAGTACCGTGAGGTTTTCCGACCTCGAAGTCATAAACGATATGTAGCTTACCAGTACCTCATTCTACGCGCACTCTACATATCAAGTCATTCTCTCTAAACACCAGAACATAATATAATAGCTTTTGGAAGCAATTTAAAAGAACAGTAAACATCCATGTATGAGACATGCGTTGCCCGTACAGAAATAAAGAAAATAATATTCAGTGACGTGTCACACACCTATTAGTTTATTAGTGGCAACAATTTTCACTCCTTTAGCACATAAATATAGATATACCTTTGGGTATATTTATTAAATACCCCTAGTTTTGACACCCAACAAATATACCCTTATAAAACAATACAAATACCCCTATCATTTAAATACCTTATCCATTAAAAAATAGATTACCTTAATACCCTCACTTACAATATTATTTACATTTAAAAATCTTATCCATTAAAAATAGATTTTTCTATTATTTCATTTCACCACCACCAAATGCACCGCCGCCACCACCACCAATCCGCCGCCACCACCACCACCGCCACCACCACCACTCCACCACCACTTACTAAATACAACCACCAATAATATTCCATCACCGCCACCACCACTCCACCACCGCCACCACTTACTAAATACAACCACCACCACCGCCACCGCCGCCAATATTAGGTGTCAACAACTGAAGTTGATCCAAAAAATCAAAAGTTCAAAAATATTTGTCAAATTTGGTTGTTGATTCCCTAAAACTAAGGTCAATTTCTATTGTTGATACACAAATATTGGTTGTTGATTCCATTTTTCCATTGTTGATACACAAACATTGGTTGTTGACTCCTTACACAAGATCAATTTCTATTGTTGATACACAAATATTGGTTGTTGATTCCATTTTTCCATTGTTGATACACAAATATTGGTTGTTGATTCCATTTTTCCATTGTTGATACACAAACATTGGTTGTTGACTCCCTAAACTAAGGTCAATTTCTATTGTTGATACACAATTATTTATTGTTGACTCCTTACATTAAGATCAATTTCTATTTTTGATACACAAACATTGGTTGTTGATTCCATTTTTCTATTGTTGTTACACAAACACTGGTTGTTGATTCCATTTTTCTATTGTTGATACACATACACTGGTTGTTGACTCCCTAAACTAAGGTTAATTTCTATTGTTGATACACAAATATTTGTGTATCTTGGTGAGAGATATAAAATAACAGCCATTGTATGGAAACACATTTTAGAAACAGCCTCTAATTGATATATATACTGAAATACAAAAGATTTCCAATCAAGACAATCTAAATGAAACCAGCATAAACATTTATGTACTAAAATTATGAACTTGACGTGAATCGAACACGCATCTTCTGACGTGGAGTCAGGTGTGTTACCATTACACCACAAGTTCGTCAAAAAATAACTACCTCAATGCTTCTGCAATTCAACTCACACTATTCAAGCAAAAGAAATTGTTAAATCATACATGTAGTTATGGTTTGAAAACTAAAACTTGGAATCAACAAATCATAGAGATATGGAGTCACGCACCTTTGGGATATCGCATACATCTTTTCTACAACCCATTTATGCATTCCCTGCTCAACTGCAAACCACCAACAAAATCAATCTCTATTCAAACTCCTGCTGCTAACTCAATTTCATTATCTCAAAGACCACCAGTTTACAAACTTCAACTCCATATCCTGCAATACCAGACCACCAGTGCCAGTTGCATTATAAAACTTAGCAGCAATAACTACCCTAACCATTTATGGCATAAATGGAATCAATAACAATAGTTGATCCATAAAAAATGGCATCAACAACAATAGTTGATCCATAAAAAATGGCATCAACAACAATAGTTGATTCCGTTTATGGCATCAACAACAGTAATTGATCCCCTAAAAACTGAAGTCCAGAGATCTTTCTACCATGGAAGTTAATACAAGAACTATACCTGTAAAATGGATCTGGAACAAAGTATTGACATCATTTTCATGTATCATAGCAACAAATAACCAACAACCACCAAGCTCAACTCATCCAAAATCAACCAACACCAAGCAAACACCACTCCCTTCTCTTTCGGACATCAACAATAATACCTCCTTCTTCCAAAACCACCAACTCCTTCATCAAACTCGAACAACTTGAACCATGGTAACATCACATCCATCACCCACCATGAGTTCACAGCTCAACCTCCAACACCATAACCTCAAATTCACTCACCCGCAATACCAACAAGAAACATTAATTTCTTTGATATTAAGATCACACCTATCTATCTTCAATAATCAATTTTCTTACCATATCACTAATTTTTCAGATCTGAAAATTAACGACATCGAAATTATCAAACTTAAATCTGAAGTTTATTGGTTCAAATGAATTGTTGTGAATCGGTGTTGGATAGTTGTTGTTGATGATCTCACTCAAACCATTCAAACCTCTTTCTTGAATCTCACTGGGAAAAAAATAAACAAAAACGTGGAGGTAGAGATACTGATGGTGGTAATGTTGATGGTGGTGGTGGTAATTAATAGCGTCGGAGATACAGATGGTGGCTGCAATGAAGATGATGGTGGCAGATTTGATTTCAAGATCTAAAACTAAAAGAAATAGAATCTAACAGAGATAAATCGAAACCAATTTTAGTGATAGATCTGCAACTAATAGTGGAGGAGGTGTGGTGACGATGGCAAATGACGGAGATGATGGTGGTAGGTGGTAATGATGGTGGTTGTAGTTGCAGAAGTTCTCGTTGATTCATCGATCTACATAGATTGTTTAGGAGGTGGTGGTGATAGAACTGGTGGTGGTGGTGGATTTGGGGGAAGTATAAGAGGTGATGATAGAACTGGTGGCGGGATAAGTGGAGGTGGCGCTGGAGTTGAGGCAGAGACGATGAAGATGAAAAGTTATCTGAAAATGAAAACCGTTTTTCTTTAAAAACATAATCAATATGAGGGTAGATTTGTAATGTTGCATAATCTTTAATGGACCCCTGATGGGCTTTGGATGGAGAGGGGTATTTTTATTGTAGGATAAGGGTAGTTGTGTAGCCCGTCAAAATTGAGGGCAATTATATAATTCCCACTATACCTTTTGGGCAACCACATCACACACCAATCAAAAGGAAACCTTCTCCCTTTCATGCTAACAATAAGTAAAGATTGTAACCACTTTCCAGTCAATGGAAAGAATCACTTTTTAAAAATAAGTTAATACTCCAAAAACACAGATATTAGTTGTTTCTAAAGATCCAAGCTCATCCCAAAATGTAAAAGAAAACTAGTTTGTATTACACACAGATAATACATGCGTACACTATCATATAGTAACAAAGATATGCATGAATTTCACAAAAGATAGATTTATAAAATAATAATGAATACAAGAGAGTTCGTTATCGATTCCCACCTCTTTAGATGACAAGCCTCGCCTACCTTTATATCTACAATCCACTGGTTCGTCTTTGAATCGATCGTTGTTAATAAAGAGTAACTGTTAATCACATAAGCAGTCTAAAGATTAGCTAAAAAGGCTCATACAATGCTCATATCATAATCTCATACAATTCTCTAGTTACAGACTAAGTGAACTATTTAATGGTTCTAGGCCAATTTATGGTTTTACACCTTTTCATTATCTATCTTTAACACATCTAAGGTTTACTAATTGAAATGGAATGGTTATATAGTCTATTGAATAAGTCTTATGAATATCTACAACTTTGTAGAAGGAACCAAAGGTCAATTCGGAGCATAAGGGTCCAATTCATCAAAATAAGAAACCTAAGCCTAAGCCCAAGACCACTAAGCAAGCCCATTAACTAAGGTCCAGTCCATCTAAGGTCAACTAACGGTCTCTAACAGTTAAAGGGCCAACTAACAGTCAACGTCGATAGTCAAGATCAAGTCCACGACAAACGGGTCAACACGGTCAAGGTCCACTGAGTCAAGTCTGGTCAAGATAGGTAACTCGGTGAGTCAAAACGATTCAACTCATTTAGATATCTGAGTCAGGGTAATCTAGGTCATTCAGGTTCTGACTGAGCTGAGAAGCTCAAGGCCAAAGCCCTGCACAGGCCAGAGCCATCGCTCATGCCTAAGAATACTAATGCACAAACAAGGTGCAACACCTAACCTGCCAAGACTAAGATGATGCAATACACAACAAGCCAAACAGACAAAACAACTCCTACTCCTTTAAGAATTCAGTTCAATCTAAGCAACAACCAAACTCAGTTTCAACCCATCTTTTGTTCTAACTTCACCATACTACAACTAAAACTCTCATTCCTGTCACCATCTCTATTCGTTCAGTTGCAACTATAATATCAGTTCTTCAACCACTCTGTCATATTCTAAACACTCACATAAACTTCAATCCAGTTAATACTCATCAATAACACCACTTTCTATTCATCTAATCTTTATATTTGTATCTTCAAGTCCACCATAGCAACCCACACTAACACCAAAATGTCTTAGCCACAATCAATTCCATTCATCCTTGGTTATCAGAATTTATGTTTTCTGCAACACAGTTCAATTGCACAACTCAATAATATCATTACCTCATTCATGTTCATCACCTGCGGCTCCATCTCCCGACAACACCAACATCAACACTTGTAGTATTGATTCATCTTCACTCACAGACATACCCTTCATTAACAGTACCAAAACCATCACACAATATCCCTTTACACAATCCCTGTCACAAACTTGTTCTTCTAATTCACACAGACCCTTCACCGGATTTCAATTCATTCATCACGACTCCAATTCCCAATTCTTCTTCATCAGTAATTCTCATCTCAAAAACCTAATCCCTATCACAAACTTGTTCTTCTAATTCACACAGACCCTTCACCTGGATTTCAATTCATTCATCACAGACTCAATTCCCAATTCTTCTTCATCAGTAATTCTCATCTCAGAAAACCCAATCCTCAACTTCAATTTGTCAAAACCCTAACTTGGAACTCCATTATCTTAAAGAAACTAAAATTAAATCCTATAGAACCATCTAGACCTCAATCAAACACAAACCCATCATAATAATTCAACCAATCAATCAAATCAAATAATAAACTCCCGAATTAATAAAACCCAAATTTACCTGATTTCGATTCAGCATCAGAATAGCTTCATCTCATCAAATCAACAACAACCCCTCTTCTTTTCATCCATTAATAACACTATATTCTCACTGGTTCTACACAAACCCTACTTCAGAAAACCCTAACTTCAATTTACCATCAACATCACCTTCTTCTTATCCTGGAACTCAAAAAATCTCATCTCTAACCTCATCTTCATCGATTCATCATGCTACCTAACTTTCTATGGAAAACTCACACATAAAAGAACTCAGTTCATCTGAACTGAAATCGACAAAGAGGAGAAGAGAAAGAACAGGGAAGAAGATGAAAGAAGAAGGAAATAGAAGAATAAAAGAGAAATGAGTTTCTCTCGACACGTTTTGGTGATAAGGCCAACCAAAATGATAAAGGCACCCAAGAAATTGATAAGGGCAGCCAGGCGGTTTATCCATGAAATGACAATTTTACTCTTCGTACTAATCCAGTGATATCTTCTTCGTCCGGTATCCAAATGACACGTTCGAGTAGTCTATTTCGCATAACTTTTCGAGACCTATCCAACGATACTAGTTTCGTATCTAAACTAATGTCATACTAATTCTATAAATCAACGATCATGTTAAACTAATCGAGCCATTAGAGGCTAAATCGTATCTTGACTGGTCTAATAGCATTGACGAGTTGAGGGTCTTTACAATCTCCCCACCTTATACATTTTCGTCCTCGAAAATGTATACCGTCCTTCCGATCTTCAAAAACTCCCCACCTTTTAGAGAAAACTATCTCTCGACTAAATGCAAGTACTGCTCATACTTACAAAAGCGTGAAAAATCAACTCATTTTAAATGAGTTCGAACAACAAGAAATCAAACACAAGCCTATATGGTTTTTTTCTACAACTAAGATTTATAATTTGTAGCTCAGTTCAAAAGACTAATTTCTATTTCATAATATGATTGTCTTTAAGCTCACTATGGTGAATTTGATTCTAACACATAAGTATGTCTAAGTTCTCCACGCTAAAGTTATAGTCTAATATTATTAATTTATTAATTTGATGTAGTGTATTCATATAACTAATATCAAATTTGATTTCACGTAAATCTATAATATCTGATATTTAAACTTACTGTTATACTATATATACAAATTTTTCCAAATATTATTATCTACTAGAAATTTGCTATTAACAAAATTATTGGAACATTATTATTAGTAGTGTTACTATTTTCCATATCTTTATTATCGTCGTTATTGGTTTGTTGGTAGTCCTATTGGTACACCAAATCTTAACTTTCTAAATATAACTTTACATTCACGCAAGGATCAATGTACTTGATTTTATTTATTCTTATTAAATCCGCATAATATGTCTTGTTAAGTATTAGCGTTGGTAACTCAATATTATTTAATTTTAAGTCTACATAAAATTGTAATGTGTTCTAATAAACAATCTTTTTATATTTCTATTAACGTAGAGTATCCCACTGTTTATGGGTGAAAACTACTCCTGCTGGATTTGGTAATTTGGGGTGTGTGGATGAGGAATGAATCTAAGCCCCTAAACAAATGCACTGCGCGGTGAGTGCTTGTAGATTCGGAAATCAATTTGTGCAAGTCCGGCCTAAACCAAGAAATGGCCGTTCCAGACTTGTTTCGGTCACAAAGTGAAGGAGATGGGGTTGATCTTAGGGAGGGAAGCGAAGAAGGTGTTGAGATTGTGAAGGTGTTGGCTTGCTTATGACTTGTAACAGAAAGCTGAACCGGCTTACAGGATGCAAGCTATCAGTTCCGGTGTTTTGTATTAACACTTGGTTTCTGTTTTTTGTCTAGACTTGCTCTTGTTTTTCTCCTGTGTTGGAAAATAGGGAGGAGAACCTATTTATACAAGTCATTGAGCCTTATTCACGTTTCTCGTGGGAAGTGGAGGAAGTGGAGTGATGGAGTAGTGGAGGTGTGTGTTGGTGTTACACAACTAGTCTTGCCCACTTCTCCTGTCATCTCTAACCGTCCATGACTTCCTGACACGTTCTTGTGATGGCGCGTTGCACGCTGCACGCTGTAAACCGCCACCAATACCCCGATGTATCCCCCATTTGTGACATGATTGATGTCCGGAATGTGTGGATCGTGGATCCACGAAAGGTAGCATGTAATCTTTGAATTGAATAATCACGTTATTCGGAAGTTGATACTTGTGAAGTATCATGTGTATTTTATGCGTGTACCGCATCCCGGTGTGGTAGAGTGATGGGTGGTGATTACCATGACGCCTCACCGACTCGCTTAACTCCTGACCAGGGTTGTATAACCAAGCTGGTGAAGTTGGACGGACGAGATGATCTTTGAGACACTCATCTGCGACCGTTAATGAATTAGGGTTTTTGAAGAGGTGCGCAAGCATCACTCTTCAGCTTGGTCGAAACCAAGAATGGGATATAATTTTGACAAGGCCGACCGTGCATGTGTGTAGAAAACATGACAGTGTAGGCGCCTATACCCATTACCTCAAGAAAGTATGATCTGGGACACTCAATTCGTCCGGTGAAGTTGAGTGGTCGTGATCAATTTGTGACAGAAAACCAGTGCCGCAAGAGCCGCGCGTCATGCCCACTTCGGGCGCACGTTCCAAGATGACCAATCTTGGTCGGTCTTGGCCGATTGGTTTGGTGTGAAGGTGGTAGGCTGGTGTTCACGCCTATACCTGAATATCCCATGAAAACGTGATCTGAGCCATCCAAATCGTCTGGCGAAGTTGAGCGGTCGAAATCAGTTTGCGGTTTGGGAGGTGCGACCACGCTAGTTTGGGCGCGCGTCTTGGAATGACCAGGCGTGATATGCCTTGGCCGATCGGGTGAGGGGATAGATGGGTCCACGGTGGTCATGTTGGTATGACCGACCTCGCTTAATCTAATCTTGGACCCTCCATTCGCATCGGGAGAAGATGGACGCTCGTGATGCTCAAAACCCTAATTTTGGGTTTCAAGGCCGTATGCCAATGCTTCATTCGGTGTACGAATTGAGATAACCAACCATGGTTGGTCCCGACCGATTGGTCGGGTATGTAGGCGGGCCCACGGTGATTGTGTTGACATGCTCCGGCCCTTTGAATCTATATCTACACCCTCCATCTATACCGCGAAGATGGATGGTTAAGACTGCTTTGCGACACATGTAATATGCCGCAAAACCCTAATTTTAGGGTTTTCCGCCCATACCGCTATGGTTTGGACGTTTTTGGCAAGCTAGGCCAATTGGAGGGAGGCCGACCATGCGGGGTCCGCGTTGGTTCGACAATGGATATTCCATACCGCTTGGGGTGATGGAATTTATCCGGGTCATCCAATCATGCTTGTGGAGTTGGATGATCGTGATCATATCCGATCGATACGGTCGGTCCGGATGCTCAATCGGGCTAGTATAACACACCGAGAGGGGCTCAATCGGGCTAGTATAACACACCGAGAGTCACCAGACGGGTATTTCGTACATGGTTTCATTATAATGCTTGGAGGTTCGTGTTGCTCTCGTAAGAGCGACACTCGATCGTCATGCCGCACCGATAATGAGTACAGAAATATAAGGCCGATTGCGCATTAATTAATAATGCTAGAAATTCACAGGGTATATGGGATTGTTGCTACATGCTCCAACCTGGATGAATTTCGTGTATTTACAGAATGGGATTGTTGCCACATGCTCCATTCTTGGTGAATTAAGTGAGGGAGTATCCAACACTTATTAATGGCTTTATCTTTTACAAGATGTCAGCGCATAGTTTTTTGGTTTTTACAATTTTAACCTTAAATGAAAATCCACCATCAATATTAAGTTCCCTGCCTAGCACATAATGGTTACACTATTGTGGGGTAGGCATGAGATGGTGACATACATATGTGAGAAAGACAGGATAAAAGAAGTTTACCCGGAAGAGTATTGACCGACCGCTAGTCGCCCACGCCGTTGTGCGTGTATGGAATCCTTTGGTGGGACCGGTTTCCTTCTTTGGGTATTTGAATCAGAAAAGGAATCCAAAAGAGGTATCATTGTTCTATTGGGATTCTTCTAATTTTTGTCTATAAAAGAGACCAACCCCTTTGCTTTTTCTCACGAATTTTTTTTTTTGTTTGGCTGCTCCCCGCGTGATCTTCTTTGCCGCTTGCCGACTGCCGCTGACGGAGCTGCCGTCGCCGGAATCTGCCGCCGTTCGTCCAAGGTAAGTGTCGTTTTTTTGTTTTTTTTTTAGGAAAAACCCTAATTTCTTAGGTAAAATCCTTTGATAGATACATCATGATTAGGTCCTCCACCTAAATTGATAGCAAAAACGCCCGTGATTGCTTAGTAAAACAAGCCGTGAATCCATGTTGTTTTTGCTTCCTTTTTCCACCGTTGCATGCAGAACTTAGCTTTTAGGTTATATCTTGAAAAACCCTTGGCTTGAATCTCGTAGACACGATTCCCATGAATAAAGAAAAATCGTGTTATGATGTGTGCGGATGAATGCGGGCTCGCCGTGTATACTTGATTGAACGTGGGTCTCACCCACATATGCTTGACAGACTGAAACTTGTACCGGACTTGAAACCAATACCAGACTGAAACTTGTACCGGACTTGAAATCAATACCAGACTGAAACTTGTACCGGACTTGAAACCAATACCAGACTGAAACTTGTACCGGACTTGAAATCAATACCAGACTGAAACTTGAGTAATACTGGTGTTTGGACTTAATCCCAGCTTTTGTGCATTTCAACGTGTCTTGTCGTGCGTGACTACATGCTTCATGCGCTTTTCATACAAGTTCTAACTCCTGTCTTTTATTTCATTGTAGAATGAAGAAAAGAATTCCTGTTTGAGATGTCTTCTGGAGATAATGTTGGTGCCAAGCCAGGAAGTGTTGACGGCTTCAAAGATATGCCAAACATCGATGATGAGTTGTTCACCTCGCCTTTTCGAAACATTAGAAAACATCCTTCTCATAAGATAGTCCTGCTTTCCGATTCAGAAAATATGGATGCTGATCCATTTTCTTCTTCAGCACTTGTGATGAGATTTTGTCTCCGGAGAAACGAATATCCACCTTCCCCTATTGACTTCAAGATTTGTCATACTCCACTGGGTTCTTATGAAGGATGGATGAGACGCATGTTGAGTAATAAGGACATTAAAGATAATTTGACCAAAGCGCAAATCCTCAATTTGGTCATGGCATCTGCTAATCTTGAAATTAAGAAAGACGCTGCGGGTTTGATTACCTTCATTTCTCGGTGGCGCATTTCTACTCATACAGCCATATCTAGATGGGGAGAGATGACTATTGCTCTGGAGAGTGTAGCTGCATTAATGAACCTGCCTGTTGCTGGAAGTCTTTCTTACGATCTCTCTGATACGGAGCAACGTAACTATGATGCTATACTTCAAAAGGTCGCGGGATTCGACAGTCTAGAGAAGGAGGAGAAAAAAGATACGAGATGTTTTTACACCTGGTGGGTGTCGGAGTGGTCTCCTGCACCCGAGCCGGATCAAGAGTTGGAAAATGAGCTCAACGTGATTGCGTTCTGTGTCTTTATGGCTATCCGAGATATATTCGACGACGGTTCCGGAAAGAAGACCATTAGAGGTGACCTCGTTAAGATCGCTATAAAGCCGGCAAAAGGTAAAGTTCTTCCCCGGGTGCCTTGTTCCTTGGATCGATGTACTCTCATCTGGACGCCTTAGCAATGGACATGCATGTTTCTAACGGGTACAAGAAGGTGGAATCGCACATTCACTTCGCTTTTCTTCAGGCATTCTTATGGGAACACTTCAAAAGCTATGCTCATGCTCCTGAAAATGTGCTCAGTAACTTGTATGGTGGCTCGAGAATACTCCGCTGGAATAAGAGGCGTCCTGAACAGCGCGAAACTCGTGGACATATTTGACAATGTGTCTTCTGTAGATTTCCGTCCATGGGGGCCGGTCCACCCTTCCATTGTTCAGCCAAAAACTTTTACTACTGCTTCTGATGGTCCTGATGCTGTGTTGCGCACCGATGTTAAAACTATGAGATTTGGGGAAATTGTTTACCTGCACAGCTGCATCCCAGGATATGTCCCGTCTTTATTCAACGAAGAATTTACTGTGACTCCGTATAATATTGACAAGGCGGCTCGTCAAATGGGATTTGATCAGGGTGTCCCATTTATCCGTCCACCGGGGGTTCCGAAAGAATTCCTCCCAAATATTCTTAACGCTGACGTGTTTTTAGAACGGGTGAGCCTTCCCTTCTGGCCTATTGGGAGAAACCCAGTGGTAACCGATAAGTACAAGGAATTTTGGAGGAGGCAACTGTTGATTTTTCAGGAATTCTCGGAGAGTGTTGTGACAGGTTCCCGTGGTGAAACATCTTCTGACGTTTTGAAAAAGCATTTCCGGTTGAAGCCACTTCCAGCCAAACGGACCAGAGCTGAGGATTGCAGTCCCCAAGCAGGAGAGAGATCCAAAAGGCAGGCTTGTGGTTATGTGATCCTCAATTCCTCCAATATGCAGGTATTTAAATCTTTTCTCGTTGGTTCCTTCATTTCTCCAGAGTAAATTCTTCTAAGAGTGATCCTTGCTTGAAATCAGGGAATTCCGAAAGAGAATGTCTTCACAAGGTTAGCGCGCATTCAGAATGAGAAGGCTGGTAATGTTGGCCTTCATGTTGAGAAGTCCGCGGTCTTGATCTTCATCCGAGGAGTCTCGCGATCTGATCTTCATCTTTGAAAAGTCCAAGCGATCGATCTTCATGTTGAAAAGTCTGGAGAAACCGCTCCTTTTCCCGACTATGACAGAGATGATGCAAGCTCGGTTGGACAAGGCGCCTCCCTAAGTGATCTTGTTGATGGAGCCGTGATGGAAATTAGCACTCAGAGCGAAGTAGATATCGGGAGGAATGTAAGAGAGGCAACATCCGCTATTGTTGAGGTGGCTCCCCTTGAAGAATGTTCTGAGCGTGTTCCAATCAATAAAGCTGTCGTGGCGACTTCTTCTGAAAGAACCCCTGCAACTGACAAGGCTCCTGTGACTGGTGAAGTATTGGTAGCGCAACCTGGAGCTTTGTTCGATCCTCCTTTCATTGTTCCTTATCCAGGCCATGTGTTGGTTGGAGGATTCTGTGTGCCGGTTCGGTTCAAGGAATTGTACACGGCAATATGGGAGAGACACGGCCACATTTCTACCACTACGAAGCTCAAAAGTCGTCTTGCATTGGTCAACCGCGTTCAGGAGGCTTTATTTTCTATCCATGGGATGAGCGTCGCGACCGGGTCGAACAGCTTTACGAGGAGATGATCGAAGACTGGAAGTGCCATCGAGATGTGTTTGTGCAATATGACTTCAATGCTCCTTGGTTCCTCAAAATGTTCTCCGAGATTCAGAGCTCCGAAATTACAAGGTGAAGCCCCTTCCGCGGAATGTGTTACTCGCCAGGAAGAAGAGGTTGAAAAGTTGTCTAAGGAGTTGAAGTCAAGCAGTTGTTCTTCAAAGGATGAAAGACTCTCTTGCCCAGAAGGACGAGTTGTTGTTGAAGGATTTTCCTTGAAGAATTCGTGCCACCTAATTGTCTTTTAGATACTTTTCTTTTTTGAGTGATAGTGAGGATTTCCTTTCACAATTTGACTTCGGGTTTTGATTTATTAGGTAATTGGATGGGCTTATTTTGAGATGGTTTTGTGAATGATTTTTCTGAAAGAGATTATTTTAAATGGAATTTGCATCTTGGTCACGAATGATTGCACATGTCATATGAAATTGCAAATGTCGTGTAAAAGGGAGGTATGAAGGGAAGCAAACATGCGTTTCATCACTGCGTCTCTTTCTCCATGTGGGGGATGCTAAGTCCCCAGTGAATTCCAAAACTATCTTTCTTGTAAAATTGCTGAATAGAACTTACTTGTCTTTGAAGCCTCACTTGTATCAAACCGAAGTAGCCTCTCCAAGGAAGTCGTCCACATTAATTTTTTAGAGAATGAGAGCTATCCTTCTGAACCAAGTTTCTCCTGAACAATGCGCTTCAAAGGGTTGCATTCACTGGTAGGGTGGTGAAGGAACCGGTGGAAATGACAGTACCTCGGGTCCATTATTTCTTGATCGGTTGGTGGACGCCATACAAGAGGTAGTTCCACCTCTCTATTTCGTACCCACATCTCCAGCAACTCCAAAATCTTTTCCATCGGGAACGGAAAGTGTAGGTACTTCGAGTCCAGCTTTTCCTGCGTTAGTGGGCGTTTTGATGTCTCTACGTGGCTTTGATGTGGAGCACGTTCCGGAGATGAAGTTGGAAGATTTGCGAGTGCCATCATATCCGCGGATCGCTTGCCTGAGTAAAGGGATGTGGAAGGTGTCGTAATATCACTGCTGAGTGATCGAATTGAACGCTCCCATCCTCTGTATTCACGTATTTCATGATCGATCTCCCCTTCCTCAAGCATTTCTTCGCTTGGATGAAAGGCCGATGCGGATTGGACAGTCTTCCGGGCTTCAACAAGAGTTTTGAGATACAAATCTTCTAACAGGGCTCCATAGGGTGCAGGCTCCCTTTCTTTATCTGGTAGACGTTGTAGTACTCCGTACAAGTCCTTTCCTCCGTGGAGTTGCCTCGGTTCTTCATTGTTGACTGGACCATGTTGTTCATCTTTCCTGAGTCTCCTGCGGTTACGCGCTCTTTTTGCCTCTCCACCGGTAAAGGTGTGACTCCTGACTAAGGATTCAACATTTCTTGCACTGCTTGAGTAGATGCCTGCCGACCCTTCTTTTAATTGTGCTGTTATATCATTCAAAAGGCGAAATGTCTCGCTCTGCCTTCTGGTGATACCGGCTTGATTTGCCAAGACACCCTCCAGCATACTAGCTACACTTCCCATGATATCTGAACCACCTGTGGTTTCCGGATACATTGCGAGATGGAAACCGAAAAATTGAGAATTCAATTTTGTGCAACCGAGAGATCAACCTCCCGCTGTGGTCGCCAATTGTTTATAGGTGAAAACTACTCCTGCTGGATTTGGTAATTTGGGGTGTGTGGATGAGGAATGAATCTAAACCCCTAAACAAATGCACTGCGCGGTGAGTGCTTGTAGATTCGGAAATCAATCTGTGCAAGTCCGGCCTAAACCAAGAAATGGTCGTTCCAGACTTGTTTCGTTCACAAAGTGAAGGAGATGGGGTTGATCTTAGGGAGGGAAGCAAATAAGGTGTTGAGATTGTGAAGGTGTTGGCTTGCTTATGACTTGTAACAGAAAAGCCGAACCGGCTTACAGGATGCAAGCTATCAGTTCCGGTGTTTTGTATTAACACTTGGTTTCTGTTTTTTGTCTGGACTTGCTCTTGTTTTTCTCCTGTGTTGGAAAATAGGGAGGAGAACCTATTTATACAAGTCATTGAGCCTTATTCACGTCTCTCGTGGGAAGTGGAGGAAGTGGAGTGATGTAGTAGTGGAGGTGTGTGTTGGTGTTACACAACCAGTCTTGCCCACTTCTCCTGTCATCTCTAACCGTCCATGACTTCCTGACACATTCTTGTGATGGCGCGTTGCACGCTGCACGATGTAAACCGCCAGACCAATACCCCAGTATGTATCCCTCAGTTTGTGACATGATTGATGTCTGGAATGTGTGGATCGTGGATCCACGAAAGGTAGCATGTAATGCTGAATTTAATAACTGCGTTATTCAGGAAGTTGATACTTGTGAAGTATCATGTGTGTTTTATGCAGGTACTGCATCCTGGTGTGGTAGAGTGATGGGTGGTGATTACCATGACGCCTCACTAACCAGTTAACTCCTGACCAGGGTTGTATAACCAAGCTGGTGAAGTTGGACGGACGAGATGATCTTTGAGACACTCATCTGCGATCGTTAATGAATTAGGGTTTTTGAAGAGGTGCGCAAGCATCACTCTTCAGCTTGGTCGAAACCAAGCATGGGATATAATTTTCATAAGGCCGACCGTGCATGTGTGTAGACAACATGACAGTGTAGGCGCCTATACCCATTACCTCACGAAAGTATGATCTGGTCCACTCAATTCGTCCGATGAAGTTGAGTGGTCGTGATCAATTTGTGACAGAAAACCAGTGCCGCAAGAGCCGCGCGTCATGCCCACTTCGGGCGCACGTTCCAAGATGACCAATCTTGGTCGATCTTGGCCGATTGGTTTGGTGTGAAGGTGGTAGGCTGGTGTTCACTCCTATACCTGAATATCCCATGAAAACGTGATCTGAGCCATCCAAATCGTCTGGCGAAGTTGAGCGGTCGAAATCAGTTTGCGGTTTGGGAGGTGCGATCACGCTAGTTTGGGCGCGCGTCTTGGAATGACTAGGCGTGATATGCCTTGGCCGATCGGGTGAGGGGATAGATGGGTCCACGGTGGTCATGTTGGTATGACCGGACCTGCTTAATCTAATCTTGGACCCTCCATCGTGATGCTCAAAACCCTAATTTTGGGTTTCAAGGACGTGCGTCAATGCTTCATTCGGCGTACGAATTGAGATAACCAACCATGGTTGGTCCTGACCGATTGGTCAGGTATGTAGGCGGGCCCACGGTGATTGTGTTGACATGCTCCGGGCCCTTTGAATCTGTATCTACACCCTCCATCTATACCTGCGAAGATGGATGGTTAAGACTGTTTTGCGACACATGTAATATGCCGCAAACCCTAATTTTAGGGTTTTCCGCCCATACTGCTATGGTTTGGACGTTTTTTTTGGCAAGCTAGGCCAATTCGAGGGAGGCCGACCATGCGGGGTCCGCGTTGGTTCTAAGCAAAGGATATTCCATACCTGCTTGGGGGTGATGGAATTGATCTGGGTCATCCAATCATGCTTGTGGAGTTGGATGACTGTGATCATATCCGGACTGATACTGTCAGTCCGGATGCTCAATCGGGCTAGTATAACACACCGAGAGGGGCTCAATCGGGCTAGTATAACACACCGAGAGTCATCCTATACGGGTATTTCGTACATGGTTTCATTATAATGCTTGGAGGTTCGTGTTGCTCTATAAGAGCGACACTCAGTCGTCATGCCACACTGATAATGAGTACATGAAATACAAGGCTGTTTGCGCATTAATTAATAATGCTAGAAATTCACAAGGGTATATGGGATTGTTGCTACATGCTCCAACCTGGATGAATTTCGTGTATTCACGAGAATGGGATTGTTGCCACATGCTCCATTCTTGGTGAATTAAGTGAGGGAGTATCCAACACTTATTAATGGCTTTATCTTTTACAAGATGTCAGCGCATAGTTTTCTGGTTTTTACAATTTTAACCTTAAATGAAAATCCACCATCAACACCTACTATTATACGAACTTATTTTCTTTCATGTCCTTTAGTGTACTAAGCATCCAAAAACTATTATAATTTTCTTCACGTATATTCGTTTAACTTTAATAATCTACTAAATCAGTTTAGTGTACTAAGCATCCAAAAACTAAAGATAATCTAAGTATAAGATTACTAAGAAACTTAGTCTTTTTATTTTTTTTCGAATATAATAAAATCATTAATTATAATAAGAAACGTTCTTAAGTATTATCCTAATAAGTCTTATATTAACTATCTGGTAGTTATTTCAAATGCAAAAGAAAGTATTTCTAACTTTATTTAATTTACAAAATCTGACCGTAAATAATTATAATAATTTTGCGTAGCTACTTGATCTTAATTATTACTTTAATCATTAAAAATCTACTAATAAGATTTTAATTAGATAAAGTTCAGTAAGGTACTATTTGATAAGTGTTAATATTACTTTTTTTTTTAAAGAAATATTATTACAATTATAGAAAAGCCGAAAACTATCTACACAGGGTTGGCTGGGAGTCTAGCGACAATCTGCGCTCCCACGCCTTTTTGAATAACAATGCCTAGCCTATGAAAGAGAGAACCACCAATCTTATGGTTGGCATCATGACTAACAAAGCAATTTCTTAATCGTTTCAGAAAAGAGATAGTGTCGACCCCGATTTCACCTAATGTAGAGAAAGCCAAAACGCCAAAAGCGTACCCATGAGTCACACATTTGTCGAGATATTTAGTGCATTTACGAGTGACAGCCACAGAAATAGCATGCCTCGGTATAAAATTGCGAGTACTAGCACTTGTGAAGGGAGACGCACCCGTGACGTCGAAGCATACATCCTTCCCATCTTCCCAATTATAAACAAGAATATCAGCTGGTTTCAAACCATTTTCAGTATCCGACAAAAAACCCAAAGATACTTCCTTCCTCGCAGTCACACCAGCTTTATAACATATATCCGCTAAGACATCTCTAACCATATCATGCCTAAATTTGGGACCCACATCCTTAGCGCAGTGTAACGCATGATCTCCAAAGATATCCATGGTACGATTACAACCGGGACACTGACTTTATTTGGCAAAGAATGGGATGCCTAGCCGATACATGAGCACAGAACTGAACTGTCTTGGCCCAACTGTCGATTAAGTCCACTAATTGGGATGGGTTTGAGAAAGTCCATCGCATGTTCAACTCTATTGCACTGCCATAGAATGGCATCTCGCTCAGTTAAGTTGTAGCATGTAGGAATTCGTTCCTTGACAACACCAAAGTATTGTCTTAACTAAATTAACTTCCCATAACATTAACGGTCAAACTATTGTCTTAACTACTCTTACAATTTAACTTCATATCTACTTTAATAGATTAATAGTTTTAATTAGGAGAAAAGGTATTATATCGGTTTCTAAATAAAAAAAATTTGGGATCTATCCGTTTAGTAATAGAAGCAAGTCTTCCTAATATGAATGGTAATCCAAGCTTGTAGTTGGCCTGTCCAGGTTAGCAAGACCCGACGATGGTTTCCTACGAACAAAGACAACACAAACACACCAGAATTTCAAACGTCACTATTCTCCAGTGCTAGATTATCTATGTGATAAATGATTCTAACTAATCTCTAATTCTTTATTGAAATTTCTAAACTATAACATAACTGGTTTCTAATAGAGTGAATTAAGATTTATCTCACAAACGAATCTAATTGATTCCTGAAGTATCTAATTTATCATCATCAACATCGATAATCGTGAGAACCCATCTCGAAGAGTTTACAAAAATTCAAAATAACCAACTTTTCCGCCTAAATTTTACCTTAGTGCGGAACCACACACAACACTTGTCATTACCTCAAAAAAACATCAATCAATATTTCCAACCAACTAATGCTTGAGCCTTGAGCTTGGAAAGCATCAAATGACTGCAGACTCTACACAAAAACAATTTTTCTTAACATAATAAATAAACTTGATGTAAAACTCACTTGCAAGAGAGTGTGAACTTCGGGTACACTTTTGGTAAGTCCTTCGGGTAAGAAAATCAATGATATTATAAAATAACATAGGTTCAATGATATCATGAGTATCATGAAACAACAACCATGCTTGGAACTCTTGGGACAAGATAGACGAAACATGACCTTGTTTTGCCTTTGCTTGAACCGCATCACATATCCGTTTGGTGATATTGAAGAGAGTAAGGTTTGAAGCGACAATTTCCTCACTACCCTTAACAAAATTCATTCTTAAATCGTGATAATCTATAAGATAATAAATGAACAAGCAATTCTATTTTTGTGTTGTGAAGGAAACTAAGAATGGCTTGAAAAAAAAATAGTAGGTGAAAAAGAAAAGGTAGATACGAATATACGCGAAAATTGCTTACCTTTGTTTGGTATTTTGCAGCAAAAGTCTCGGCAAGTTGTCTTTGCATTAGTATTGGATAACACCCCTTTTTTCATAAAGATGGAGATTTAGTATGCATGGTTTCAACCTACAATTTTTACTTCATATACTACAAACTAACATACCTACACAAAACAAAGAACAAGCAATCAACATGTTATACAAATCAATCAATCAATTCAAATCAAAAATATTTTAGTTATTGATTGTTTTTAGTGAATTAAGATTTATCTCACAAACCCAACCCAGTTTTAAGCAAATTCAATAATCTATCTGGCACTAGCTATTATTTATTGTTCCCATGTAAGATCTAATAGTGAGCTCTGATACCAACACTGTTGCGCCCCCTAAGCTAGCAGCTGACTAATATTCCAAGAGATTAACTATAAATTGAGGCACTAACGATCTAAAACATCTATTTAAAACACTAAGAAAGAAGTTCTAAACAAAGATTAACCCGAATCTAAACCCTCTCTGAAATAAATACAAGAACTCATCTCAAATGATGCATATACAATAGTGAGTTGGTTTACAAATAGAATATAAACACAAAATAAACATAACGGAAGCTAACCAACTCCTCGAAGCTTTTATCGCCACGTGCACATTTGAATCTGTCTCTGAAACTGAAAGTGGGAATGGGTGAGCACATCATCCCTAAAAGGGGTGCCCAGTAGAAATAACAACTAACTTTCAAGTAATCACTAGAATGATTTAAAAACAATGCAGGTTTTACTGAAAACCGTTAAAACGCGGAATATAAATAAAACATATTAGAATAATAATAATTGTACTGAAATATAAAGTTTTACCAACCAATAAACCGGCAAAAATTCACAACATAAATAATAGTTGAGCGACGTCTTCCTTCGGAGTAGCAAGGTATGACTGTTGCGGAAGCTTCAATGATCATTAAAGTACCGTGAGGTTTTCCGACCTCGAAGTCATAAATGAAATGTACCTTACCAGTACCTCATTCTACACGCACTCTATATATTAAGTCATTCTCTCTAAACACCAGAACATAATATAATATCTTTTGGAAGTAATTTAAAAGAACAGTAAACATCCATGCATGAGACATGCGTTGCCCGTACAGAAATAGGGAAAATAATATTCAGTGACGTGTCACACACCTATTAGTTTATTAGTGGCAGCAATTTTCACTCCTTTAGCGCATAAATATAGATATACCTTTTAGGCAACCACATCACACACAAATCAAAAGGAAACCTTCTCCCTTTCATGCTAACAATAAGTAAAGATTGTAACCACTTTCGTCAATGGAAAGAATCACTTTTTGAAAATAAGTAAATACTCCCAAAACACAAATATTAGTTGTTTCTAAAGATCCAAGCTCATCCCAAAATGTAAAAGAAAACTAGTTTGTATTACACACAGATAATACATGCGTACACTATCATATAGTAACAAAGATATGCATGAATTTCACAAAAGATAGATTTATAAAATAATAATGAATACAAGAGAGTTCGTTATCGATTCCCACCTCTTTAGATGACAAGCCTCGCCTACCTTTAGATCTACAATCCACTGGTTCATCTTTGAATCGATCGTTGTTAATAAAGAGTAACTGTTAATCACACAAGCAGTCTACAGATTATCTAAAAAGGCTCATACCATGCTCATATCATAATCTCATACAATTCTCTAGTTACAGACTAAATGAACTATTTAATGGTTCTAAGCCAATTTATGGTTTTACACCTTTTCATTATCTATCTTTAACACATCTAAGGTTTACTAATTGAATTGGAATGGTTTTATAGTCTATTGAATAAGTCTTATGAATATCTATAACTTTGTAGAAGGAACCAAAGGTCAATTCGGACCATAAGGGTCCAATTCATCAAAATAAGAAACCTAGGCCTAAGCCCAAGACCACTAACCAAGCCCATTAACTAAGGTCCAGTCCATCTGAGATCAACTAACGGTCTCTAACAGTTAAAGGTCAACTAACAGTCAACGTCGATAGTCAAGGTCAAGTCCAGGTCAAACGGGTCACACCTTCAAGGTCCACTGAGTCAAGCCTGGTCAAGATAGGGAACTCGGTGAGTCAAAATGATTCAACTCATTCAGATATCTGAGTCAGGGTAATCTAGGTCAGTCAAGTTCTGACTGAGCTGAGAAGCTCAAGGCCAAAGCCCTGCACAGG
The DNA here is from genome assembly GCA_023531295.1 of Papaver armeniacum. Lineage (NCBI taxonomy): Eukaryota > Viridiplantae > Streptophyta > Magnoliopsida > Ranunculales > Papaveraceae > Papaver > Papaver armeniacum. Next base: position 166,955 of record JAJJWW010013570.1, on the reverse strand, counting down.
CCAGAGCCATCGCTCAGGCCAAAGAATACTAATGCACAAACAAGGTGCAACACCTAACCTGCCAAGACTAAGATGATGCAATACACAACAAGCCAAAACACAAAACAACTCCTACTCCTTTAAGAATTCAGTTCAATCTAAATAACATCTAAAACTCCCATTACAATACATAAATCATCTACAACTTGATTTTCATTTAAACTTCAGTCTCCAGCCATACAACTCATTCAACTTGAACTCCTACAAATCAGAACGGTTCCCTGGAACAAACATTTTAACTCATATCTCATCTGCAATTACATACAAACTAACACCATCATTTAACTCAACCTCCACATCTGAGATTCAACATCTCATCTTGATAAGCATCCTCATCACCTGCAATACCAGTTCTCATTCCAGGCAACATCCGATTCTCATTCCAATCCTAAGCTACAGTTTATTCCTCTCATAACTCATCCATATACATTTCAGGCCTCCTCCATGACCTGTAGAGCAACAACCAAACTCAATTTCAACCCATCTCTTGTTCTAACTTCACCGGACTATAACTAAAACTCTCATTCCTATCACCATCTCTATTCGTTCAGTTGCAACTATAATATCATTTCTTCAACCACTCTGCAATATTCTAAACACTCATATAAACTTCAATCCAGTTAGTACTCACCAATTACACCACTTTATATTCATCTAATCTTTATATTTGTATCTTCAAGTCCACCACAGCAACCCACACTAAACAAAAATGTCGTAGCTTAACAACAATCAATTCCATTCATCCTTGGTTATCAGAATTTATGTTTTCTGCAACACAGTTCAATTGCACAACTCAACAATATTATTAACTCCTTCATGTTCATCACCTGCGGCTCCATCTTCCGACAACACCAACATCAACACTTGTAGTATTGATTCATCTTCACTCACAGACATAACCTTCATTAACAGTACCAAAACCATCATACAATATCCCTTTACACAATCCCTGTCACAAACTTGTTCTTCTAATTCACACAGACCCTTCACCTGGATTTCAATTCATTCATCACAGACCCAATTCCCAATTCTTCTACATCAGTAATTCTCATCTCAAAAAACCTAATCCCTATCACAAACTTGTTCTTCTAATTCACACAGACCCTTCACCTGGATTTCAATTCATTCATCACAGACTCAATTCCCAATTCTTCTTCATCAGTAATTCTCATCTCAGAAAACCTAATCCTCAACTTCAATTTGTCAAAACCATAACTTGAAACTCCATTATCTTAAAGAAACTAAAATTAAATCCTATAGAACCATCTAGACCTCAATCAAACACAAACCCATCATAATAATTCAACCAATCAATCAAATCAAATAATAAACTCCCGAATTAATAAAACCCAAAGTTACCTGATTTTGATTCAGCATCAGAATAGCTTCATCTCATCAAATCAACAGAAACCCCTCTTCTCTTCATCTATTAATAACACTATATTCTCACCGGTTCTACACAAACCCTACTTCAGAAATCCCTAGATTTAATTTACCATCAACATCACCTTCTTCTTATCTTGGACTCAAACAATCTCAGTTCTAACCTCATCTTCATCGATTCATCATGCTCACTAACTTTCTATGGAAAACTCACACATAAAAGAACTCAGTTCATCTGAACTGAAATCGACAAAGAGGAGAAAAGAATGAACAGGGAAAAAGAAAAAAGAAGAAGGAAAGAGAAGAATAAAAGAGAAATGAGTTTCTCTCGACACGTTTTGGTGATAAGGCCAACCAAAATGATAAAGGCACCCAAGAAACTGATAAGGACAGCCAGGCGGTTTATCCACAAAATGATAATTTTACCCTTCGTACTAATCCAGTGATATCTTCTTCGTCCGGTATCCGAATGACACGTTCGAGTAGTCTATTTCGCATAACTTTTCGAGACCTATCCAACGATACTAGTTTCGTATCTAAACTAATGTCAGATTAATTCTATGAATCAACGATCGTGTTAAACTAATCGAGCCTTTAGAGGCTAAATCATATCTTGACTGGTCTAATAGCATCGACGAGCTTGAGGGTCTTTACACGCTGAACCTTGGTCTCACATGAACTCGTCAGGCATTGCGAACATCAAGAAAGAACACTTAGTGCAGGCCAAGTTATATGCAACTTCAATAACTAGAGAACCGACACTCACTGTCCTCTTGGGGTGAATCCAAAGCCCAAAAATCTCGATTTGGCCGAACAAGGTTCATTTCCCGATTGTCTTATATTTGTATGATATTACATGAAGCTGGGGATGAAGAATGAACCATTTGATAGTTACACGCCTAGACCAATGGTGACGGTAATTGCTAAAAAGGTGAACCGCATAAGAGCAAGCATGCTTTACAAGATTCTTTCAGATCCATCCAGACCGACTCAATGAACATTTATGTACAACAGTTCCTTGGATTAAAAAACTTCTATACTTTTGTTAGCTACATGCCGTTATTAGACTTGCAAAACATGTTGTTAGAACTTTTATACTTCTTCAGCTAGTAGATCTTTAATTCAGTAGAAAGTTATCTTTTTTTTGTTGTTTGGAAAAGTTTAATCATATCTGCTATAATGCAGTTTTAAAACTACATGTTGATGTATACTGTGCTTGAACATATAGTTGGGAAAAAAAAGGTTGTGTAACTTAAAGTTACACATGATAGTGGAATGTGTAACCTGAGGTTACAGAATGTCTAACCTGAGGTTATATATGCATTTACAATGTGTAACTTATGATTACACATCCGTATTTTAAGTTATCTTTTTTCTTTTTGTTTTTGGAAAAGTTTAATCATATTTGTTATAATGTAGTTTTAAAACTAATCAAGCACATGTTGATGTATATTGTGCTTGAACACATGATTAGGAAAAAAAAGGTTATGTAACTTAAAGTTTGCACATGATAGTGGAATGTGTAACCTGAGGTTACATATGCATTTACAATGTGTAAATTATGGTTACACATCCATATTTTTCGAGTGTAAACCAAAGTGACACATGCATTTCCCCACTGCTCAAAATATACACACTGAATAAAAAAATAAAAAATGTATTTCACCTATGTGTTTCATAAAATACAATCTGAATAAATACTCCTTGCACATAATCAGTTCGTTGCAGAAAATAAAATTTTGGGCCATGCAAACTGACATGAAGAAAACTAAAAAACAAATAATCAAAGACAAATGCAAAACCACACATAAAATCAATACTTGCAGAAAAGCTAGGGGGTGTACACTTCGAAGGATTCTTACAACCTGCCCTGTTGTGACCTTCTTTCGTGCAATTGTTGCAATGAACTTTCCTCTTTCCGTTCTTTTCACCGTTATTTTCAATTTTTTCCCTTGGGGTCTACCTGGTTGTTTCTTTATAATAGGCGGGTTGATGGTGTTGTCTTCATCAATATCAGCAGGCCTGTTGTAGTTGGGAATCGGATGGATGCCATGCATATAAATCTTCCTAAAATAATCACTTGTAAGATACGGTGAAATGAAGTCAATAGATTGACGTTTAATCTTCCGTATGGATGCAAGAGCATGAGCACAAGGGAAACCGTATACGCTCCACCTTAAAAAAAAAAAACAAGAATATAAATAAAAACAAAAATCAACACTAAAAAATCAGTTACACATGCATATGCAGGATGTGTATCTTCTAGTTACACATGCAAAATAGGATGTGCAATTAGTAGTTACAGATACATATAGAGGATGTGTACCGTACTTACACATGCAAATAAGATGTGTAACTAGTAGTTACATATGATATATCTAGTGTAACTAGAAGCTACACATTCTACATCCTAACAAAAAAAGAACATACAAAAAAAAAAAACATAAGAAACAAAACCTTTGACATGTGCAAGTCCAGTGTTCTAGGTCCACTCTGTGAGTTCTTTCGTTAAAAACTTCAAACACAGTAGGACTAGACACCAATACTTTCCAAGCCAAACCTTTAACTTGAAGAGCCTCAAGCTTTTCCTCATACTCTGGAGTTAATGGAGTCATCATCTTAGCGCCATCATCACGACGGTCTACCATCATTACCATTACTTTCATCCTAATTTGAAGAAAAAAAACTTATGAATGTACAAAGTGACAAAACAAGAAACAAAGACAAAAAACAGAAGAAGAAAAAAACACTCTGCTAACCTGATCAAGAAGAGTAGATGCAGGCATCTCTTGTCAGATCGCACATGCAAAATAATCCAAACATGCAATAACAACAACACACATGCTACAGGACAATATGTGTAACTTGAAGTTACACATTTAATAAAACATCATTTATACCTAGATTTGTTGTTCTTCTTCAGATACAATGTTGTTTCTTCTTCTTGTTCTTAACAGTATCAACAAATACTAACAAGAATTATAAACAGAATTCATCTAGTACTAAATCTCTTCTCAAATCAGACATGAAAAAATCCAAAAACAAAATCAAAAATCGTCAAAAATTAAAAATAAACTTGAAATCAAACAACAACAACAGAATGTGTACCTAGTTTTGTTGATATTCTTCTGAAACAATGTGGTTTCTTCTTCCTCTTCTTCGTATCAACAAATTCCAAATCAAAAAAAATCAAAATCAAAAAAATTAAAAATCATTAAATCGAAATAAAATAACTCAAACAACAATAGATTCGTACCTAGATTTGTATTTCTTCTTCTTCTTGTTTACGCTTCCTCTTCTTAGTATCAACGAATTAAAAAAATAAAAAAATCGAAATCAGTAGATCGAAAATCAAAAAGGAAAAACAACAAAACCATCAAAAACGTACCTACATTATTGTCTTCATCTTCTCGGATCTGCAAAAATCTTCTCAAATCAACAATCTGCAACAATACGTCATACATATGCTTAACATAGCTCTAGTTTAATATCGTGAATTAAACAAATGCTGTAGAACAACATAAACTCTATAATTGTGCTACTTCTCGGAATGAAACAGATCAAACAAATGGAAGAAATGGATTCAGTTGATTGAAGAACCGTAGCCTAATCTCGGAGCTCTGAAGAGAAGAAGAAATAAGAAATAAGATTTGATTTTCTGTTTCTGTTTCTGTTTCTGTATAATACAACTATAAATACTGGAGGTTAAATTTGGTATTAATCCGGTTATTGCTACTTAACTATTTGACTTAATATACCACGTTATATGTGAAATATAGATTAACAATAAACCCAAGGGACTTAATTACCAGTCGAAAGTTAGACGAGTTCTTAATAGCTCGGCTCAAAGCTAACTAAAGCCGTGTTAAAAATCTTTTCTTCCCTAAAAAAACTGACACGTGATATATCTTCTCATTCTAAAGATATCTCGTATCTTCGAATCCCAAAATAAAATATATATACCAAGCAATATTGTTGTATATTATCTCAAACTGGTGATATTATTAGGTAAGTTGATACCAAAAGGTTAAGAGTGATTTTTCTTATTGAACGTTGATAATACCTCATTCAAGAGTGGATCTCTCAATTTGTAGAGAAGATCTTATATGTGTACTATGGTGGACTCACCAAATATATGCATCAGCATCAAGTGGTGATGGTTTAGTTGGTTATCAAGATTAAATGATTTAAAAATCATGATCAAACCAGAGCCATGTTAAGGTCGACAATATAAAATCCACTGTACTTACCACTACATTCTACATAGCCATTAAACCAATTAAGGAGAAACCTTAATCTTGTTCATGGAACACAAAACCAAGACAAGGATACTATTACAGGGATAGTGGTACTGCTCAAGTTCCTCTAATTTAAACGGCATCTGTATTACACTACTAAAACTTCAAATCAAATCAAAGTTGTTAGAGCATAGCTCGGTTGAACCCACCAAGCGTTGGTATGTCAAGTTTGGTTGTCATATTTTATTGAACCAAAACTCATTTAAAGAGTCGCTTGATTATTTACTAGAGGCAACTTCGTATAGGTTAGCTAGAAAGTTATTAGGATATGAGACATACAAGTATTACTCGAAGACTTGAAAAATATGAAGAAGTAAAGAGCTACAACGACGACATCATCCTTCCTCTTGAGGTTAGTAATATTTTGACTTGAACAGTTTCATTCCTAACGTATCTTTCAAGTCATGCTATATTGAAATCATAACTGCGAAGCTGTGAATGATTATACTCTAGTTAGACGTAGTATTAAGGAATTATAATACGAAGTATAACGCCTATCTTTTGAACTTCGTATATAAGTACATCGACATAATTGTATAAATGCTATTGTGATTATGTATGGGTATGGGTGAATATTTCATCCTAGGAAACAATGTTTTACATTCGTTTAAAGGAAGTACATTCATAAACTTGTTTTTTGAATCGAAAGGGAAATCGCTAGGCTTATTGGTATTTTTATCCATTGCAAATCATTGGATTACCAATATGTGTGTTTAGTATAACTGATCATAACTTGTTTATGTATCTTGGTAAAACTATTCACAATGCCTGACTTATGTATCAGTATGACTTTTATTAGTGAAACTAATCTTAAGTAATCACCTGAGATGGTAAGATCGATATTTGTAATTGGTGTGGCCATTCCTAGTCATTGGGTAACCGATCCTAGAACTTGGTGGGACTAATCACAAGATTTGTAATCTATCCTTGTAGCAGGTTAACAAGTTTTAGTTATTGGTGTAACCGATCCTATAACTTGTGCAACCGATCACAAGTAAGTACCATAAATAGTGGTAACCGATCCTGGTACTTAGTTAGCCATTTTTTGGAAACTAGTGTGACCGATCCTAGTAGCCACTTGGAGGTAGAACCGAAACTTGTTTTGGTAGGACCGTTAAACCCATGAATGGTGATTGAATGTTTTTGATCAATCACATAGTTCTTGGATATCAGATGAACCAATTCTAAACTCGTTTGGAAGTGTGGCAAATCGGTTCCAAGATTGTAAATATGAAAGATGATTTACAAAGTAAAGATGTCGACATACTTTGAACACGTGCAGTAATTCTTATCTATTATTGTTCAAAGATATTCCTTAATAGCTGTAGGATCAGAATATCGCAACACCAAGACCCTTGCGAAATCCATAAACGACACATTGCGAAGATATCGCAGATGGATAATATAAATGACGCAACGGATGACGACAGCCTGAACACAAGAAAGATATGAAGACCTGGCGAGATTTAGGAGTGTTGCGAGATTTAACATTTGAATACTTGCGAGCGTGTCGCAAGTCAGATCCGAAAATAAAGGACAGCTTAGCTGTCATCCACTATGTAATGTCCTATATAAAGAGCCGAACAGGCTTAAGAGAAGAGAGATCTTTTTAGACGAGAGAGAAAGTTTTGAGGAGAGAGAAAGTTTAGAGTAGCAATTATATTCTTGATTTAACTTCCTTCTTGTAAAATTTCTAACTCAATTAATAAAGAGATTGATTGTTGATCTTAAAGATGTGTTGAATATTACGAATTCTTGTGAGGTGTGTATTGTAGGATTTCCTGCAATTACATATGGCGCTAGAAACAGGGACTGATTGAAGATTGATATTGTGATTTGAAAGAATTTGGAGTAATAGGGAAGGAATTTCATATAATTTTCAACAATTCACTAAGATTGAAAAATGGCTAGAAGAAGACATGCATCAAAACAACCAACAACTGTTAGAAGGAGTAGGAGACTTGCTGGAGAAGGGAGAGACGAGATGGAGGAATCTTCAAGAATGAATACAAGGAACAATAGAGAAAATCGAGTTCAACTTCCAATTCAACGTACACCAATACAAAATAAAACTGTGGATTATGACAGAGTGAGTGTACATACTTGGCGATCAGATTCTGTAGATGAGATGGGAGAAAAGCAGCAATTAGGAGGCAATGGACAAGAGGAGAGAGACCAAGAAGTAATTGGAGGAATAATTCATGGAAATGAAGAGATTGCAGCATTAGAGGCATTGAGGCAAACAATACATGAAGAAAGGCGGTTAGAAGCAGAAGAACGTGCGAATTTGACAAGGAAAAATCATGAATTGAGGATGGAAAACATGAGATTACAAAATAGGAGGTCAAGAAGCACTACAAGATCAAGTTCAAGATCAGTTAGAGAAGAAATAAAAAAAAATTGCCTATAGAAAATGTTAATGAAGAAACTCGAGAGGGAATACAAAATCCAGGCGAAGAACGTCATGAAGGAAGAGAAATAATGGAAGATCGTTATATCCAACATGCTGAAACTCTTCAAAACGGGCAAAATGATAGAAATCAGGGAAATAGGCACCGCCAGGGGCGAAATAATCAAGATGGCAAAGAAAATCAGGAAGAAGGAAGGAGAATATTGCATGGGAGAGAAATACAAAGAAATGAACGAGTAATTGAAGATGAAATTGAAAGACATTATACTAAACAAGCACATCTAGCTCGCGAGAGGGAAAGACTAAGAGCAGAAGTGGAAGAACAAGAACTACAAGAGGCAATTCGACAGAATAATCATGATAATCGAGAAAGGAGGCGTGAGCGAAATCGCAATAATGTTAATATCAATGAAGAATATGATAGAGTACAAAGGAGAACTGAAAGGCGGCAAAGAGGAGAAAGTGAGAGATATAACGGTGTGCGAATTCATGAAAGAAGTGAAAGAGAAGATCGCAGATAAAGACGAGAAGAAAATGATGAACAAGAAAGTCAAAACAGAGATGAACGCAGAAGAAGAGAGGCGGAGTTAAAAACACCAATGGATCCAAATTCTGGTATAAATGAACAAATTTTGAGAGAGTTAGCGGAAGTGAGAGGAATGATAAATAATAAAAGAGAAGGAGGTAAAAGACAACTGGATGAAGCCATAGAGGAAGCTGCGAAAACTCGATTCACACAAGAAGTACAATTAGGAGGAATACCCCCAAAGTGCAATTTACCTCCGTTAACCAGCATTTTCGATGGAACAACTTGTGCAGTACAACACATCAAAGCTTATGTGAGATGTATGCTACAATGGGAGAATCATGATGCAATATTGTGCAAATATTTTGCATCAAGTTTAACAGGAGAGGCCTTAAAATGGTTTGAAGGTTTGCCAAAGAATACTATAACATCTTTCAACCATTTACAAGCTATATTTTTAGGGGCGTATATAAGTAACAACTCCTCGCAACCTGGCATTGAAGATGTATTTGGGTTGAAGCAAAGGGTTGGCGAAAGCTTGAAGCATCTAACTGTGAGGTGGAAGACAATGTGTAGTGATATGGCTGGTCATGTGGACGAAAGATATCTCATTCTGTCATTCATCAACGATATGTTCGCAACCAATCTGTTATACATTCAAATTTTCAGAATCAAGAATACGATCACAATGACTGAGTTGCGAGAACTTCAAGAGGAGTATATTGCTCTTGAGGAAAAGCAAAATGAGATGGAATCATACCCCATTGCGAACACAAGTTCAAGAGCAGCGAATGCAAGCTTGTTACCCAAGTTAATAAATACAGTGGCGAGCACCTCGCAAGGGCAACAAGAGAGAATAATGGATAATAATCAGCAAAATCTAGTAGCCATGGGGAGTCGTGATCAAGAAGAATTCGAGAGAGAGAGAAACTTCTATAGCCGTGGTGGAATAACAAAATCCAAAGAATTGATCAGCCGCAAGAAACTTATGGAGGTAAGAGACAAAACTATCACAGAGGACAGCGAAGTCACAAGATAATATGGGAAGAAATCAAAATGCCACCTTTGAATGCTAGTGTGGAGAAGATATGGGAAGCTATAATTCTAATGGAAAACATACCCGCACCATGGAACATGGGGAGTGAACCACCTCCAAGCTACAGAAGTAATGAATTTTGCTCTTATCATCATTTTCATGGACATACAACAAATGACTGCAGAAATATAAAGAGAATCATTCTCAGGATGATAGATCAGGCAAAATTAAATCACTTTCTAGTAGGACAAACGCAAACTCAAGCATTACCACCTCCTCCAGATATTCGCAAAGAAAACATAGCAAAAGAAAGAGAAACATTTGTGATTGAAATTGGTTCAAAGTCAAAGAATCTGTTTTGTAACTCTATCGTACACTCATACAAGACGATTGAAGATTTTCACGATAACACTCTCTCTTTTACCGTGTAAAGTAACTGAGGGTGGAGAAATTTAGTGGTAAGATTGGAGATTAACCCAAAACCTAGCGAGGATGAAGATGATGAAGCCGAGAATTATGGGCACGATCCCACAGAGAGGTCTAGGTTGTCAAATTGTTATGGTTTCCTATATAAAACACCCGAAAGAATTTCATTGTGTAAATAAAAATAAACAAAAAGCAAATAAACAAAAGTAAACAAATAAGATAGAAAAGATATTGGTTAAGGATTTCGTTTTCATTCACTAACATGCTTTTCACAATAACTAGAATTGATTTTTAATCTCAACTTTTATCAAAGACCCTAGAATAACTTGATCGCAAGAATATCCCGCAAACCTCCTCATGTCATCAACAAACACATTAAAAGATGCGAATATGAATTCTACCTAAAGGAACAACCTAACGCAGTAAAAGCACTAATCAAGTTTAATTCCTAGATGCATTAAGTTCTATGAAATCAGGCCAATCAAAGCAATTGAACGTGGAAAGCGCACTAATTCAATTTAACAAAGGTTACGATTCACATATGATCATGAGAATATATCACTACAAACTATAATCATATTATGCTACTTGTATCCAAGGAATATCACTTTTGCGTATAATAAACCCTAAACTAGCAATAGATGTGATTAGAAGTTCTACCAATTTGCAACTTGACAAAACAATCAATCAATCATAAAACAATATTTCCAGAATTGCAAACGATAATTATGAGACAAAACTAATATATTGAATCAAAGAATCATATTATGTGAAATCCAACTATTCCATAACCAATAATAAACTTAGGTACTCATATTCATGGAGTTCATCACAAGAAGAAAGAGAAAAGACTTCATGGTTCTAAACCCTAGAATAAAGTAGAAGAAGATAATAAAACGTGATAGATAAGATATCTCATAAATAATAAAAGTCTTCTCTTTATATAGCTCCACTCCTTCCAAAATTAGGTTTTGTCTTCAAAGTCCATTAGTTAGAAATTCACCCGGCCCATCATGGAGAGAAACCTAGTTTGTCCCAAAACGCCATCGAAATCGATTATGGCTTAATCATGCGGAAATAGTTCAAAGTGAAAAGTCAAACCTTAACTGAGTCAACGAGTCAAATAGATCGGTCAAGGTCGCGTGATTCAACTATCATCAACTGCTCACTAGCATAAAATCCCGCACCATCATGACGCTTAACCGAGCAAATCCAGCCTCTGATGGTCGTGCCTTCTTCCCAACCGCGCAGCTCATAACCACTCTAGCAACCACTTTTTTTTGCTCTTGGCTTCTAAAATCAACTAATGTCACTCATGCATTCAAACCAACAAGATCCGCACCAACCAACCATCCTTTAGGCTTAGCACAACCATTGCAAATGACCAAGATTATCTCACAAGATATCCACCACTTAACTCTATTGCCAACTTCACTAACCCATTGCAAACAGTTCAATTCCAACCACTGTGAATCCTGAGTTCTTCAACTCGCAACCAATCTTTGTGCTCTTCTCGCAATACAACCCCGTAACTCTAACATAGCGCATTGAGCTTCACATAATCTCGGCACCGCCCTCGTTTCCATCAAAACAACAACACCAGCCTTTCACAGTCAGCCTTTTGTACTACCTATTCGTGACCTACCACCGGCCTTGAGTTCCATCACAGTGCCCAAAGACAAACACTCTTGCCATACTCAAAGCCATCTCCAAGCCACCTATTCATCTCGACTGAGTCGCACAACTCGCAATCCCAAATCAGTTTTCCACCAAAGACCTTGTAGTATCTCGTGCCATTGCAACTCCCCGCATTAACTCAATTGCAATTTTGTCATTATGTTCTCACAATTTCACATGAAGAGATGCCGATGATAGAGAAATAATGAACATTGCATACAACTCGTGTCGTCGAGGCTACGGTCACTTTTAGCATAAATAACAAGCCTTTAAACCCCTAGGTGTCCCTAGTGACGAAGGTTTACAAGAGGTATACCTACAAAACCTATATTTCAAACTCCGTCTATTCATGACAAATCAATGAACGAATCCAAATTGACTACGTGGAGGAGGTACCTTGCAAATTTAATTCATATATTAGTAAATAAACTCTAATTAGATAGTCGAACAAGCCACAATACTTTAAACTAACAAACCACAATCACAATGAAAAGATAAAGAAGATGGATATAGATGTAGATGTTGGCGAATATTCACAAGTGTTCGATGTTTCCCATATCTCTGTCTCAAGGTCACTGCTAAGATGAACCTAATCCTATTGATTGAGCTAAGTGCTGAATGCTACATCAAATCAATTGGCAGACATCGATCGCAAGAATATCCCGCAAACCTCCTCATGTCATCAACAAACACATTAAAAGATGCGAATATGAATTCTACCTAAAGGAACAACCTAACGTAAAAGCACTAATCAAGTTTAATTCCCTATGCATTAAGTTCTATGAAATCAGGCAATCAAAGAAGAATGGAAAAATCATATTATGCCATAACCAATAATAAACTTAGGTAGAAACCCTAGAATAAAGTAGAAGAAGATAATAAAACGTGTGATAGATAAGATATCTCATAGATAATAAAAGTCTTCTCTTTATATAGCTATCTCTTTTACCGCAGTCAGAAGTAACTCGAGGGTGGAGAAATGCACGACAACCCATTAGTGGTAAGATTGGAGATTAACCCAAAACCTAGCGAGGATGAAGATGATGAAGCCAATAATGCCCCTCGTTTTTTAGAGAATTCATGGGCAATCAACGACAATTGAATTTTGATCGATAAACTCTATATAGGAAGTTCCGTGAATATTCTTTTTTATCATACTTATAAAACTATGGGAGGAAAGATAAAGATCTAATACCTTCAACTTACAAAATCTATGGTTTTAACTGCATCGCAAATAAGCCTAAAGGAGAAGTTCATATGCGAATTCCACTGAAAGGATTATCTTCTGAAATTTTATTCTGTGTAGTTGATGTGGAATCACCATACAATGCACTGATTGGACGACCTTGGTTACATGAGATTTTAGGTGTGGCATCGACTTTCCATCAATGTATCAAGTTCCCTCATCCCACTAGTGTTGGCATCATAAAAGGAGATTGGGTTGAAGGAAAGAAGTGTTATGAAATTGATATAGAATCTTGCGAAGAAAGAGCTACGAAGAAGAAGAATTGGAAACATAACATCAAAGAAAAACAAAAAGGTGAAAGATTGATGGTAGATGTAATAGAACAGAGAGAAGAAGAAATGCTGCGAAACCAATATATGATGAAGATAAGAAGTGGCGAAGGCTTCGCAACAGACAAGAAAATGACATAAAAATTCAAAAATGCAGAGGCAGAAAGTAGCAGAAATAAGAGACTTAAAGAATGAATGTACTTGTTGACTGCCGAAGTAGAAATTGAAAGGTGGAAGAAAAATGTATGATTGGTTTGATCTTAAAAAAAAAAATTGAAAAAAAAAATTGATTGTGAAATTTTTTCTTATGAATAACAGAGATGAGATTGCGAAAGAGAGTTGATATAAAGAAGAAGAAAATATATTTTATGAATGATAAAGATGAGATTGCGAAATTACAAAAGAACTTATATGCAGAAGAATCAACAAATTAATCAGACAGAGGCGAACCAACTATGGCGTACACCCTAGTTCGCGAAATCAAAATTTCGCAAGAGGAAAATGTAAGACCTAAAGTATGTCATAGAAGGGGGTACCTATTGTATGGCTCAGGGAAAAGGTTACACCGCCCCTGGAACCTGAGTCATGGAGAATTTGGGTCAATAACGCCCATCTAGGGGAGGTACCTTGGATTTTCAATCTAAGCTTATGACTTAGATTGGACGACCGAGGGTCTCTTCTAAGGAGTCAGCATTTGACCAAGGCGCTGAGGTACACGGTTGAGCCAAGAGTGCCTGGGGCATTTGAAGTGTCTCGGCAAGTCTTGGCTTATGCTGCACTCGGCCCGAAGAAAACTCCACTTAGGGTGCAGTCTCGTAACCATAAGCCCTATAGGCAAAAGGGATAAGAGGCCACGAAAACAATCAAGTTATTGTTAAGACCGGATGGGAGGAGCTAGCCTTGTATGGCAGAAGTACGCCTCCTTGAAGGGTCAACCAGGGGGAAGATAAGGGCGGCACCCTCCATTAGGGAGCTGATAAGTGTCTTAAGTCGCAAATGTCATGAGGCTTTATTTTCGCAAGAAAATTTAGGCTTGTCATATTTGTGCGACAATCTTGAAGAGGCAATAATACAAAAGACAAATACATGAATGCGTCCTGCGATTTCGTCGCAAGACGGCAATGTCATGGGGCTTTATTTTCGCAAGAATTTTTAGGCCTGTCATATTGTCGCAACAAAAATTTCAAAGAAAAAGTTAAGGCAAGATCAATGGGTTTTTGCATGCAAATGCAAAGACGTCCTGCGATTTTGTCGCAATGACAAGAGGTGGCGCAATAAGACCTTTAACTAGGAAGGCAAAATAAGACCACATAAGAGAAAAACAAAAAAGGAAATCTTGGAAGAAACCAAGATTTCCTTACTTGCGAAAATTCAGCAGCGACAGCTGCGAGATTGAGGCATGAATACATATCACTATTCGAAAGTAACTTGCTTAATCTCTCATTTGAATGCAAATAATAGAGGCAAGTATGGGAATGTATAGAATAAAAACATGTTATTTGTCTTCATATGATAGATTTACGCGCTCATAAAATGAAAGGTTGATAATATATTGATTAATTATATTGCGAAAAAGAATTGTTTTTCTAACATGTGCAGAAAGGAACAACAAAGTTAGAACTTGTATTTGAAGATCCAAGAAATTCGCAGCAAAAGATTACAAAAATAGGAGATTAAAAGAATGAATGAAATAGAGCTATTTCTCGTTTGATTCCTCTTCTTCATCATCATCATCAGATCCTTCTACTTCTTCATCTCCATCAGATTCCTCTTCTTCACTAGCATCGCTGTCAGAGATATCCAGAGAAGGCACATTCTTGGGGATTTCTTCAAGAAGGCAAGGATATGCAGAATGAGGGATACTATTGTCGTCGCAGACCATTTTAATAGTCTGATTGCGAAAAAGAGTAGCATCATTCTTAAAATTCACAACAGTAATCTTTAGTTGCTTCTTCAACCTAGAATATTTATCATCTCGAAAAGAAAGGTTCTTTGCGAGTTGCTCCTTCTCAGACTCAAGTTCTTCAATTCTTTTACGAAATCTTTCCTTAGCTCCTGCGAATATGTGACAATGAATCAGCAATTTAACAATAATTTCATGAAAGATAAACAGTTAAATAGAGAAGAACAATTAACAACCTTCTCTGTCAGAAATCATATCCCTAACGTTAACACCTAAATTATTTCTGGCATTATCTAGAACTTTCGTAGCCCAAGCGAATTCATCGTCATTATTTATGAGAAGAAGGGAGCGAATTTGATTCTCTCTTTCGCTAAGTATAGCATTTTTGCGGGTAGATTCATCTCGTTCAATTTGAACCTCAAGAAGAGTCTTTTGGAATTTCGCTAATGCTTGAGCACCTTGACTAGCGATGCGATCTTTATCATCTATGAGATCACTGATTTTGGTTCTTAAAGTATTAATTTTCTCTTTAGAATTAAGATAGAGACGCTTAAATTGGTTGGCTAAGCCTAAGTTAGATCTATGAAATTTCTAAGAGGCGAAATTTGGATTGAATTCATTTAGAGGGAGAGATTTAATCTTGTCATTTGAGAAACTATTCAAAGAATTGTTGAGGTGATCAAGAAGGGCATTGTTATCCATAGGGTCAGGGAACGAGTGAAGAAGAATGGCTTCATCAGAAAGATTATAAACGTCTGCGAAAATGGTAAATCAGATGAGGGAAGATAATGAGAGAATAAACCAAAGGAAAAAAGAAAAGTCTCATACCATAAAGTTATTGGTTGGCACTTTGAAGACTAGAAATCTTATTCTTCTGAGTGGAAGAATCAACTTCTAATTGCTTAGTTTTCTCGAAGAGTAGCGACTTCGCTTCAAATTCTTCATCTCTTTGCGAAGAGCAAGCACTTGATTTCAATTCTTCATTTTTCTTGCGAAGTTGAAGATTCTTCTTTTCGAAAATACTGCGCCTTTTCTCAAGATCTGAGGCAACAACGAAGGAAGCTCTCCCGGACTAAAAAGGAAAGTAAAGAAATTATCAAGATATAACTTAAAATCAAAATTATGAAGAAATAAGGGAACAAAGACATACCAAGGCACCAAGCGAATTTAGAAAGCTAGGAGTCACTGATCTGGAAACCCCATGAAGAGAATCATCACCCTCTAGTAAAGGAGCATCGTAGATACTCGCGAGAGCTTTGCACATACTAGAGAGATGATCATCTCCAATCCCTTGCATGGAGTCAGAGAAGATGCTGGACAGTTGTTCCATAGAAGATTCAGTTGGAAAATCCTCCTTTGCGAGAGAAGTATCAACATCATCATTATCTTCATCATCAGAGCTTTCGCTGGACTGAATCTTTCGTTTCTTTGAAGGTGGGGGAGTAGACTTCTCCCTGCGAAGAGAACCTTTACCCTTGCCTTTGGTCTTCGCAACCTTAGAACTTTCTTCTTCTTCAAAAACTTCAGCACCAACCTTCGCACACGAATGAAGATAAGAAACAGAGGCAACAATATTGTTAAAAATAAGAAAGAAAAGTATTTCTTACTTCATCCGTGATTGAACAGAGTGCTGCTAGGGTACTTGCCTTAGCATTTCTTTTGTAGCTCTTTCTCAACTTGATAATCTGAAAATTTCACAAGATTAATAGGTATAAAAAGGAGTGAAGATTATAAACTGAGTGAAATTTAGGAAGCATACCTCTTTTGATTTCTCAGGCCAGTTAAAAACCCAAGGCTGATAATTGGCGAGATTCGCAGGGAGCCCATTTGAACCTGAAATATAAGGTCCTTTCAAAACTAGCGGAAAGACGCACCATCTGTCGTCTTTGGAATGACGAGGAACATTGTTCTTGCCAGAATGCCGACCGATATCCCGCATAAGTATTTTATCGCTGGCAACATTTTCTCTTCTCTTCAAGCGAGCACCCAAATGAGTTCTATCGTTCTTCATGTTTATTATTTCATAGTTTTCGAAGAAGCTCTCTATCTGTATACTTTTCAAATGAATATCTCTAAGTCCTCAAATTTAGGATTCCTGACTTCTTTGGGATAAAGAGATCCCTTACCAGCACCACGGTTGGCGAACTCAAGCATTAAGCGAATACAATCCCCGCTCAATTGGTAGATGGCTCGCGAGAATTTCGCATGAGCAAGAATTTCATAAAATAAGGGAAGATCAGGGTCATAGAGAGGAATGGGAAGACCAGCGAGAATCTGACCTAGCGAAATTATGATTTCCTGGTCATCACAACGATGATCAGAAAACAGTTTGGCAGAAGAAATGGATTTAGATTCTTGATGGGGAATGGTGGTTAACGTGAAACCTTTATCTTCAAAATTTTTTTGCACTTTGTCCAGAGAAGCTTCATATTTACGACCAACTGGAGGCATTTTCAGAGTATGGGAATGAAGATAAAATCAAAGATCAAAAGAAGTGAAAAGAAGAAGATTTACAGCAGCAGAAGCGGAAGTTACGGAGAAAGATTAAAGAAAAGTTACAGAGAAAATAAGAAAGAAAGTAAAAAAAGAAGAAGAAAAAAAATAAGAAAAGTATATATAGAGAAGGATTCTCGAAAAGATAAACACATTTAATGCGAAGAGTAGACGTGAACAGTTGAGAAATAACAATTGAAAAAGACGTGTCAAGAAATGGATGGAGGAAGAGATACGTGTAATAAATTCTGCGTAAAAGTGCAGAATCATGTCAATACAGAAAAATATGAAAAAATGAACAATTGCGGCATTTTGAAAGTACTAATTCTCATGACATTCTCTCCTTCGCAGAGAAGACATGAGAAGAGGCAAGATGTAGGATCAGAATATCGCAACACCAAGACCCTTGCGAAATCCATAAACGACACATTGCAAAGATATCACAGATGGGTAATATAAATGACGCAACGGATGACGACAGCCTGAACACGAGAAAGATATGAAGACCTAGCGAGATTTAGGAGTGTTGCGAGATTTAACATTTGAATACTTGCGAGCTTGTCGCAAGTCAGATCCGAAGATAAAGGACAGCTTAGCTGTCATCCACTATGTAATGTCCTATATAAAGAGCCGAACAGGCTTAAGAGAAGAGAGATCTTTTTAGACGAGAGAGAAAGTTTTGAGGAGAGAGAAAGTTTAGAGTAGCAATTATATTCTTGATTTAACTTCCTTCTTGTAAAATTTCTAACTCAATTAATAAAGAGATTGATTGTTGATCTTAAAGATGTGTTGAATATTACGAATTCTTGTGAGGTGTGTATTGTAGGATTTCCTGCAATTACAATAGCTAAAGGAGAATCCCGGATCGAAATAAATTGAGAATATTTTAATTAAGGTTTTTAGTTTTATATGCTTTTAATCTCCAACAATTAAATGCATATCTTTAGAAAATAAAAATTGGTAATGTGCATTTACTAATTGGAGATTTTCTACTGAGGTTTCGGCCAATATTTGGACAGAGCATTTCCAGGAATTATGAAAACCGATTTGGTGTTTATTGCATATCTTTGAGAATATTCGGTTTTGGAAATTCCTTGGTATCCAAACTTCCTTGGTCTATAAATATTGAAGTTTGCATTTCGAGCAAACTAATCCTCAGATCCAGCAAAACTACCTTGTTGTGTTGTTACTGGTGGAGCCGTCTATTCGGAGAGGAAAGTACCCTAATCAGGCGAAATCTCTTACGACCGCTCGTTTTAAAGACTTCTTTGGGATTGGGAAGCTCTACGAGTACCGTTGGTAGGAAACTAGATGATTGCAGTTTATTATTAGTTTGTGATTGATTTGATTGACTAACGGTTGTTGAACTTTGATTGCACCTAGTTTGTTTATACTTGAGAATCTTCTCTTCTGGTATAAGATTCACTCAAACTAGATCCAATTTTTGACGGGGATATTTAGACTGTTTGTAGATCTAAAGACGTCTTGTGATAATCCATTGTTAACATACTCCGTTTTGTGTGTGATTGTTGATTGTGTGCAGGTGTTTATTGAAGATCTAAGAAGATTTGAAGACAAAGAAGATTTCTTATTTGATTTCATAATCTTTGGTGTGCACAAAACTTGATCGGTTGGGGATCCAACTATAATTGGTTTATCTTTTGATAGATTGGATTGATTAATTGTGTAGATCGGCATCAATACATTTCTTTGTGATTCATAGTATTGATTGCATAGTCTAAACAATTAATTTGGTAGTTGTTGATAGATTAATCTAAGAACCCGACAAAGGAGTTTATTGGGATAAACGGAAGAGCCTTTTGTTAAACTCATATCACTTGTTTGAAAAGAGTTGTTACCGAACAGATTTGGTGTTCCTTTACTGTTTGGAATACGAACCAAAGAAATTGTTCCAAGTGCGTGACTTATTGCAAGTTGGAGGCACGGGGATATAGACGGAACTAGGTGAACTATAGGTTTAGTTGCTTGGTCTCAACTATACGAAGTTGGTTTAGATTTTGTATAGCGGCTTGATCCTGAGAGATTCAATTCTGGACAAGGTCCCGGGGTTTTTCTGCATTTGCGGTTTCCTCGTTAACAAAATCTTGTTGTGTCTTTTACTTTTCTATTCCGCAATTATAATTGTTTTTATTATAATTAGAAGTAAAATACACAAACGTTAATTCCTAATTACTTGATAGCAATCCTATTGTGTTTGGTTAAGTCTGAACCTATTATCAAGTAATCATACTTCGTTGTTGTATTGTCTCGATCTCGTATCCATAGACGATCACACGAAGTGTGAACCGATTAGTTGTATTGTCTTGACTTAGTCCATAGACAATCACTTTCGAAGAAAGGACTTATAGGTGGAAAAGTTTTAGATTGAAGTATATTCGGGTACCTCGTCTTTTCAAAAGTATTTAAACTTGGGTTCTTTACAAATGCCAGACCAATAATGGAGACGAATAATGAAACAACTATACTAAAAATATATGATACTTTTAATCGAATGTCTGTGCTTGATACTGCAAAAATCAAAGTTCTCTGACATCCCCATCTTCTGCATAATAGTTGGATAAAACTAAATCGTTAGTGTTGATAACAAAGGTTCATTTCTGCCATTAGTAGGTAGTTAGCATGGCATATAAAAAAATAAAAAATAAAAAAATAATGGTATCCACTTACATGGCTTGTTATTGTTCCTCGCAAGATTGGGGTATACTCAAACTAATTGGGGTATACCCAATAAGACAAAATCGGGTCATTTTGAAGTAAAACCAAGCCACCCCTTAACCTTGTTTTTTCTAAATGGCTAATATGCCCTTGGTTAATTAACACTAAAATTCTGATTAGGTTAATTAATTGAGTTTAGATTAAAATTTTCAAATTATGAATTCAGTAGATTAACCTTTTGATCCGTCTTATGAGTTCGATTTCGATCCAAAAATTTTGGTTTTGAAAATGCATAAAGCCGGCAAGGTCGTGGTTTGAATAAGCTTCCGACCATACATCCGCCGGAATGGTCAACTTTGAATAAGATGCCGACCATATATCCGCCGGAATGGTCCTCGGATGAAGAACACGCCGACTATCTTGGGCAGCAATCTTACGGTCGGCATGTAAATATTTCCTACCCTTCCGGCTATATTAAACTCGGCATGCAAAAAAGAAACAACATTGTCGGCTGACATAAAACCTAATCCTTTATTCATTCAATTTTGGTTACTACATTGATTGAAACATAAAACCTAATCCTTGTCGACGGAAAAACGAATGCACTTAGCATGTGCATCAAGCCTTTGAACCCCTAGGCGACCCTAGTGGACGAGTTATAGTCTCGTGAGGGTTTACATAGAGGTCTACCCACAAAACCTATACAAAAACTTCTAAAGCCATCAATCTTCGTCCGAGGACGATACACCCTCCATCATCTTTGGGGCACACTCTGGGATTTTGGATTCCATGAATTGATAGCTTGCATCGAATGCGAATGCTTCCCCCTTTTCCTCCAAGTAGCGCGCTTTGGCGACTTCATGCTACAAAAACATTCCACAAACTTACTTTGTTAGTGGTGTTTAGTAGGAAGATCAAACAACATTTATCACGTAAAATAAACCACAAAAAAACTTACAAATTGTTCAATGGACAAGTTAAAGTGGGGAGCGTTGAAAATTGGTTTTTGGATAGCTAAATAAGCAAGTATCGCATTTTCAATGACTATGTGCCTATCGTGCACTTGTTGAACACTTCTTGAGTTAGGATTCCCACACTCTTGGCTAAAAGTGTTGTGAACCCTAGCCCAAAAGGTTGTGGAATCCACCGTTACGGAGGACTGCCTTCGAACTTTAGTCTCCGCATACCAAACTTTGGTGATTGTCAAATCTTCATTAGAATCAAATGAAGCCATTTCTTGTGTGTAGAGAGCTATTGGGTGAGTTAGATGGAGTGTGTGATGATATGAGCTTTGGAGAGTATATGCAAATATTTGTGTGTTGTTTTGTGGAGATAAGTAGTGCATTTATAGGATGGTGCCCAAATTTGGCCGTTATAGTGTCCAAGTACAAGTGAATCAATGCAATTGTACTTGCAAAAATTTGAATTTTGAACCCGCCGGCGGGGTCGTAAATTTGCTACAATGCCGGGGTCTCAAAACGACCGGAAATGTATGGGTTCATTAGCTTGCCGGCCAAAATACCGCCGGCATTTTTTTGTTTTGTTTCCCTTCCGACCTTACATGATTTTAGGCATCAGAAGAATGGTTTTTTTTTTCAAGATATGGCCGGCAGGGTCTCTATTTTCATACCCTTCCGGCTACAAAAATGGTGGCTTAGTAGGAATCGTATTACCTTGCCGGCCCTGGTAACTACACAATTTTTTGTTGACAGGGCCGGCAGTCTGACATTTCACAACATTGCCGGCCCTGGGACAGCCGACAGGGTAGCTTCGAAAAAGCATGCCGGCAAATGTATTGGCACTTTATATAGCTAAACAAACCATTCATTCAACAACTAGAAATCCAACATTTTTTGTCCAAAATACGAAAACATGTCCCATAAACCGTAAAAAAACCTGGTAAAAACATTTGTCCACGCCATTAACTTAAACATTTGTCCACCACAACATAAAGAAATGAACTAGGAAAGCATTCATTGGCCACGACCACGACCACGACGACCACGGCCCCGTTTTGGAACACTACCTTCACCACCACGACCACTGCTGCTACCTTCACCACCAGGACCACTGCTGCTACCTTCACCACCACGAGCACTACGAGTCCTCTTTTATCAGCCTTTATCTTGGCTTGTGCATCCTTAATAGCTTTTTCTTCCGCCTTTACTTGACTGAAGTTGCTTGAACAATAGTCGGGCATCCTCATTGTCAACATTGCAAGCATAGTCAATGTGCTTGCTTTGCACAGGTTCTCCTCTGTCTTTCGCGCAACACAACACCCTCACAAAGGTCTTCAACTGATCCTTCTATATTCAATTAAACAACAAACAATTAATAGAATGATTCGGTAATGCAATCAATCTTAAAATAGTAAGAGCAACTCTAAAATACTTACAATATCTTAAGCAATGTTGCTGGGTCTTTCGATTCGATCTTCTTCTTACGAGCCAGTTGTTCAGTAGTCATTGGCCTAATCACAGTAGGACGAGCCATGTATTTCTCAGTAGCTTCATGATCGGTGGTCACCTCGTCCAAAAGACTCACATCGATGTTACGGCCCGGTCTATCGTCCCAATGTTCTTGAGTTGGCGCTGGATCGTAAGAGACGCTAATAGTTTTTTGGGAGGTTATGCAGTCATCCCGGTTCACAGTAAAAAACGGCTTTTCTTCATCGAAATGAGGTTCTTCTTGGACGTAACCCAATTTTCGCATTACCCGATGTGGATCGTACATTGAAAATCCTTCAAACACAGTCATCAAGGGTCCATAGTATAATGCAACAACTTCATTTCTCCTTGGGATTAAACCTTGATTTCTATCCTCTCGATACCGATCAAATATCACCTCTTCCGCAGTCAATTTGTCGATGGCGTCTCGGAGTTGCATAAGATTTTGCGGCATTTCCTTATCTTGAGTACCCTTAAAACTGTACTTTTGGGCTCTTGGCAAATGAACCGGAACACTGTTATCCACTTTGACGTAAGAGTTGTCTTTGAACAAAGAAGGGAAGTGCTCATATATCCAAACCTATGCAAAAAGAAAAAAAGTTTAGTAAGAACCTTATCTTACGAGAATTTTGCGAATATAAATGTTCTAGACAATAAAATTACCTGGAAGAGACATGTGTTTCCGTTAACTTGCTTAGTGAGTGCCCTAGAACATTTTGTCAACTCATTGTTCAAGAAGGCGACCACCGCAGTACCCCAAGAATACCCACGCATCTCATGTAAGGGATCCAATAGTTGCAAGTAACTGGCCTCGACTTGGTTTCCGGAACTGTTAGGGAAGATACATTTGCCCAGGGTTTATAGCAAATGAGCGGCCGCGGTAGCATTGATTCGCACCGGGTGCACTATTCCTTCCCTATCAAGGATTTCCCGAGTCTTCCATAATCTGTCCCTCAACTTCTTCACATTAAACTTCTTGGTTAGTCGACCATCCTTCTTGTCAAGAACATCATCCGTCTGAACCTGATTCCAATCAAACAATTTCTTGCTCAATTCGCAAATCTTTCCAAAAGAAATGGCATTATCGAAGCCCTCACCGACTGCTTTTCCATCAACCTCGAGGCCTAGAATTTTTTGAGCATCATCGGGAGTTATTGCCATCTCACCGAATGGGAATAACAGAGTATCAGTCTCTCCGTAGAACCTCTCACAGAATGCAGATACGGTAACTTTATCATGATTAATATTCGAACTCTCCACCGCAGGCCACAACCCGGAGTTCCTCACAATCACTTTCACCTCCTCACATTCCAGGCCAAAATCCCAAGTATGCGTCACTGAACACGAAGCTTGGCGCCTCATGAGACGGATGGCATGCTTGTGATCCTAAATACCAAAAAAACAAAATGAAAAGAAATACAAACACTTGACGCAAATTTAATTAAGATAGTTACACACTTGAATAAATAGCAAAGACATATTAAGATTACTTACGATAGTATTATGGACCGTACATGCCCATGAGTCTTTGTATCCAAAAAGAACATCTCCACCATCTGTTGGGGTCCCTTTTGGAGGCTCACCTTCTTTCAGTGCAACCATCAAGTGTTTGGGAGGCATGTGAGAATCAACCGGTTTAGTGATCACCCTCTTCTTCGTTCCGGTTGAAGTTGAAGTTGAAGCTTCGGTGGCTTGAACAATAACTAGAGTTTGTTCTCCTTCTCCATCTCCATCTCCATCTCCCTCTTCTTCTTGTTCCTCTTCCTCTTCAACAATTTCATCTTCGATGATATTCTTACCTTTATCTCCATTACCAACATCATCATTACCATCATCATTACCTCCTCCAGCCTCAGGAATGTCTTGATCACCATCATCATCATCATTGTTACCTCCTCCAGCAGCCGGATTGGTTTCATCAACATCATCATCATCATCACCTCTTCTACCAGATGGAATTGATTGGTCTTCATCTGGAGTCTCGTCCAATCATTGGGTTCAGATAGTGGTTCTAAGACCTTTGTCGTTCCCGGCACAACATATACCCCTCGATGTTTTGAAGACAAGAGTTTATCACCAACACGAGGAGGGTTTGAAGGAGGACTAAGAGCTGCTTTCTTCTTTGCCATTCGCAATCTGAACAAGAACAATTCAGGAAAAAAAACATTACAGGCCGGCAGGTTAGACATATACAACATATCCGGCGGAACAATGGCCGGAAAGGTCGACCAAAAGATGAGTGCCGGCTAAGACAAAGACGGCAGTGTATCATCAAAATAGCCTTCCGGCGCACAAAATAATATAGGATTTTTCACTAAACTGGTCGGAAAGGTCCATTTCCCACACATCGCCGGTGACAAACAAATGGGAATGGTTTTATATAAATACCCTTCCTGACGAAAAAAATTCTAGGCATCGAAACATTATAAACAAGCAAATAGGAAGGGTAAACAATAATAAGATGCCGGCTTCATCAAAAAAAAAGACGCCGAAATGGTATACAGATGAATAACCTGCCGGCCCTGCTAGTAGCAGTTACAGAAACTTATAGTCGGCAAGTTCTTCAACCTTATACCCTCCCGGCCAAACCCTAACTATGAAATCCCGGAAAGGTCGATAACAAAAAACCTTGTCGGCGTCATAACTGCCAATTCACAAATTCGAATTTTCTGACCTAATTTGACATGCAAACATGAAATCGAAGTACTAGAGTGAGGTTAAACAAGCCCTTACTTTCTTAAGCGCACCATTTCACGTGTTTCAGCGGGTTCAATTACTTCTTCTTCAACCGTTTTTTTCTTCACTTTCTTAGCAACCAAACTTGCAATTCCAGGGTTATATTCATTGGGTTTTCGATTAGTTTCTTTCATACGAGTTGCCTTCTTCCGTGGTGGATCCATTGATGAAGACTAATCGGAGTTTTCGAATCGACGATTTTAACGAATTGATCAACGAGTTTTGGTGGTGGTGGGGGTGATGGAGCCGGTAAGGTTGTGGAGGAGAAGAAGAAGAGAAGAAGATGAAATGAAGAGAATGAAAACTGATTTAGGTAGTAATTAGAGTTATAATAGGAAAGGGTAATTTTGTAACTTTACCCATAGACCTCCCCCTTTGCTCTTAAAAAAGAGTCCCTTTAAAATTGGGTATACCCCAATTAGTTTGAGTATACCCCAATCAAGCCAGGTTATTGTTTGCTTGTTAAATTTTCCGTTTTTCTTCGCAATTTCTTTGCGAAGTGTCCAGGGAGAGTGCAAAACCCGCATTTGCGCTTCTTTTGTGGTGGCATTTCAATCGAGCTCATTATATGCCCAGTGCTACTACTCACATTATAATTTTCCTTTTCATTTCTAGGCGGCCTACCTTTAGTTTGTGCTACCACAGGATTTAGAATTTGCACATGTGATGTTTCCCCAACAACGTTTGAAGCTTCCACCTATTCATCCTCAAGAACAGTTTTACTCTTTTCTTGCGCCATCCTAGTAGATATTTCTTCTATTCCTTTGTTGATGGTGGGTTTTCATTTGAGGTTAAAATTGTAAAAACCGGAAAAAATTATGCGCTGACATCTTGTAAAAGATAAAGCCATTAATAAGTGTTGGATACTCCCTCACTTAATTCACCAAGAATGGAGCATGTGGCAACAATCCCATTCTGTGAATACATGAAATTCCTCCAGGTTGGAGCATGTGGCAACAATCCCTTCCTATGAATTTCATATCAGCCTTGTATTTCCAGTACTCATTATCGCATATGGCATGACGATCGAGTGTTACTCTTACGAGTAACACGAACCTCCAAGCACTATAATGAAACCATGTACGAAATACCCGTACAAGTCGACTCTCGGTGTGTTATACTAGCCCGATTGAGCATCCTGGATTGACCGTATCGGTCCGGATATGATCGCGATCATCCAACTCCATAAGCATGATTGGATGACCCGGATCAATTCCATCACCCCCAAGCAGGTATGGAATATCCGCTGCCAACCAATGCGGAACCCGCACGGTCGGCCATTGGCCCAGCTTGCCAAAAAACGTTCATACCAAGCATTATGGACGAAAAACCCTAAATTAGGGTTTGCGGCATATTACATATGTCGCAAAGCAGTCTCAACCATCTATCTTCGCAGGTATAGATGGAGGGTGTAGATGTAGACTCAAAGGGCCCAGAGCATGTCAACACGATCACCGTGGGCCCGCCTACGTACTTGACCAATCGGTCAGGACCAACCATGGTTGGTCGTCCCAATTAAATACGCCCAAAGGGAGCATGGTCACACGGCTATGAAAGCCAAAATTAGGGTTTCAAGCCATCACGAGCGTCCATCTTCTCCGGCACGAATGGAGGGTCACAGATTAGATTAAGCAGGTCCGGTCATACCAGCATGACCACCGTGGGCCCGTCTATCCCCTCACTTGATCGGCCAAGGCATATCATGCCTGACCATCCCAAAACGCACGTCCAAACTTGCATGGTCACACCTCCCAAACCGCAAACTAATCTCGACCGCTCAACTTCGCCGGACGATTTGAGTGGTTCAGATCACGTTTTCATGGGATAATCAGGTGTAGGCGTGAACACCAGCCTACCATCTTCACGTCAAACCAACCGGCCAAGACCGACCAAGTTATGTCGTCTTGGAACACGCGCCGGAAAATAGCATGGTGCGCGGCTTTTTGCGGCATCAAATTCCTATTGCAAAATCGATCTCAACCACTCCTCTTTGCTGGTCAAATTGAGTGGCCTAGATCGCACCTTCATGGGATAGTGAGATATGAACGTGTACACCGGCATGCTACCTACACGCACGCCCGGTCGGTCCTCTCCGAAATCCTTCCCATGCTTGGTTTCGACCAAACTGAAGAGTGATGCCTGCGCACCTCTTCAAAACCCTAATTTCATTAACGGTCGCAGATGAGTGTCTCAAAGATCATCTCATCCGTACAACTTCACCAGCCTAGTTATACAACCCTGGTCAGGAGTTAGTTGGTCAGTGAGGCGTCATTACCCATCACTTTACCACACCATGATGCAGTACCTGCATAATGTAGGATCAGAATATCGCGACAACAACTCTACGCGAAGACAATGGATAACAACACTGCGAATGAGTCGCAGAGGGTTAAGTATGAATGACGCTTGTGGATGACGGTAGGAAGATATGAAATCGGCGAAAGGTAAGAAGTGTCGCGAATACGAGTACTTGTACGCCTGCGACACTTCGCGAGATATTCCCGAAAATAAAGGACAGCTTAGCTGTCATTCACTATGTATTACCCTATATAAAGGAATGAATGAATCTATTGTAGGGAGAGGTCTTTTTGGATTGGAGAGCAAGTCATTAGGAGAGAGAAAGAGAGAGAATTTTGTAAGTTCTTAAGTGTAATTCTATTTTCCTGTGTAAAGATTCAAGAAAGTTATTAATAAACATTCATAATTGTTCATCTATTATCTTTTGAATGGATTAGTTTAACTAAATATAGTGAGGGGTGTATTGTGGGATTTCCTGCAACTACATATTGGCGCTAGAAACAGGGACCTGAAGAAAGAAAGAAGGCAATAAGAATCATTTAAATCAAGAAAATGAAAGAAAAAGACAATGTTAAATTAGATGAGGCAAAGGAGAAAGATATGGAGTACAATTCGGGCACAAAGATAATGATCGATGAGTTTCATGAAAATATCAAAGGAAGAATACACAAGCGGGATTTTTGAAGGAAAGAAAATCACAGATAGAGAGGTAACGGTGCCTTTAGAAGAATGGGAAAAGCAAAAGATAACATTCACAGCTTCAGAAATATCCAAAGAAAATTTGAATCACACATCTCCACTGGTAATTACCATAAACGCGTGCAAAGGAGAAGAATTAATAAAGGCAACGCAAACATGGATAGTAAATAGAACTTTAATCGATACGGGGAGTTTGGTGAATATTATGTTTTATCATGCTTACGAGAAGATGGGATATAAAGATAAAGAAATGATTCCCACGGCCTACAACGTCCATGGTTTTGGTAAATCCGTAACAAAGGTTAAAGGAGAAGTAAAAATACGAATTCTGTTGGGAGACATCGAGGCACGAGTAACCTTGTGTGTAGTAGATATGGAATCGCCATACAATATATTGCTAGGGAGACCATGGGTACATGCAATAAAAGCAGTAGCATCAACATTTCATCAATGTATCAAATTTCCCACACCAACTGGAATCGGCGAGATTAGAGGAGATGTGGATAAAGGAAGAACATGTTATCAAATGGAAATAAAATATCATGAAGAGCAAGCAAAGAAGCGAAAATATCGCAGAAAACTGGCGAAAGCAGTTAAAAAGGAAGAAGAATTTAGAATTTACATGATAAGAGCAAAGGAAGGAAAAGGGATACCTAGCGAGATTTCGGGAGAAGAAAATGAACTCGCGAAAGAGTTGAAAGGACCAACCCCTATGGGAGAGCCGCAAGCTAGTTACGTCGCGGCAGAGCAAACGAAAGAAGTGAATGTCGGAACTAATGAAGAGCCCAAAATGTTGAAAATTGGGACCGAGTATGGAAGCGGATGAGGAAAAAGGATTTGTAGAGTTGTTTGCGAGACTACAAGGATATCTTCGCATGGAACATGGATGATATGCCGGGTATAGATCCATCGATAGCTTGTCACAAATTGGAAATAGATAAAGGGTGAAGCCGTTCAAGCGAGAGAATTAGAAAAATCGCAACACTTATCACCCCCAAATAGAAGAAGAATTGCAGAAAATGCTAGATGCAGGAATCATCAGGCCAGCAAAATATCCTGAATGGATAGCAAATATGGTTATAGTCCCAAAGAAGAAAAAGGGGATAAGGATTTGCATAGATTTCACTGATTTAAACAAAGCTTGTCCTAAAGATAGTTTTCCATTACCAGATATCCCACAACTAGTCGAATCAAATCGAGCGGGGAATGAAAGAATATCATCTCTGGATGGGTATAAAGGTTACAACTGATTCCTCTCGCCGAGGAAGACCAAGAGCATCTTGCTTTTTTCGCTCCAAGAGGGTTATATTGTTATACGAAAATGCCATTTGGTTTACGAAATGCTTTGAGCAACGTACCAAAGAATGGTAGAAGAAGTGTTCGCGGAATGGATACATAAAACACTTTGAAGTATACGTAGATGATATGCTCGTAAAAAGTAAGAAAGCGAGAAAATCATGTACAAGATCTGAAAGAAATTTTTGAACAGATGAGGCGATTCAACATCAAAGTAAATCCCGAAAAATGTACCTTCGGAGTGGCATCGGGAAAATTTTTGGGTTATATAGTATCAAAGGAAGGAATACAAGTCGACCGGAGAAAGTGAAAGCGATTCGCGATATGCCAACACCTGCGACAATAAAGGATGTCCGGAAAGGTTGAATGGGTTGTTAGCATCGCTAGGAAGATTCATTTCGCGATCATCGATAAGTGCAAGCATTTTTTCAAAGATCTTGAAAAAGGGATCGAAATTTAAATGGACAGACGAATGTGAAAAGGCTTTACAGAGGAATTAAAGAACATCTAATGGAAGTATCCATTATGCAAAAAGCGAAACCGGAGAGGAATTGTTGGTATATCTTGCGACAACGTCGCATGCGTTAAGCGCAGTGTTGCTGCGAATAGACGCTGGAGTAGAAAAACCGATCTACTATATCAGTAAAACTTTTAATGCCGCAGAAAGGAATTATTCGAAGATTGAAAAACTAATCCTAGCGTTAGTCTACGCAACATTTAAGCTTCGCATATATTTTCAAGCACATACTGTCAGGGTGGTAACAAAAGTACCAATCGAATCAGTAATGAAAAATTCAAAAAGATCGGGAAGAGTAGAAAGGTGGAATGCCCAAATAAGTCATTATAAACTCCAATATGAAATATTATCTTCAACCAAGTCACAGGTAGTCGCAGACTTTTTGGCAGAATTTCCTTTGGAGGAAGATGAAGCAGTGGATGAAATGATGGATGTAGAAGAAGAGCATGGAGACCCAAATGATTTGTTAACTGAACCGGATAGGTGGGAAATATTGGTAGACGGATCATCAAATGGAGAAGGTAATGGAGTGGGAATTGTTGTGATTTCGCCAGAAGGCAATAAATTAGCTTTCTCTTTTAGATTGGAGTTTGAATCCACTAATAATGAAACGGAGTATGAAGCCATAATACATGCTTTGCGATTCGCAATAGAAATGAAGCTAGAAAATGTGAGGATTACCAGTGATTCGCAGTTGGCAATTCGCCAGATAACAGAGAAATACGCTACAAATGAGCCATCTTTGCAAAAGTATAGAAAGCTTGTCGAGGAATTATCAAACACAGTACCAAAAATGAGATGGAGGCATATATCAAGGAGAAATAACAGAGACTCGCAAACGCTTTTGCCTTTATATCAAGCATGATGACAGACCCCATTGCGAGGAATATCAAAATACAAACACTTTTGGCACCATCAATTAATAAAGAAGAAGGGCAAGAAGCGGATGCAATGTTAGTAGAAGATATACCACAATGTCGCGATAAAGATTGGAGAACAGAACTTCACGCCTACTTGATGAAAGGGGAGACACCAAGAAATAGATTAGAAGCACACAAATTAAAAAGCCGTGCAACGAATTATGAATTAAGAGATGGTGTGCTTTATCGGCGATCTTTTGATGAACCTTCACTTCGATTCTTAGCAAGGGAAGAGGGAGAAATCATATTGAAGATGTTGCATAGCGGAGATG
The DNA here is from genome assembly GCA_023531295.1 of Papaver armeniacum. Taxonomy (NCBI): domain Eukaryota; kingdom Viridiplantae; phylum Streptophyta; class Magnoliopsida; order Ranunculales; family Papaveraceae; genus Papaver; species Papaver armeniacum. The sequence continues at coordinate 135,388 of JAJJWW010013570.1, read as the reverse complement.
CTGGAAATCATAGCGGTGGAAGATCTTTAGCGTATAAAGCAAAAATGCAAGGATATTACTGGCCGTATATGCATGAGGACGCGAGAGCGATGTCAAGACGCTGCGAAGAATGTCAAAGACATGGGAAGAAAATACATGCACCTGGGGCACCATTAAATTCTTCTAAGAGTGTGTGGCCTTTTGGAAAGTGGGGTTTAGATATCGTGGGACCTTTTTTACCAGGAACAGGGCAGAGAAGATACTTAATTGTCGCAACGGATTATTTCACAAAATGGGCAGAAGTGAAAGCGGTACAACACATTCGCGACAAAGATATTTTTACTTTCATATTCGAGAATATTATATGCAGATTTGGGATTCCCGCACAGTTGGTATCTGATAATGGGAAACAATTCGAAGGGCAAAACATAGAGTTGTTACTTAATGCATTTCAAATAAAATGTGGGAAATCGACTCCACTATATCCGCAAGCTAACGGTCAGGCGGAGGCAACAAATAAAACAATTGCGGATATATTGAAGAAGAAGTTAGAAGGATACAATAGAGGATGGTGCGAACAAGTACCCAGTGCAGTATGGGCATACAATACAACAAGAAGAGAAGCTACTGGAATGTCACCTTTTTGCTTAACATATGGAGTTGAAGCTGTACTCCCAACAGAAGTCATGATCCCGACAACTAAAAAGAAGTTTGGGAGAAAAATCTTAGTGCAGAAACATTCTAATCAAGTTGGACGAATTAGAAGAGAAAAGGGAGAAGGCGTTACGACACATGGAGAATTATCAACGAAGATTGGCCGAGAGAATATAACAAGCGTGTGAAGATACGTGAATTTCAACCGGGGACCCGGTATTGCGAGAGACACCAATATATCAGCGAAAAATGGAGGCAAGTCAAGCGAGAAAATGGGATGGACCTTATATTATCAAAGAAGTAGTTGGTACGGGGCTTATAGATTGATGGATCCACGAAGGTAAATACATGGGACAAAGATTGGGCAAGCCGTGGAACAGATTATATCTAAAGAAATATTACCCATAAAAGTGGGTCAGATGAAGTACTTTAATGCAAGATATCTGAGAAAATCAATAAAATTCAAATCAAAATATCAGCGAATGTCTCGCAAGCAGAATGGCAAGAAATAACGGATGAATGAATGAATAAACATGATCGAATGAATGGGACGAACCTTTATGGCGTACACCCTAGTTCGCGAATTACATTTCGTAAGAGGCAAATGTAAGACCTAAAGTGCGTCATATAAGGGGGTATCTCTTAACATGGCTCAGGGAAAAGGTTACACCGCCCCTGGAACCTGGGTCATGCAAATTTGGGGCCCATGAAAGCCTATCCGGAGGAGATACCTTGGATTCCCAACTATATATGTAGGTTATACCCTGGTTGGGCGACCGAGGGTCTCTTTCAAGGAGTCAGCGTATGATCAAGGCGCCGAGGTACCCGGTTGAGTCAAGAGTGCGGGGAGCATGGAACTTACTTACCACTCTTGACAAGTCTTGGCGCACGCTGCACTCGGCCCGAAGAAAACTCCACTTAGGGTGCAGCCTTGTAACCATAAACTCTATAGGTATAAGGGATAAGAGGCTGCGAAAACAACTGGTTGTTGTTAAGACCGGATGGGAGGAGCTAGCCTTGTATGGCCGATGTACGCCTCCTTGAAGGGGCAACCGGGAGGTGATAAGGGTGGCACCCTCCATTAGGGAGCCGATAAGTGCCAAAGACGCAAATGTCACGAGGCTTTGTTTCCGCAAGAAAACTTAGGCTTGTCATATTTGTGCAATGATCTGCAGAGGCAATAATACTAACGCGAGGGTAAGACGAGATCAATGGGTCCTTACATGCAAGTGTAAAGACGTCCTGCGATTTCGTCGCAAGACGACAATGTCACGGGGCTTTATTTTCGCAAGAAAATTTAGGCTGTCATATTGTCGCAAGCAAAATATCTGCAGAGGCAAAAATACTTGACAAATGATAAGACAAGGTCAATGGGTTTTTACATGCAAGTGTAAAGACGTCCTGCGACCTTGTCGCAATAAAGGGTGGCAGTGAGACCTTTAATTAGGAAGGTCAAACTTATAAGACCATCAAAAATGATAAGGCAAGGTCAATGGGTCGATACATGAAAATGTAAAGGCGGCTGCGATCTTGTCGCAATGAGAAGAAATAAAGTGAAATTCCTAATTGGGATGATTTTACTTAACAAAGGGATCGATGCGAACATGCTCGCGAGGATATGTTCAAACATCTTAAATAAGAGAAAAAGGAGAAAATAAGGGGGTTACTCGATCAACGACTTAATCCTTACAAACAAAAAGAAGTTTTGACAAAGTACAAAGAAAATTTAATTCTCTACATCAATATTATCAACTACATAGGATGGTTGAGATCTTTCACTTGCCTTTATCGCTTCACCTTCACCGGTCGGTGGATTTTCATCGAAATGTTTTCAACACCTTCATTTTCGCGGCAGATGGATTTTCATCGAAATTTTTTTCATCGGATCTTTGTTGATAACTTCAATATTAGCGATATCTTCGCCGCTTTCATAGTCATAATCACCTGTCGGAGAATCGGGGACTTCATCATCACTTACTTCCAAAGGATCAACATGAATAGGATCAAGGGACTTAGACAATAAAATCTCATTCACAAGAACTTGACTTTGAGGGGAAATTGACGAAGCAACGCCTTTTGACGATTCTTACTATCTATGTCTTTACTGATGAAGACATATAATCAAATCTTCGTTCTGCGCGGTCGCGAGAACGAGCAAGAGAGGCGGCGAGTAACCCATTTTCTTTGCGAATCCTAGAGTAATCTGATCGAGAGTAGAGATAGTAGAGCGAAGTTTCTTCTCGTAGTCTGCATAACAAGTGCACAAGATTAAAGATAATTAAAGATTTTTAGAATAATTAATGGATTAAGATAGTCAAATAATATGACTACCTTCCTTCGAGAAGTAAGATGCTTGAATTAAAGCTGCAAAATTATTCCCCAAACAGTCCATGGCATCATCAAATGTATCTCCAACTAGGCCTTTCAATCGAACTCATAAGCTTTTCATTCGAAACAAGTATAGAATTCTCGGTCATAAGAGTACAGTTGGATTTTTCTAATTTGGAACATTGATCCTTGAATTGGTTTGCTTTTAGACTCAAGGTTATTCTACCCTGAATAAGTTTATCTCTTTCGGGATAATTTCTCCAAGTTGCTTTTTCAAGGAATGAATAGTTTGTTCTTGTTCTTCACGTAATTTTCGACAAGCATCATATTCTTGCGAATAGGTCGCGACCTTGTTTAGCAGAGATCGCTTTTCCTGAGAAAGGGTCCCATTCTCATCTGATAAAGTTCCCAACTCCAAATTAGCCTTAGTCAAAGAGTAAGAAAGGCGAGATAAGTCTTTACTTAATGAGTCTTGCTGCTGAATTAAATCAAAGTTTTCTTTAGACAAATTATCTATTTGATCAACAGCATATGTATGAAGATTATTTAAGATGTTATATTGCTCCATCCAAGCATCTCTTTCAACTCGAACCTCTTCAACAGTTGATTCCAACTGATATATCTCCATTATTCGTTTCTGGTTTAGAGCTTAAAGGGCGAACAAAAGTTTAAGTTGTAAAAAAAAAAAAAAAAAAAAAAAAAAAAAAAAAAGCTTGAGGAAGAAGTATACCTTTTAACTCTTCATTCTTCTTGCGAAGATTATCACGATCTAGTGAGAGGTTGTGAAATTTTTGATTTTCAAGATGGAGATTATTACATTTAGCAGTCATAGCTTGAAGATCGTTTTTCAGCACATTAATTTCTTGAACCAAGGATGCTTGCGAGATCCTATCAGGACCAATATGTTTACTTAGAATCTCGCAGACATCGAGTTTGACAGATCAACAAGTCTTCTTGGCATCATTCACAAGGTCCGAGAGAACTTTGAAAGCCACGTCTATTCCTTCCAAATTTTCTGCAGTAAGAGGGATTTTCTCGGGGAAAGAAGGAACAGACGAATCATTCTTCGCCAAAGGAACATCATGAGAAGGGGAGATTTCAGGAAAGGTAGTAATTGGAGGAACGACTGGGACATTGATGATAGGAGAAGGGATAAGTTCATTTGTAGTAGGATTATTATGAGGAACCTGATCTATAAGGAGTTGAGGAGAATTAATATTGTCATTTTTGACAAGATTGTCTTGCGATGATTTCGCAACAGGAGAAGAAGGTGAAAATGAGGGAAAGGGAACATCAGGAGTAACAGGTTTAGGGTGGCGAGATCTTTTGGGAGTCTTGTCAATAGTATTGTCATCCTGCGAATGACAAATTAAGTAAGAAACAGAGGCAACGATATTGCTCTTAAAAAGCAAATACTTCTTTAAAATACCTTATCGCTCGCAGGCTTTCTTTTAGAAACGGTATGTTTAGCTTGCGAAGAGGACTTTGGTGGCAAGGTGGATTCATGTTGAGAAGTTGGTTTCGACTGTGAATCCAAAGAGAGAAGGGGGTTCTTCACGGTGAATTTGGTCTTTGGGTTTGTTCTTCTTTGAAACAAAAATGGCAGAAAAAGATTAAAAGGAATAAGATAATCTCAAAAAGGGAAGTTAATCACAAAATCAATCAATCATATAATCAATCGAATCTAGCAAGATTAACCAACCTGGATGCCATGGAAATGATAGCAAATAAGAAATAACAGAAGGATGATGAAGACGATATTGAAGAAGAATAACGAAACAAACGATTCAGAGACGATAAAGGAGATGAAATAGAAGGAAAGAAGTGTTCTTCACAAAAGACTCTCCTATAAATAGGCAAGAAAGTGTTATGACCGGATAACATTAAATGTACCGGTAAAAAAGAATGGTTTTAAACACGTGTAAACGGTCATTCCTAGATTCACGGAATTATACTGAAGAAGATTTTCAATGGAAAATGAACGATCGCGACAAAGAATTCGGATATCGCACAACATAAGGAAACATAAAGAGAGGCGAGAAGATGTAATATTCGGGTATTGCACAGCATATTTTCTTATCATATGAGACTCAATTATTTTCCTAACTCGCGAGGAGAGATTGCAAAATCCGTTATTCTCCATAACCCATGAGGCAAGGAATGATATTTCATACGTACTTCTAAAAACTTCGGAACTTCGCCAAAGAATAGAGGCAAGTACGTACTTTTCAAGTCCAGTATTCTTTCGCTCGTTCCTTCATCAATAAAAATCAGAGACTACAACAACAACGAATTTTTTCTTAAAAATCGCTCTCCAAGCAATATTCAAGAAAAAAGAGGCAAGATGTAGGATCAGAATATCGGGACAACAACTCTACGCGAAGACAATGGATAACAACACTGCGAATGAGTCGCAGAGGGTTAAGTATAAATGACGCACTGGATGACGGTAGGAAGATATGAAATCTGGCGAAAGGTAAGAAGTGTCGCGAATACGAGTACTTGTACGCCTGCGACACTTCGCGAGATATTCCCGAAAATAAAGGACAGCTTAGCTGTCATTCACTATGTATTACCCTATATAAAGGAATGAATGAATCTATTGTAGGGAGAGGTCTTTTTGGATTGGAGAGCAAGTCATTAGGAGAGAGAAAGAGAGAGAATTTTGTAAGTTCTTAAGTGTAATTCTATTTTCCTGTGTAAAGATTCAAGAAAGTTATTAATAAACATTCATAATTGTTCATCTATTATCTTTTGAATGGATTAGTTTAACTAAATATAGTGAGGGGTGTATTGTGGTATTTCCTGCAACTACACATAAAATACACACGATACTTCACAAGTATCAACTTCCTGAATAACGCAATTATTCAAATCAGCATTACATGCTACCTATCGTGGATCCACGATCCACACATTCCAGACATCAATCATGTCACAAACTGGGGGGATACATACTGGGGTATTGGTCTGGCGGTTTACAGCGTGCAGCGTGCAACGCGCCATCACAAGAACGTGTTAGGAAGTTATGGACGGTTAGCGGTGACAGGAGAAGTGGGCAATACCGGTCGTGTATCACCAACACACAACTCCACTACTCCATCACTCCACTTCCCACGAGAGACGTGAATAAGGCTCAATGACTTGTATAAATAGGTTCTCCGCCCTATTTCCAAACAACGGAGAAAAAACAGAGAGAAAAACAACAAGAAAACACCCAGAGCCTGCTTACACCAATCGTAAGCTTGTTCACTTTCCTGTTGCAAGTCATAAGCAAGTCTACACCTTCACAATCTCAACACCTTCTTCGCTTCCCTCCCTAAGATCAACCCCATCTCCTTCACTTTGTGACCGAAACAAGTCCGGAACGGCCATTTCTTGGTTTAGGCCGGACTTGCACGTATTGATCTCTCAAATCTACAAGCACTCACCGCGTAGTGCATTTGTTTAAGGTTTAAATTCATTCCTCATCCACACCCCAAATTACCAAATTCTGCAGAGTAGTTTTCACCCATAAACAATTGGCGACCACAAGGGAGGTTGATCTCTCGGTTATAAAGTCAATCTCTTCAATACCGTTCAATCAATTCTGAGATGGTTGGTCTTAGGACCGCTTCGACAGTCTCAAATCCTGATGGCTCCTCCAACGGAGATACCCCCCTCCTAACGGTGTATCCGACGGCATAATCGAAGACTTCCAACATTAAGCGAACTAGCACGGTGCGGAGATTCACACGAAGAACATGGAGCTAATCAAAGAAGCGGTAAACGACATACTTGATCTCCTCATCAAGATGACGTCAGAAATGAGCATTCAGGAGATTTCTACACTGGGGACTAATTCCCCTCAGATCAACGATTTTACTACGAACCGAGACCAAAGTGGATCGAGAAGCGGCATCTCTAGTAGAAAGCTTGTGTGAACTCTTGCACCTCTCGAGGAATCAACGGGCGAGAGACGTTTCTTTGCAATTAATAAAATAGCTCGGATGCACACCGACTCCTTCTCGTCCCGTAAGTCCTAGCTGCATCGGAAATATCTCAAACAATGTCACATTTACGGAAGACGACATGATGGCGAGAGGAGGGTCACAACCGGGCCCTACATGTTACCGCACACATCAAGGGTTCGGAGTTCAGAAGGGCCCTCGTCGACACAGGAGCATCTTCGAACGTAATTACTCTCAAGACTCTCAAGACAGCCAAGGTTAGCCTATGCGAGATTGTATGACAGCCCACCACGATGACGGACTTCGAAGGAAATCAAACTTGCACATACGGGTATGTCAATCTGAATTTATCAGTGGGACCTGTTCAATCAAAAGCAAAGTTTGAGGTCATAGAAAAAGAGCCGGACTATCATATGATACTGGGGAGACCATGGCTTCACGACAACAAGGTCATTCCCTCGACGTATCACCAGTGCCTGAAGATGATGCTAAACGAGAAAGTCATCCGCATTCCCGCATCATTGTCTCCGTATGCACCAATATGCTGAGTGGAGCTGTTCGAGCCAAAAGGTACCACACAGGAAGGATCAGACAAAGTCCTGTGCACCCCACTACCCACGTGGGCTTCAATCAAGGAAGGAGACCGACTTAAACCACTGGAGGCCAAACACTACAGCACATGTTCTGTAACGAGGCGTCCATCTCTATCCGGTGAGACTCCAACTCATGCTCACACCAAAAGGGGACGCACTTTCGAGGTGAAACGTGATCGAAGGGGAGAACAATATCACGGCGCCGCTTTGTTAGCAATTAGCAGAGAGACTGGAACCCGGCCTCTCCGCCCAATTGAATGCTGCAAGAATGATGAAACACAAGATGAGGTACCAGACGCCCCGCAGCAACTACAAGATGGAACCAATTCCACAACTGACGAGCTCGAGACTGTTGACATCGGGAATGAAGAATCTCCCCGGCCGGTCTCTATCAGTTCGACTCTATCCACAAACGAACGTATGAGTCTTGTTCAACTACTCAAGGAGTACCAAGATGTGTTCGCCTGGATATACGAGGAAATGCCTGGTCTGGATGAAAAATTGGTCACCCATCACTTACATGTCATACCTGGATCCAAGCCAATCAAGCAATCTCCGAGGCAATTCAGACATGAAGTAGAGGAAAAAATCAAGAACGAAATTCGAAAGCTGCTAGTCTGCTGGCTTCATCGAGCCTATTCATCATCCAACCCGGTTAGCCAATGTGGTCCCAAGAAAGAAGAAAACGGACAGATCCGGTCTTTGCGTAGATTTCGGAGACTTGAACAAGTGCTGCCCCAAGGACGACTTTCCTCTACCTAACATCGACATGTTAGTAGACGCCACCAGCGGACACGGCATGTTCTCCTTCATGGATGGTTACAGCGGATACAATCAGATAAGGATGTATGAGCACGATGCGAGTAAGACAGCTTTCCGAACCCCTCTTGGCAATTTTTACTATACTGTTATGCCATTCGGTTTAAAGAACGCCGGCGCAACGTACCAACGTGCTATGACGGTAATATTCCACGACATGATGCATAAACAAGTAGAAGACTATGTAGATAATATCATGGTCAAGTCAAGGGCTCGAGCAGATCACACCAACGTCTTACGGCAAGTATTTGAGAGGTGTCGGGAATACAAGTTAAAGATGAATCCTTTGAAATGCGCTTTCGGTGTCTCCTCAGGTAAATTTCTAGGATTCCAAGTGACTGCAGAAGGAATAAAGGTAGACCCGTCCAAGACTCAGGCTATCCTCACAATGCCGCCTCCCCGAACTGTGAAGGAGCTCCAGAGTTTCATGGGCAAGGTGAACTACATTCGACGTTTATCCCTGGTTTAGCCCAACTTACCGCCTCGTTCACCCCCTTATTGAAGAAAGGAGCCAGCTTCGTTTGGACCGCAACTCAGCAAGAAGCTTTTCGAAAGATCCAACGAATACTATCATCTCCAGCCATCATGAAGTCTCCTGTACAAGGGAAGCCGCTGTGTCTTTACACTGCCTTCAGTGACACTGCAGTGGGGGCTCTACTCGCTCAGGAAGACGACGAGGGAATTGAACGTCCCATATACTATTTCAGCCGAATATTGAGGGACGCTGAACTCAGATACCCCAGAGCAGAAAAGGCATGTTTAGCTTTGATCCATTCCATTCAGAAGTTTAGGCATTACCTACTGTCTAATAGGGTGATACTCGTGTCTAAATCCGATCCTGCAAAGTTTTTACTTTCAAAGCCGGTCCTGACCGGAAGGACAGGCAAATGGCTTCTCCAAATGTCAGAGCTGGACATAACGTGCGCGTCACCTAGAGCTATCAAGGGTCAGGCAGTTGCTGAGACTTACGCAGCATTTCCTGGAGAAGGCACTACAGAACTACATGAAGACCTCCCTGGAGAATTTCCAGACGTTTCTGCTTTGGAGGAAGAAGTATGGCTCCTGTATTTTGATGGCTCTGCTACCCCTAGCAGTAATACTGGAGGAGCGGGCGTGGTGTTAGTCTCTCCAACCGGAGAAGTATTTTCACATTCTTTCAAGTTAGACTTCGAATGCACCAACAACTCAGCAGAATATGAAGCTTTCCTCATAGGGCTTTCAATAGCTAAACAAGCAGGAGTCACGCGTCTGGAGATAAGAGGTGACTCCAAACTACTGGTAAACCAGATGAATGGGGTATACGCATTGAAGGAAGTAACACTAGCTCCATACCGGTCAGAAGCACAAAAGTTATTAAATTATTTTGCCGATGCAACCATAATCCATGTTAGTCGCAAAGAACAATAAACACGCCGATTGTCTGGCAACATTGGCTTCCAAACTAAAGTTCAAGGAGCGGAAGAAACTCCCGGCAAAGGAGAGGAGAACCATAGAGTCGACATGGCTGTCACAATACAAAGACACCAGGATCGATGATTGGAGAACTCCGATCATTCAGAGCTCAACAACCCACTCTCCCAAGGAAAGGTCGGTCTCAAAACTCTGCAGAACTTCTTCATGCTTCATGGTATGTTGTACTATCGAAACCCGGATGGTTCTCTGTCGAGATGTCTTGGAGATGACGAAGCACAGCTACAACTGAGTCATGTTCACAATGAAATTTGTGGGCAATCATTGGTGGTAACGCTTTACCGACGACTCCAGCGTCTAGGTTATTACTGGCCGGAGATGGAGACTCAATCCAGACTACTTCAGAAGTCCTGCTCAAATTGCCAAGCACCGCCGCACCAATCGGAGGTTTTTAGTGTGAACGACACTGGGGACTGGAGAGAGCCATACATCAACTATCTTTGTGATGGAGCAACTTCCTCCGATCAAAGGGATGCCATCAAGATAAAGCAAAAGGCCAAGCGATTCGTATACCACGAAGGGATCCTGTACCGCAAGAGTTTTGGAGGTAATCTATTAAGATGTCTGGCTGGGTTAGAAATTCCAATCATTTTGAAGGAAACACACGAAGGGGAACATCAAGGGAAGAGGAAACTTTTCCTCCAGATACACGAGAAATATTACTGGCCGACCATGGAGGATGACGCGGCCGCTTTTGTTCAAAGCTGCCGCAATTGTCAAATCCATGGAGACCTTGTTCATGCACCTTCCACCCCCTTGCACTCGATAAGCAGTCCGTGGCCATTCTACAGCTGGGGACTAGACATCATCGGGAAAATCAACCCGCCCTCATCGAAGCAACACGAGTACGTCATAACTGCAACGGAATACTTCACCAAATGGGTAGAAGCCATCCCACTGCGAGGAACTACAGGAGCAACCATTGCGGCTTTCATTAAAGAACACATCATTTGTCGTTTCGGTATACCTAAGCATATTATCACCGATAACGGCACTCCCTTCGCCAATAAACAGGTACGAGAGTTACTTGAGAGGTATGGCATTAAACAGGTTTTCTCCACCATCTACTATCCTCAGGGGAATGGACAGGCTGAAAGTACCAACAAGACGCTGATCCGGATCATCAGTCGAACTGTACATGACAATCCTAGAGAATGGCATGACCAGTTACCAATGGCGTTGTGGGCATACCGTACGTCACCTAGAAGCTCCATTGGGGTCTCCCCATATTCACTTGTTTACGGAGCAGACGCAATTCTCCCAGGATTACAGCGATGACCGGGATCCATTGGGACGAGGATGAAGCCTCTAACTCTCGAATAGCGGAGTTAGACACTTTGGATTCCAGGAGAAACAAAGCGGAAGAACGTACTCGGATATACCGGAACAGAATTTCCAGGGCATATAACAAGACTATGAGACCACGTATTTTCAAAGTGGGAGATTTGGTCCTAAAAACGGCCAAGCATATCCAGCAAGACATGTCTGCACCGAAATTCTCACCAAAATGGGAAGGTCCCTACACGGTCACCAAGGCCTACAATACAGGTTACTACAAGATCATTAAGGTGGACGGAGGCAGGTTGGAAGCAGTCATCAATGGAAAGTGGCTCAAGGCATATCATGCCTGACCACTATCCGCTGTGTCAACAATACGGGCATTTATTTTCATTACATGTTTGAATCCTCAATTATATTCAGAGATGTGTCAATGAAAAAACCTGTTTCACCAATCAAAAACCAATGCAGTTTATTTCACAAAGACATTCAAAAAACTCTTGACATAAACATCATTAACAACAAAGGAATGAAGTTTAGAAGAGGCCGTCTAGAAGATTATAGTTCCTTGAGAGCATCATCTCCAGTCTAGCGTGATATCTTTCTGTTCTTTTCTTCAAGTCCTGCACAGCCTGCTCTACCTTCTCCGATTCTGCAGCCAGAGCCTTCTCCTCTTCCAAAATAACCTTCGCAGCAGGAACAACATTTACAAGGATACCAGCTCGATCAACCTTGATGATATCAAGACGCTGCCGCAACCAGCCTACGTTGAACTCCATGGATTCACAGGTAGATACCATATTCTCCCACTTTTCGAGGCTTGATTCAGCAACGTTGCGGATAGAAATACTCTCCATCTCAGCAATCATGGGAAGAAGGCAGTTTACCGCGGTGACCAAAGCAGAGGAACAGTGTCGGACCACGTTTCTGGTTGCGATATGGCCGTACTTCCTCCATAACTTTGTGTACAAAGGCACAAACTCCTTCCGCACCAGGAATCCACCGACATCTCGGTAGCTGGAGGATAAACATTTCATGCGAACATCGAATGAAAGACCTGCATTTGGATATTCATAAGATGAGATACCCAAGTCGGCGTCTTCAAGGTTCACAGGGGTGAATGTGTTTGAATTTGAAGGAAGAGGACTGGTTAAGTCATCATCATCGATAACCGTGACACATGTTCCGATAGGGTATCTCTGCAAGAATGAAGGGATTATTTACTTGATCATTACGACGAACAAGCAATGGTTCAGAAAAGGAAAAAGAGACAAACCGGTATGATCTTCTTGACTCGGAGAACACGAGCAGTGGATTGATCATGAAGCTCGAGGCGCAGTCGTGCACGTTTAACGGAAGATCCTGGATGGTATAAAGAAGACGATCCACTGTTGTTCGACATGATGAGGAAACGGAGTTTCTGTGGGAAAGCCCTATTGAAAAATTGCAAAAATGGTTCAAAACCTATACACCTGCATATATGCTGAGAAAACCCTAAAACGATTACGGCGCCCGATATGCGAGGATTCAACACCGACCAAGTCAGGCTTTCTTTTGAACCCTAATCAAGAATCAGAAGAGCATTTGGATACGAGCAATTCAACCAGCGGTGTGCAAGCACCCACGCCCAGGATCCCAGTAAAAAGAAGAATCCTATTCCTGACTCAAACACCTAAGGGAGAAAGCCGGCTCATCAAAGGCCTGTGGTCACGCAAGTATGGAGGATTGCCCACGACCAGAATCCCTCCAGGTAGACTTCTTTTATTTTGTCTCCTTACGTTTGTATATGCCACCATCTCATGCCTACCACACAATAGTGTAACCATTATGTGCTAGGCAGGGGACTTAATGTTGATGGTGGGTTTTCATTTGAGGTTAAAATTGTAAAAAACCGGAAAAATTATGCGCTGACATCTTGTAAAAGATAAAGCCATTAATAAGTGTTGGATACTCCCTCACTTAATTCACCAAGAATGGAGCATGTGGCAACAATCCCATTCTCGTGAATACATGAAATTCCTCCAGTTGGAGTATGTGGCAACAATCCCTTCTGTGAATTTCATATCATCCTTGTATTTCCAGTACTCATTATCAGTGTGGCATGACGACTGAGTGTTACTCTTACAGAGTAACACGAACCTCCAAGCACTATAATGAAACCATGTACGAAATACCCGTACAGGCTGACTCTCGGTGTGTTATACTAGCCCGATTGAGCCCCTCTCGGTGTGTTATACTAGCCCGATTGAGCATCCGGATTGACCGTATTAGTCCGGATATGATCGCAGTCATCCAACTCCATAAGCATGATTGGATGACCCAGATCAATTCCATCACCCCCAAGCAGGTATGGAATATCCGCTGCCGAACCAATGCGGAACCCGCACGGTCGGCCATTTGCCTAGCTTGCCAAAAAACGTTCATACCAAGCATTATGGACGAAAAACCCTAAATTAGGGTTTTGCGGCATATTACATATGTCGCAAAGCGTCTCAACCATCCATCTTCGCGGTATAGATGGAGGGTGTAGATGTACACTCAAAGGGCCCAGAGCATGTCAACACGATCACCATGGGCCCACCTACGTACTTGACCAATCGGTCAGGACCAACCATGGTTGGTCGTCCCACCCGTACGCCCAAAGGGAGCATGGTCACACGGCTATGAAAGCCAAAATTAGGGTTTCAAGCCATCACGAGCGTCCATCTTCTCCTAAGACGAATGGAGGGTCACGATTAGATTAAGAAGGTCCGGTCATACCAAAGATGACCACTGTGGGCCCGTCTATCCCCTCACTTGATCGGCCAAGGCATATCATGCCTGACCATCCCAAAACGCACGTCCAAACTTGCGTGGTCACACCTCCCAAACCGCAAACTAATCTCGACCGCTCAACTTCGCCGGACGATTTGAGTGGTTCAGATCACGTTTTCATGGGATAATCAGTGTAGGCGTGAACACCAGCCTACCATCTTCACGTCAAACCAACCGGCCAAGCCGACCAAGTTAGGTCGTCTTGGAACACGCGTGTACACCGGCATGGAAAATAGCATGGTGCGGAGCGGATTTTTTCTACTTTTCATTGTGTAGGACGAGAAGCATCAAATTCCTATTGCAAAATCGATCTCAACCACTCCTCTTTGCCGGTCAAATTGAGTGGCCTAGATCGCACCTTCATGGGATAGTGAGATATGGACGTGTACACACCGGCATGCTACCTACACGCACGCCTCTATGTGAATTGGAGGTGCTATAAAGATGAGAAGATCGGGATTGGAATTTGAGCGGTCCTCTCCGAAATCCTTCCCATGCTTGGTTTCGACCAAATCAAGAGTGATGCCAATTGGGGTGTTGGCTGAGTCGCGTGGAACCGCACCTCTTCAAAACCCTAATTTCATTAACAAGGAAGTTGGTGAATTGCAGATGAGTTTCTCAAAGATCATATCATCCGTACAACTTCACCAGCCTAGTTATACAACCCTCGGTCAGAGTTAGTTGGTCGGTGAGGCGTCATTACACATCACTTTACCACACCATGATGCAAGACTAATCGCATAAAATACACACGATACTTCACAAGTATCAACTTCCCAACCAAGAATAACGCAATTATTCAAATCATGATTGATGGATTGCAATATGATTGAATGTTTGTTTAGTCGATTACATGCTATTTTAGGTTTTCTACCTTGAATACTAGTAGCATGATATGATTCTAGGTTGTAGTGATACATCCTTGTATTCATATGTAGAAATTGACCTTTGTTCGAATTGTTTTGCGCAATGTATTTCAATTGCATTGATTAGCCTATTTAAAACTTAATGCTCCTAGGAATTGAACTTGATTAGCGCACGTTAGGTTATTCTTTAGGTAGATTTCACATCGCAGCCCTAATGTGTGTGTTGATAACTTTGGAAATTACGGAGTATTCTTGCAATAAGGTATTCTATGGCTTTTGATGATAGCGAGATTAAATACTTCTATTCATACATTCATAAACTTGTTTACAATTGAAGATGAAACCTTTATCCAATATTTTCACATTCTTGATTTGCGTGCGTTGTTTATTTGCTTTTTGTTTATTTTTTATTTACACAATCAGAATTCTTCCGGGTGTTTTTTATAGGAAACCATAACAATTTGACAACCAAGACCTCTCGTAGGATCGATCCTTTCTTGCCCTTGCTATATTTATATTTTGAGTAGTAAGAAAGTGTAATTATATTTGTGTCGCCTACGACAGCGATCAATTTGGCGCCGTTGCCGGGGAGGCAGCGGTTGTTAATTGTTTTTGGTTTCTTATTTTTGTATTTAGTTTTTGTTTTATTTTTCTTTTTACTTTTTCTTATTTGGTTCTTACCCGAGTTTTGAGAATCTTATTTCAGGTGCTTATTTCTATGGAAGGAGCATATTGGAGCAATCAATACTGACTTTCAACCTCAACAATATAACAATTATCACCCTTATGGGGAGTATAATCAAAACCAATCCTTTGGCTATGATCAATACTCCACGTACCCTATGAGTTATTCTCATACACATCAACCTTCTTATGGTGGTTATGTAAGTGAGCAACCACAAGGAGGGGAGACTAGTTTTACTCCTATTAATTTTTCCTCTAGTTTGGTAGATGAGATGCAACAATTTATGGACAGCATGGAGTCAATTTGTGGACAACCAAGCGTGGAACCAATTTCATCGACCGAATGTGCTCATGGTATGTTTGGCCCAATTTCTGATCGTAGTTATGATCATCCACCCATTCAAAGGGAATATAATTGGCCTAACAATACGGAAAAGTAATTCTACTTTTTCTTTGTCGAATGAGCTTTACAAACAAATGGAACACTATATTCAAATTTGGATGGAACACTCCAAGAGCTTCAAAAAGGTGTTTCCACTTTAAGACAAGGCATTGAAGAATACAAGGAGGAAATGAATAGTTATGTTGAAAAAGGCGAACCTTTGGGGAATTTTGTTGATATTTGTGTAGTTAACTCAACTCTTGATCGTAATAATGATCATTCACCTATTCAAAAGGATGAGTTAGAGATTAGCAACACTAAATTCAGCAAGGAACAAGATTATGTTGACTATGATAGTGATGATTATTATGAAAATACATCGCGTAAACCAATTTATGGTGACAACCCCGAGGAGTGTACAATGGAGTCTTTTTGGGATCAAGATGAATATGAAGAGGAATATGTCGACACTTGTGTAGATTACTCAAGCATTGATCTTAATAATGATCAAGAGCCTATTCAAAGGGTGGAGCTTGAGGATGATGCATTCTCGAGTGTTCTAGAAAAATTTCTTATGATAAAATTTGGATCCGCAAAAGAGTATGTGCCTTACAACAAAAAAGAGGAGTATGTTGAGAATGAGACCGTTATGACCAATATTGTGGAAGACCCAATTGAGCTTGCATATGAATGTAATGATGATGTTTATGTCGAGACTATGGTTAAGGCAGAAACGGACGAAGAATGGTTGCAAGGTTTGATAGAGGACCATGATATACAAGAGGTGAATAATTCACTTGAGTTTTTCAAGGATGAAGAGGATTCCGTGATACAAGAGATTGTGCAAGGTTTATCTAACCCTTTGCCTATTATTTCTTCTCCTTTACCTCTTATTGGTTTGAATGTATGTGCTTCGAAAACATTGTTGGATGACTTTGTTTCTCGTTTTCCGCCATTAGAGAAACTTGATTCTCATACTATGCAGGTTATGGAACAAGAAAACCGTGGATGTACCCGACTTCTATATTCTTTATACACTTCCAAGTGTGGCCAAGAATAAGTGTGGGGGGAAGCTTTTATCGGTTCATAGCTTCACTTTTGCTTTATTATACTAATATTTGTGTGAAGTTAATGTTTGAAAAACAGGTTCTATGGAAGGATCCTCAACTTTTCCGAGGTCGTCTTGGAACACTTATGTTTACTTTTGAGTTTATCAGGTGCAATGGAGTCATTTGGAGCGAAATAGCCTTTCGTGGATCCACGATCCACACATTCCAGACATCAATCATGTCACAAACTGGGGGGATACATACTGGGGTATTGGTCTGGCGGTTTACAGCGTGCAGCGTGCAACGCGCCATCACAAGAACGTGTTAGGAAGTTATGGACGGTTAGCGGTGACAGGAGAAGTGGGCAAGACCGGTCGTGTATCACCAACACACAACTCCACTACTTCATCACTCCACTTCCTCCACTTCCCACGAGAGACGTGAATAAGGCTCAATGACTTGTATAAATAGGTTCTCCGCCCTATTTCCAAACAACGGAGAAAAAACAGAGAGAAAAACAACAAGAAAACATCAGAGCCTGCTTACACCAATCGTAAGCTTGTTCACTTTCCTGTTGCAAGTCATAAGCAAGTCTACACCTTCACAATCTCAACACCTTCTTCGCTTCCCTCCCTAAGATCAACCCCATCTCCTTCACTTTGTGACCGAAACAAGTCCGAACGGCCATTTCTTGGTTTAGGCCGGACTTGCACAGATTGATCTCTCGAATCTACAAGCACTCACCGTGCAGTGCATTTGTTTAAGGTTTAAATTCATTCCTCATCCACACCCCAAATTACCAAATTCTGCAGGAGTAGTTTTCACCCATAAACATCCTTGTAATGCCATTTTGTATAAAATAGAGAAAATGGGTCATTTGTCCAAAAAAATTTAAAACACGGTTCAAATGGACAAGTAAAAAAAGTACGGGTGAAATAGCCAAAAAATAAATAGCAAGGATGAAACTGGATTCATCCTGGCTTATACTTAAAAAATAGCAAGGATGAAACTGGATGCATCCTGTTTAAGTAAAAATAAGAAAAAAATATTTGAAAATTGACAGATGAAACCGGTTACATCCTGCTTATTTTTAAATTTTTGTCCATTTAAACAGTATCTTTTTAATTTTTGGCTATTTAAACAATATCAAAACCTAAGTGTCTTTTTCACCCAGGAATTATTGATTTTGGTCTTTTTAACCAATTTTTTGTATAAAATATCACATTTAGAAGCATCCGACCAAGTTGTGTTGATAGTCGACATAAGTGGGTAAGCCGGAGTGCTTCGGCACATCCATATCTATCCCATGTGGTAGTTCCGATTACACCTCTAAACAAATTAGCTCCTTTTAACCAGCGTTTTAAAATAAAATGCGACAGAACTTCATCAACTTCAAGTCTTTTGAAGATCCGCAACACATGCTTACAATTACAAGGTAATCCCATGAATTCAAAATATTGGCATGTACAGTGTGCTTCAAATGTGTCAGGCTTCAACTTCATAATAAATTTAGCAGGCCTTTGACCAAATACGTTTTGAAAACCGCATCACAATCTATCTCTTCGGACTTGAATCGAATTGAATCTACTAATTGTTCTTGAAACCTGTCAAAAATGTTGCGCGTATAAATTGTGGCAGCATGTTTCAGTAGAAGATTTTTCTGAAAGATAACACGATCTTTATGCTCCGAAACATGATCTTCTTTCATTTCTTTTTGAACAATTTTAGTTATTGCCTGGTCGTACCTAACAACAAATTCCCTTATGGTGGGTTTGTTTGTAGAATTCACCGTTTCCAGTAATTTATAATCCCATGGGATTACAAATACTGGGATTCATACATATAAATCCCTTGTGTGTTTGGTAACTCAATTAAAATCCCAAGGATTTGTAGAGTTTTCTTGTTTTAAAGTCATTGTACCGTTTGGCATTACCCTCAAATCTTAAAATTGCATATATATATATATATATATATATATATATATGGGATTTAGAGTTAAAAAAAAGTGGGTCCATAAATCCCTTGATAAGTTTCCCAGCAAATCTTAGGGGGAGGGGTCGGACTCCATATGGAGGATTTGCTGGAAAACTGATTCCCGTAGGAAACGTGATTCCAAGGATTCGGGCAACCAAACGCACAAAGGGAAACGTAATTCTACCAAATTCCCTGGACCCATAAATTCCACCTTTAAAATTCTACATCCAAACCCACCATTAGAGCATCTCCAATAGAGGGTGAAAATTTTATTTTATTATGACACATAGGATTTTAGACCCTCATTTACATAAAATGCATCTCCAACAGTGGGTCCTATTAAGTAGGAAGGGTGTCAAAATAAATACGAAGGTCTTAGAGAAAGTCTTATCTAGACCTTGGGAATGACCTCCATATCATCTTTTTAGTTATATTTTTAATTTTTATCTTTAGATAAATTTTTCTAAACCAATAAGAAAAAGAGAATCAATTTTATCATTATCCAAAAAAACAAATCTTACAAATATGACCCCAACCATTGGAGATAGTTCATGAGCAAAGCATTACTATTTTTACCACAAACATATCACCCCATGAATAAGGCTATGTCTTATGGGCTAGATATCTAGTTGCTAGATTGGCCATCCACGTCAGCCTGGGAAACCTCCTAAGTCTTATGGGCTAGATATCTAGCTGCTAAATTGGCCATCCACGTCATCTGTGAGCGCCGAACCATTCGGCGTTTAAATCTCAGCCGTTAGATTTTCGTGATTTTTGTGAGCGCCGAACCATTCGGCGTTTTGAGCACTTTTTGAGCGCTGCATTATTCAGCGTTTCAATCTCGCTGATAGTTGAACTGTGAGCAAATGCTAGGAGAGATAAAGTAGCCAGATTGAGTGTTAATTTTTTTTCCCACACTTTTTTCATGATTTGCAACACTTTTTGGCCAATCTAGCAGTCCAATCTAGCTCAGGGTTAGCCTAAGGATCTAGATAAAAATTCCACGTAGGATTTTTAGCACCCACTGTTGGAGATGCTCTTAGGTTGGTTGTTGGCGAGACAAAATCTTGAAAAAATGCATTTGCTCCTTCACCGCGACCTGTCGTATTTATTCCGGCATAAAAAGTATTGGGGTGATATACTGGTACCCACTTCTACCGAATGTCATACATAGTTGTAAGCCACTCATTATTCTATAGATCATAATCTTTAATTAACCTAGCATTTTTAGGGGCTACCCCAAAAGAATTAGGGGCGACACAAAAGGACAAAATAGGTCATAAATCGGAAGGTTAATCCATAATCGGGAGATAACTTTATAATCCCGTTTTTTTAATGTCCAAACTACCCTTTACAATCGGTAGATAACTATACAATCGGTAGTTAATCAACAATCGGGAGTCAATTTAGTTTATATAGCTTCTGAATATAAAGTATCCCCAAAATAAAATCCTTATCTTTTGAATTTTGATTATCCTATAATCGGTAGTAAATAAAGTTATCTTGACTCCCGATTAAAGTAGACCTTTGGCAAATATCCTACCATAATCGGTAGTCAAGATAGTTCATATAACTACCGAATATAGAGTAGCCCCAAAATGAGATTTTGCAAAAATCCTCTTTTTTTGAATTTTGGTTGAGCCTATAATCGGTAAGAAAGGAAGAGTTATCATGACTTACTATTATACAGTGACTCTCTTTGCAAATATCCTACCATAATCGGCAGTCAAGATAGTTCATATAATTACCGAATACAGAGTAGCCCCAAAATGAGATTTTGCAAAAATCCTCTTTTTTTGAATTTTGGTTGAGCCTATAATCGGTAAGAAAGGAGGAGTTATCATGACTTCCGATTATACAGTGACTCTCTTTGCAAATATCCTACCATAATCGGTAGTCAAGATAGTTCATATAACTACCGAATATAGAGTAGCCCCAAAATGAGATTTTGCAAAAATCCTCTTTTTTTTGAATTTTGGTTGAGCCTATAATCGGTAAGAAAGGAAGAGTTATCATGACTTCCGATTATACAGTGACTCTCTTTGCAAATATCCTACCATAATCGGTAGTCAAGATAGTTCATATAACTACCGAATATAGAGTAGCCCCAAAATGAGATTTTGCAAAAAATCCTCTTTTTTTGAATTTTGGTTGAGCCTATAATCGGTAAGAAAGGAAGAGTTATCATGACTTCCGATTATACAGTGGCTCTTTTTGCTGAATTCCTACCATAATCGGTAGTCAAAATAGTTCATATAACTACCGAATGTAGAGTAGCCCTAAAATGAGATTTTGCCAAAATCCTATTTTTTCTGAATTTTGATTATCCTATAATCGGTAGTAAATAAAGTTATCTTGACTCCCGATTCAATTATTCTCGAGAATTAAATGATTGTGCCGGCAGTGGACTGAAAACCAGAAAAAAAATCCAAAACGGACTGAAATTCAATTTTCTAGTAGAAAAAAATTTTCTATAGCGTACCGGCCACGTCCATGCCCGCACCGAGCTTTTTCAACTGCATTGGTTGAGCCTATATCAGTAGCAAATGAAGGTATCCTGACTTCCGATTATACAGTGGGCCTCTTTACCGAAATCCTAGCATAATCGGTAGTCAAAGATAGTTCATATAACTACCGAATATAGAGTTGCCCCAAGATGAGATTTTGCAAAAATCCTCTATTTTTCTAATTTGGTTGAGCCTATAATCGGTAGTTAAAATAGTTCATATAACTACCAAATATAGAGTTGTCCCAAAAATGACATTTTGCAATCGGTAGATAACTAACTACCGATTATGAAGGGGCATATAAGTATTTTCATCATATTTTGTCTTTTTGTGTCGCCCCTAATTCTTTTGGGGTCGCCCCTAAAAATGTTAGGTTAATTAAAGCCTTCCACTTCTCCTCAATTCGTGTACTTCATATGTCCAATGGATGTAAATTTTCAATGCACGTTTAAAACTTTGACTTCGAAAAGTATATGTGTGAGTGTGATAGCTTCTCCCCAAAATTTTTCTTTATGTGCCAAAGACACAAGCGGTGACGCGTATTTGGAAACACTTTTCTAACAGCAATACCCATCGCAGCATCTTGATTAGTAATAATTGAAACGAGATGATGACCTCCCATTGCTTCAAGCCAAGCCTTAAATAACCAGAAAAAAGTAAATTCGGTTTCATCTTGAAGAAGTGCACACCCATATTGTATTGACCCATAGTGATGATTCACTCCGGTAAATGGAGCAAAAGGCATTTGGTATTTGTTTGTCCTTTTAAGTATTGTCAAAAGTAACCACATCGCCAAAATGTTCGTAAGCCTTACGTGATCTGGGATCAACCCTAAAAAAGAAATTAACCGCCCTTCCCTCGTCATCAACTTGAAGTTTATAAAAGAAATTTGGATCTTCTAGTTGTTTTTTATGGAAATGGTTAAAAACAGATTGCCCATCACCAACTTCCAACAAATGACGCCTAACTGAGTTCAAATGATTATAGCAATCTCTTTGATCAAATCCTATAGTTGAACCACCAGAAATTGAAGGTACTTTTGCTATCCGAAGATTTTCTCTGTTAAATCTTTTGCAGCTTCCGGCATATACCGATTTGCCCATAACCGAATCCGCTTCTAAGGACTCACAAACTTATGGTTGTGTTCATCTATGAATTTTGCTACTCTCCATTTAGAGCAGTTCATATGGTAATGTTCAAACTCAAAATTTTGTTGAGCCACATGGATGGTCAAACGAGTTTCTCCACTATGGTAAAGCAGGGCAAAATGAACAGATATGGTTTTATAGGGCCCACTAGTATTTCTTTTTAATATAAAATGCTTTGTAGGATAAAATTAAAATATAAAATATAATATTTTGGTGAGATAAAATTGGATAAGTGAGATAAAATAGGATAAAAAGTAGTAAAATAATTTTTGGGAATCGTGAATTGTACTTGGCGTTGAAGGAAGAGTCTCTGGCGTTGAAGGAAGAGACGCGGCGTTGAAGCTAGTGCGGCGCGTTTTTGGCACCATCGCCCGATGTATCATCAATCGCGCGCTTGATCCTCCAACTCAATGTTCAAAGCATCAAATTTGTTGATTTGAACATCCATTTTTCATGTTTATTCATTCCATAGTGGGAGCAAAATGAACAAACTTGGAGTTTGTTCATTCCATAGGAACTGCTCTTACCAATAATTTCACTGTATATATAGAACTCGTAACTCTGCTTTACATCCACATTGGATGGTATTGGTATTTCAGAGTTTTTTTGTCGATTCCCTCTGTTAAATCACTTATCTTTTGTCCTTCCCATGAACAAACAAAATGAGCTGATGTCACTTTATTAAATTTTACACGAGTATTATTTGTTGAGCGTATCCGCACGTCAAAACCATTATTTCTTCCGTACTCGATATAACTTTCCCTTGCTTCTTCAAATGAGTTAAATTTTCTAAGAGCAAGTCTTATGGTGGAATCCATTCATCTTCCATCTTTCACGCCACCTCAGTACTTGGAACTGTGGATGGAAGCGCAAGTGTAATGGTGGAATAGTAGAAACTCTATTCTTAATGGAGCTAAGCTCCATTCTTAATAGAGATTCTTTTCTCAGCCATTAGATTCTCAACAACTCATTTTAAATCTACGGATAAAAAAAAACGTTATTCTTAATGGAGCTAAGCTCCATTCTTATTAGCGTTTTTTTTCTTTTAGCGTGCTATTCTTAATAGCGTTTTACGCTATTCTTATTAGCGTTTCTATGGATTCCACGGACCATTCCACCAAATCATGGAACCCTGCTTGGATTTTCTGTGGAAGACCCCAACTTGGAAGCCATTAGACTTGACATTCCATGGATTTTCCACACTTGGAATAGGTTGGATTCCACCATAAGACTTGCTCTAAGGTGAAATTCTTCGCTTGTATTTGTCATTCTCAGTTAGGGGCTCACCATCATTGCCATCCATGTATGTTCGCTACAAAAGCCGATGAATATATGAGAAATTGAAACCAAAAAGTATACAAAACTTAAGATATGTATAAGTTGTGATTATAATCTAACGTATCGTGAAAACAAAACTAGAAAGAAAATGGATTACGAATCAAAAAAAAAAACAAAAAAAAAAAACCTTGATTCTTAAATTTCTTATATTCAGTTTTTAGTCTAAATCTAACAACCTATTAAACAGAAATCGGATTCAAGAATACAAGGTTACGAAAGAAAAATGCTTCAAAAAGATAATCATGGAAGAGAAAAAAGTAAGTTTGCTAACCTTTTTGATTCAAAATCAAGGTTTTGGCAGACCAACGAAAAAGATGATTCTTAATTTTCCAGTGTATGTTTTAAGGATATGAGATAAGAATGTTTCTTCTAGCGACAAGGATAAATATTGTGTTAGGTTTTTTAGGTAACATAAAGATATTGTGTCAATCTCTCCCGCCAAACAAGTAAATAGAATACAACTTTAATTGACTTCGAGTCGAGTCGTTAACAGATCTTATAGTTTTGGGTTAGTTATTAAGTCCCTTGGATTTATTGTTAATGTACGTTTCGCATATAACGTGGTAGATTAAGTCAAAAAGTTAGAATAACCGGACCGTTAAAATTTATTTTAAAACTGATGACGTCAGCATTCTAGAAAAAAATTAAAATCTAGCCCCAAAATTAAAAGTTTTGGGCCTAGAAATATCAAAATATGAAAGAATGGTTGATAGCGAATGATCCATTTTGTTGGGTTTGTTAATGTTGAACCCATATAATAGGGGGTTTACAATGGGTTTCACTAATCAAATTTCAACCCCAACGGGCCTCGACTTAAAGTGAAGAAAGTGGATGGAACTAGGGTTTTAGATTTGATTCATCCATCTCTTCTCCCGTTCCTTCAATGGCTTTGCAACTAAGATCAAGATTTCGACCCATCCAAAACCCTAATCTAATCAAGTTATTCTCATCAGAGTCTAATAATAATGGTGACAAGGTTCCATCATCATCATCTTCCTCTCTTTTCAGCGATGTTAAATAAAGTCTACAACAACCATCATCATCACCACCTCGAAGAAATACTTTAAATGATTTTCCTCCTCCTCCTCCCCCCTCCCCTCCTAAATTAGACGAGATTAGAAAAAATCTCTCTGAATTGCGTCGTAGATCTTCTATTCCTTCTCAACCAACGACTTCATTTCAAGATCTTTACAAGAGAAACGTCCCTGAGAAAACTGATGAAAATAAACAGGGGAACGTTTCTATTAGAGCATAGCTCGGTTGAACCCACCAAGCGTTGGTATGTCAAGTTTGGTTGTCATATTTTAGTGAACCAAAACTCATTTAAAGAGTTGCTTGATTATATACTAGAGTCAACTTCGTATAGGTTAGCTTGAAAGTATTAGGATATGAGACATTACAAATATTACGTGAAGACTTGAAGAATGTGAAGAAGTAAGGAGTTATAACGACGACATCATCCTTCCACTTGAGGTTAGTAATATTTGACTTGAACTGTTTCATTCCCTGGCGTATCTTTCAAGTCGTGCATATTGAAAACATAATTGCGAAGCTATGAATGATTATACTCTAGTTAGACATAGTATTAAGGAATACAATACGAAGTATAAAGCTTATCTTTTGAACTTTGTATATAAGACATCGACATAATCGTTTGAATGCTATTGTGATTATGTATGGGTATGAGGTGAAGATTTCATCCTAGGAAACAATGTTTTACATTCGTTTAAAGGAAGTACATTCATAAACTTGTTTTGAGAATCGAAAGGGAAATTGCTAGGCTTATTGGTATTGTTATTCATTGTAACTCTTTGGATTACCAATATGTGTGTTCAGTATAACCACTCATAACTTGTTTATGTTCTTGGTAAAACTAATCACAATGCCTGACTTATGTATCGGTTTGACTTTTATTAGTGAAACCAATCTTAAGTAATCACCTGAGATGGTATGATCGATATTTGTAATTGGTGTGACCAATCCTAGTCATTGGGAAACCGATCCTAGTACTTGGTGTGACCGATCACAAGAGAATGTGTAATCGATCCTTGTAGTAGGTTAACAAATCTTACTAATTGGTGTAACCGATCCTATGACTTGTGCAACCGATCACAAGTAATATCATGAGATTGTGGTAACCGATCCTAGTACTTAGTTAACAAAGTTTTGGAAACTATTGTGACCGATCCTAGTAGCCACATGGAGGTAGAACCGAAACTTGTTTTTGGTAGAACCGTTAAACCCATGATTGTTGATTTGATATTTGATCAATCACATAGTTCTTGGAAATCAGATGAACCAATTCTAAACTTGTTTGGAAGTGTGGAAAATCGGTTCCAAGATTGTAAATATGAAAACGGATTTACAAAGTAAAGATATCTACATACTTTGAACATGTGCAGTAATTCTTATCTATTATTGTTCAAAGATATTACTTAATAACTGTAGGATCAGAATATCGCGACATCGATACTTCGCGAGAGCTTTCCAAGAGAATCAAACTGGAAACGGTCATATTCAATGCATGAAAAGTATATCAAAAGAGTTACCTCTGTTTCGTTAAATCATAAACCCGACAAATGAGAATTCGCAGGCGATTGAATACAGAAAGCAACGAATCGACATCAGGCAAGTATCAAGTGTCAATCAATTAAATCCAACAACAAGTGGATTAGGCAGTTGATCTACCACTTACTTACAACTGTAATCTTTCTATTATATAACAAATATAATACGAAAAAAATATATGAACCACAGAATTTTTATTGAGGAAAGCGCATTCTAAAAAAAAAACAGGACAATCATCTTTCGCTATGTTGTATTAGCTCTGGTTTTGCTTCTTTACCAATAAACCTGGACTAAAAATATAGTTAGACACAACCGTCTACGCGCATGATCGAAGTCTGATTCAGCTCTTCGCGTCTCGAACCCTAAGGATTCTCATGCTTGATTCCTTAAGCGTCTCACCGCGACAAGTGTTGCTGACCAAAGTCGAAGACTTTGATAAACAATATATCCAACGCAGGAAAGTCTATTGGAATGAATAATCTTGTCTCCATGAAATGCCTAAGGTTTTGTTCGGTATTTTGATAAATCAAAGTGCAGGGCAATTAATCATACGGACTTAAAATTCCGAAAAACTGACCTAGGCAATATCAAATACCTCACGATAATCTTAATCGTATGGAAGTGAAACAGAATGCTTTGTGGAATCACAACTGATGAGACGAAGAATGTTTTGTGACTCTTATCTTATTTGCCGAGAGATAAATCCTCCTTAAGTCTTGAAAACATAATGCTCAATCATGATAGTAAAATTAGATGAGACTCACATGGCTTACGCAAAAATAATTGAATTAAATATTCTGATCCCAATGAAGTCTTCAAATGCGTTAACCTACGAGGTTTTGTGAAAACATAGGTTAAGGAGAATCAAACTCTGATACATTAACTAGTATCACACAAAATATGTTAGAGTTGGTTTCCCATTGTTGGGTTCTATATATATAGTTTCCGTCCTTAGTAATTTAGAGGCATCAGCTCAGTTTGAACCATGGCGTTGGTATGTGAAATTTGGTTATCATATTTAGTGGTGAAACTCATGTTGAAATTGACTTGATTATCTAAACAGTTAAACCCATTATAAGAGTTGAAAGCAGTAAATAAAAGATATGAGAACATTAAAAGTATTGTAGACTTGAAGATGTGAAGCAGAATTACAACAAACAACAATCATCCTTCCGCTTAGGTTAGTGATGTCGACCTGTTGTTCGTTTCCTAACGTATCTTTCAAGTGATGTATGTAAAAAACATGGTGCAGCATATTGAACTCTAGATGAACATTATTAAGAGACCTGTCACGAGGTTTATTGCTTGTATTAAACTTTGTAGATGAACTTATACATATAATCATTTGAATGCTATTTTGATTATGTATGGGTATGAGGTGAGGATTTCCCACCTAGGGCTATGTTTACATATTGTTCCTGAAATGGACTATAAACTTGTTTGTGAAGCCCAAAGAATTTCCATGTGTTATTGGTTTTGTTATTCATTGCATATCACCAGAACAACCAATATATTGTGATAGAGTATAACTTAGCTGCAACTTGTTGTGTTCTTAGTAAGCTGTTCACAGGCATGACTTATGTATTGGTATAGCATTAGTAAACCAATCTTAAGTAATCTGTGTATGATGATTTTGTATATGCGACCTAGTAAGGGAGAAGGGCCAGGTCTGGCGAAGGAAAGAGGCAGAGTCCTGTGGGAGTCGTGCAGTAGGCAGTCTGTTAGCAGGATAAACAGGAGTTTCTTGAGAAAGGAGAAATAGTCATGGACATGTGCAAGCCTGTGATTGATACATATATGTGTGGGAATCGATCCTAGTGCCTAGTCAATAGGCACGGAGAAACTAGTGTGACTATCTATAGATTGCTCGCATGAAGTGAAATAGATACTTGTTTTGGTAGAGCAGTAAACCCATGATTGTGATTGAATGTTAGTTTTGATCAATCACATAAGACATAAAGAAAGTCGGATAGATAATTAAGCATTTGGAAGTGTGAAACAAATCGGTTTTAGGTTTATAAGTATGAAAAGCTACAGGGTCTGAATCTTCGACAAATGAATCAATTATTGTGAATGTTTATTTCTATGTTCAAAATCTTCCTTATGAATAAAGGAAGAATCACAGGATAGAAACATAAATAAGTTAAGAATCTTTAATTAGTTATTAATTTCATTTTGTAGAAATTGAGAATTAGTATGTGCATTTACTAGTTAGATTCAGAAGATTCTGTTTGCCCCAGACGAAACATTTCCCATGAATTGCCAAGCCAAATCTGTGATTTTAATATCTTAGAATATTTTTGGTTTGGAGATTCCTTGGTATCGAACTTCTTAGCCTATAATCTGCAATTTGCTGCTCAAAACTAATCATTAGTAACAGCAGTTACTCTTTTGTTGTTTATTCTTTAGTCTTAATAGCCTATTAGGAGGAGAATTAACCTAGTGCAGCGAAATCTCTTACCACTGTTTAAGTCTTCTTTGGGATTGAGAAGCTCTATGTGACTTAGTTGGTGGGAAATAGATAATTGGGGTTTTATCTTTGTTTGATTGGTTGATTGACTAACGGTGGATTGAAATGGGTTGCACCTAGTTTGTTTATTCTTGAGAATATCTCTGTTTCACAATGTAATAAGCAAATCAAACGAAGAAATCGCGAGCCTCGATTATTATGTGAAACAACTCGAACGGTACCAAAGACCAATGTTCAAGTGTCAATCAATTTATATCAACAACCAAAGGTTGGATTATCTAATTGATTGAACTACGCACAACCCGATATTTCAATTATATAGAAAATATAATGCGGAAAAGAAATAAATACGGACAATTCTAAATTTTGTTAACGAGGAAACCGCAAATGCGAGAAAAACCCGGGACCTAGTCCAGATTTTAACACCACACTGTATTAAGCCGCTACAAACACTAACCTACTCCAAGTTAACTTTGGACTGGAATGTAGTTGAGCCCTAACCAATCTCATACTGATCAAGGTACAGTCGCGTTCCTTACGCCTTTGAATCCTAGCAGGACTCTACGCACTTGATTCCCTTAGCTGATCTCACCCACAACTAAGAGTTTCTACGACCCAAAGTCACACTTGATAAACCAATACCTACACAAAGTCTACGAATGTAAACTGTCTCCCACATAAATACCTAAGGGGTTTTGTTAAATATTTGATAAATCAAGGTGAACACATGAACCAATTGATACACCGGACTTATACCCGAAGAACAGCCTAGCAATATCAATCACTTCACAATAATCTTAATTGTATGGTAGCGAAACAATATATTGTGGAATCACAAACGATGAGACAAAGAGATGTTTTGATTACTTATTTTATCTTACCTTTAGATTAAATCTCGAGTTATTCTTAAATAATATAGTATAATGATATGGAAACATCAAGATAAGATCACACAACTACGAAAATAGTTGGTGCAGCTTATAATCCCAATGAAGTCTTTAAGTCGTTAACTTATGGTTTTTAGAAAAACCTAAGGTTAAAGGAGAATCGACTCTAGTCTCAACTAGTATCACACAGGAGGTGTCGGGATTAGGTTTCCCAGTTTCGCTAGAGTTCTCCTTATATAGTCTTCAAATCGGGTTGCAATCAATGTTACCTTGGTAACAAAGCATTCAATATTCACCAGATGAAAAACCTAATTAGACTCATGATAATATCTTTCAACCGTTAGATCGAACTTAGCTTGTTACACAAAATAAAAAGTGACTTAGCTAATATCTTCATTTAGATATGGGTTTCTATACCTAAACGTGTACACCTTGTTGGCTCAACAATAGTTAACCGAAGTTAGCCATATGAACACTTTCATATCAACCTTATTCATCTTAACCATAACTAGTTCAAATGACTCAAATGAAAACTAGTTCTAGAGTTATTCAATTGTTTATATTCTCATAGAAGTATAAAGACACAATTGAAGCAAAATCGATTTTGATTCACTCGAATCAATTCATGAACATTATAGCCACGGTTTGCAAAAGATTACATTCCTCATTATATAAATGTATTAGTTCATGAACAAACCAATTTTAGAACATAACCTACTCAAGTATGCAAACAGGTACGCATACATAAGTGGCGACTAAGTTTGGGTTTGTCGATGCTGTGAACAGGTATGCATACCACCAAACTCGGTTGAACTCCGGAACTTGGACTTACGCGATGCGCGAACATGTGCGCATACCTAGTTCTCGGACTTTCATTAACCAACTAGTACGTACACGTGTATGCATACCATGGTTCCCTACTTGGAATAACTTGCAACGGTTAGCATACAAGTACACATACCGTGCTATATCCAATCATGGTTAATTTTTTCTAAACTCTCATTTCAATCATTGAAACATTCTTAGAAGACGGGAATGGATTTTGTCTCATACAAACTATTAGCTTGAAGCGATTTTCATGTGATCAAATGATCAATACGAAACATTAGAGTCTACATGAAATGACCTGCTCACACAAATCTTGTAAGATGTTACTAGGAGATTTTCACATGATCATCTTTTGACTTTCAAGAATATAAGATGAACTTGGTTATAGCGAAAGTTTACCAACACATATTTCGAGAAATATGTAAGCGAGTTAAACTACAAATCGAAATATCAAATGTATAATCGAAGTCTATATAGCTATATGAATTTTATCTCAAATAGGAGATAGAGTAGATAGACTTTGAGTGATAGATGAGTTCAAGTCTCCACATACCTTTTATTGGTGAAGTTCCACAAGATTAGTAGTTCTTCGTCTTCAATCGATGAACGCCGTGAAGTATAAAGCTCAACAACACTTTTTATCCTAATCCTAGACTTAGCTATAAGTAGACTAGAAATCAAGACTTATAGTTTTGGCAACTAAGATTGACAAACAAGCTTGAGATAGCAACGCTTGGTGCTCTAGCAGCGCTCTAACATAAACCGATAGGGCCTCGAAGTCTACAACATATTTAGGGATGTTATGCTTAGGAATAATTGCAAAAGTTATGATTAATACGTATTAACATATGATCGAATGGAAAAAATATGGACCTAAAAACGTGGGGTATAACAACCATACCCAACTAATTCTTTACGACAACTGTATGGACTAAACTCCAATATAATTCCTGAGAGCACCAACTTAAAAGTGATACTCAATCAAGAAAGATATCAAAGAGTTTCTCTCTTTCTCAATACAACCGCAAATTAACTAAATAGAAATCCATGAGATCGATTGATATGAGAATAACTCGGACAGTACTAAAGACCAATGTCCGAGTGTCAATCAAGTTATATCCAACAAGCAAGGTCGTATTTATCAACTAAGATTGAACTACGCACAACTTTGTGATATTTCAATTATATAAAGCAAATATAATGCGGAAAAAAAATAACACAGACACCGAAATTTTGTTAACGAGAAACCGTAAATGCAGAAAACCCCAAGGGACCTAGTTTATATTTGAACATCACATTGTATTAAGATGCTGCATATTTTAGCCTACTACAAGTTAACTTTCGGAATGGAATGTGAGTGAGCCATAACCAAGCTCCACCGATTAAGGTTCGGTCGCGTTCCTTACGCCTCTTGAATCCCAAAATGATGCGCACTTGATTCCCTTAGTTGATCTCACCTGCACAACAAAGAGTTGCTACGACCCAAAGTCGAAGACTTATAACAAATATGTCTCCCACATGTATAATTTCTTTTGGTTGTTGTTTCCGTCTTAAGATAAATATCAAGGTGTACGAAACTCAACTAATAACTGTCTTATACTACCAAAGGCGCACCTAGAAATATTAGTCACCTCACAATAACCTAATCATTAACATAAAAAGTAATTACGGAATCACAAGAGTGTGAGACGAAGAACTATTGTGATTACTTTTTATATCTTACACACATGTAGATAAATCTCTAGAAAATCTTAAAGAAGATCAAACTCAATACGATAAAAAAAAGTAAGATCATAATACGCAACTACAAAGAAAATACTTGGGTCTGGCTTCACGAATCCCAAATGAAGTATTCAAGTCATTAACCTAATAATGGTTTGGGAAACCTAGGTTAATGGAAAATCGAATCTGGTTTGTAACTAGGACACACGAGAGTGTCGGCATTAAGTTTACCGGATGCTAGAGTTATCCCTTATAAAGTCTTCGTGGTTACTTACAATCAAATCTAAGATAGCTTAGTAACAAATCAATTGATATTCACCATTAGATGAACTCTGATTTAAGATTCAAGCTAAGTCTGCTTAGAAATTAAGCAATCAATCTCCGCCCATTAGATGGTATTAGTCAAGACACACACGTAAATGAAATATACTTATATTTAGATATGGATGGAATCGTACTAAACGTGTATAATCGTTGTCTCAATACACCATTAACCGAAAGTTAACCATATGAACACTTATAGTTTATCCATATTCATCTAACACTTCTAGATCAAATATGATGATCAATCAATCATGATAGATAATCAAATGAATCTGAATGTGTTTTGATAGAGTTGTTCAAATGTTCATTATCTCATAATAATATATATGAACCATTTGAAACATATTGCTTGTTTGTAATAGTACAAAAGTACTTATACAAGAACCAATTCATAAACATAATGTCACAGTTTGTAAAACAAGTTTACGTACTTTATTTCATTAAAGTTCAAGGGACTTTAGTTCGCAAACCGAGTTAGAAGTACCGAGTTCATGATTGTGAAAAGTCATACTTACACATTTTAGAACCTAACCAATGTGTTCCGCAAATGAGTACGCGAACAACACTTCGGGAATTGACCAATTTTAGTGTTCAAGAAACAACATTTTCGGACTTTTGACGCTTAAACCCGTTCGCAAAACAAAGTTCTCAAACAAGAGTTCCGGACATGAACTAGTACTCACAGTTCGCATACAAGATGTGGGTACACCATGTTATATCCATACTAGTAGTAGTTCCAAACTCTCATTTAATCATTGAAACATTCTTAAAAGACAACAATGGTAATCTTACATAACTAGCTTCAAGTAATTTTCATATGATTAATCGAATAACACGAAACTTCCTAATTTAACATCAATTCCATTGTCTCACACAAATCATGTAGGTTGTTCAAGGTAATTTTCACATGATCATCTTGACTTAATATTTATTTTCCGACAAATAAATTGTCTCGATAAACTAGTCAAGTAGGTGATGAAGTTTAGCTAAACTTCATCACCTGTAACCAAAGCTTCCAACATGTATTTAGAGAAATATATAAACGAGATAAACTCTTTTACAAAATTTCAAATGTGTATAACAAAAGTCTATATAGCTATACGATTTAGTATAACTTTAGAAGATAGATATAATAGACACGAGTGATAGATAAGTTTTAG
Organism: Papaver armeniacum; assembly: GCA_023531295.1. Taxonomy (NCBI): domain Eukaryota; kingdom Viridiplantae; phylum Streptophyta; class Magnoliopsida; order Ranunculales; family Papaveraceae; genus Papaver; species Papaver armeniacum. The sequence goes on along the minus strand of JAJJWW010013570.1, from coordinate 101,596 downwards.
TCTCCACATACCTTTTGTCATGAAGTTCCTCAAGCTCTTTAGTGATCTCTTCTTCAACCGGTGAAAGCACGTGATCTAATGCTCAACTACACACTTCTATCATATATAATCCGAGACATAGCCATAGAGTAGACTAGAAATCGAGTATAGTTTGATCAACTAAATTTGACAACCAAGTTGAGATAGCAACGTTTGCAGCTCGAATGGCGAGTGCTCTAATGTCAGACCATCTTAACCATCAAGTTCTTGATTTTGCATATCATCTCGTAAAATCAGTGGAGAACCATCTGGACTCAAAGTGTGGTCGAGTTTTCATGTCAAAGTATAACATGTTTGGCCTCAATGCCAGAAGGCAGTAAGGAACATGCTGTGGCACATTGTATATACAAGCATGCACATTATTCATGTAAGGAATAGGATCAGAGGTTTAGTACTTTTACTCATATTCCAAAAAAAGTCTTTTAAGTTCTTTTGCAATTTTATCTCTATCGATAACCAAATACCTAAGTTATTCTGAAGAGAATTTGAGTTCTCTTTATCCTAAAAACTAGTCATGTGATGGAAAACTCAAATAAGCTTATTGATTCCGGAAGAAAGTATTTGGATATTTATACTTAGTAGTGAGACATTGCATTGTTTTGGTTTTGTTTCTCTGTTTTAAAGAGAAAAACTATGTAGGATCATGAGATCTAACCATTTGTAAACGATTTTCATACTTTTATTTCCAAAGCCACATGCCATTCTCCAAAGAAAGTATTTTCATGTTATTTTCTCTAAGACCAAATTTTAAAACTATTATATTATAATGAATGTTTAAGCAAACAAAGATTTCATTAATCAAAAATATTTTGACTAAACAAGTAAAGATTATCTCTAAATGCTTAAATGTACCTTATTCTCTCCGTTTGTGTCTTGAATAGTGCCTCATTGCATATGGTTCTTGGTGTTCTTTAGTGTATAATAAACTCTTTCAAACACTTGGACTGGATGGTAGGTTCTTTATATATATCCGGGTTTCATATTACATTGTTTCCTTTGTCTCTTGCCAAGCCTCTTGTTTTCAATTGAGTCTTCATCATCATTCTTTGTTATAAAATTCCCAATATCCACTCGAATCACATCTTTTGGATGCATAAATGAACTATTTGTATTCTTCAAAAACTTGTCTCACATGTTGAGAATAATTTCTTACTTGCATTGCTTGATTTTGTATTTATCACCAAGTTTTCCGAAAACATGTGGCTTCCTATGTAAAGCTTCCAAGTAATTTGCAGCATCTTTACAGGCCTCATTTGAGTGATTGATAATATAACGGTTTAGGTATGTTGTGAGGTTGTTTTTTCATAAATATGCCCGATCCATCTTATCGTTCTCACAGCAGTAATTACCATCACTTCCTCTTGTTGGATTGTTGATGTTAATTTCACACACACTTTGACTTGTACACTTGATTCCTGGATGGCATTAAGAAAATATCTTGAACTTCTCCCATGATTTTCCCGTTTTCACTATAGCTTTCACATCATATGCTCAAATGTTAAAATTCTTCAATTTGATCCAAAACTAGAACATCCGAATCTAATTCTTGATACAAAGTTAGAGGATTATAAACATGCAAGATAACCATGTTACCATCTATGCTCCATGGGCTTCATCAATCACCTTATACGTAATATCACAGTCTTGAACTTAAACACTATGATATTTTGTCAATTTCATGACTTGTAGCTCTTCTTAGGGATGAAAAGGCCAAGTAAATACTATGCTTTCTCTACAAAAACAATCCCATTTTCCCCTCCATGAATTTTTTCCTATTAAGCTTATATCTTCTTGTTCTTCATCCCTTGATCTCAGGTTTTCTCCCGAGTAATGAATTATTCTTTCATTAGTATTTCTTAAAGCCGATGTTGCATTTTACGAATTTTGTAGCTAGGTCATTGAAATCGTTTTGATTTTTTAGAAAAAATAGTTAAGGTTTGAAAATTGATTTACAACGATTTAATTTCTTTGAATCGATGTATTGCGTGTTAACGATTACAATCCATAATTATAAGATATTGAATTAGAGTTTTGAACTTGTCTTTATGAAAATACGGCATGACAAGTGATATTTGGAAAAAGGAAATTAGGTAGCTGAAAATGACATAGCTATTAGGTTTAGGAAAGTGAGAGTTTAAAATAGCTAATTTTTGGCCATACCACATGTGCGACTTTTATGCTTATTATGTTTCGATTCAACTCGTCTAACTACGGTGACTAGTTTCTATCGGTCAAAGAAGAAAATCTCTCCATGATAACACATGAACTTCAAAAAGTTTCCAGCGGTGATTCTTGCAAACGCTATAACCATAATGGAAACCAGGACAAACGCCATTATAAAGCACACTAACTCAGATATCGCATTTGGAGAGAAAGAAAGAAATTAGTTATACATATAAAAAACAAAATAAAAACAAGAAAAGATAAATTTTTATAAAAGAGATAACTTAAATTAGTTTTCAATACAACATACCAATAAAGTATTGAAAAACAATCACGTTTAGTTTAAGTTTATGATAATAAAAAGGAATCGAATCTTAAACAACATTTGTAAGATCAAGTCTTTTATTCATTTAAAAATTTTTAATAACTGAGTTAACTCGTGAGATCTCCGATTCATGTATTTGAATGGAATAACACTTTTGGTTTTGGTCAAATTGAATTGAATAGGATAGCATGTTGGTTTTGGTCGAATTGGATGAAATAGTGTTCATTTGAAGAATCCATTTGTTTGTTGGAAAGTGCACCATCTTGTCTACTATAGAGTAGAGACTCATTTTGTGCGTCTATAAAAGAATTAGGGGTTATTTGTTGGGCCTTTATTTTTTGAGCCATCCAAATTGCCCGTTCGGCCCATTAACTTTTGTCAATGACTTTGACCTAACAAGTATCAACTTGGGGATTCAAACATTCGTATTCCACCACCACCATGGCACCTTTACCTTATCACTGCTACCAACTTGAACGGCAGTTCATACCAATCATGACATAACAAGCTAAATTTACAGAGTTACGAAAGCATAGACTCATTCCACAATAAGTAAATTTGATCATATAAATTAAATATCTTTGAGTTCATCGAAAAATTAAATTTTTGAATGTATCATATTCCTACTTTACTATTAAGGTTCAAATAGGAAATGAATACATAAATGAAGCTAAGTTGAGGTTTTTTTTAGAATCATCAACTCATATAGGATATACAAAAAAGTGTGAGGGAGCACATACACAAATTAGCTTGTTGTTAAAAGCTTTCATTTTTTTCTTTTGGACTTCAAATATTGTGCATGGAAAATGATTTAATATGCTTCTAGGTCAAGTGTAAGTGGAACGGCACATGCGAAAACACACACACCAAAAAAAGGTACATGCACATGCGTGAATACATATGATACTTATACTTCAACAAGCATCTCAATGCATGTTTCTACCATATTAAATAGCAATGAAAATATAGTAGAAACAATTATACATGTTTCTTTTTATGAGGAACACTAATGAGGTGAAAAACCAAAAAACTTAATCTAAGTATGGGAATTTACAAAAAGAAGTTAGAGTTGTACATAAAATACCTAACACCAATACAAACTCATCAACGGACTATCTTTTTTTTCCGTCGGGATTACCTCAAGCATCCACTTGAAGAGGCTAGGTGCTAGCCTTAATTGTTTCACTTTGCCGCTTTACCACTCCACGACGACCATGGACTTTACTTTTGGTTTCTTTTTATAAGATTTTCCTTTTACCTTGTCGTTGCTCAAAAGATGAAATATATTTTTAGAAAAGTTTCGCACGATCTCCTTGAAAATTTCATTAGTTTCTCTCCGCTTGTGTGACGTATGTATAATAAACCTAAAATTTTAATTATTTTTTTGTTACTTTCTTTCGATTATTTTTAGCTAATATATGAGATTTCTCATTATATCAAAAATCCATGCGAAAATATTTTGTAGATTCCCTTAGGGTTTGAAGTTGTATTGGTCGGCTTCTTGAAGTGGGATTGACTATGAAAGTTGATGTCGATACTTTTTTTATGAATTTCCAAAGATTTCATGAATTTTTTACAATATTTAATTCGCTTTTATAAGATTGATTCTGGTTTGCATCCATGCAAGAGGTTTGGCATAATATCGGCTTATAAGTTGCCTAAATCAACTATTATGCGATGTCCTTTCCTTCGGTACTCTTTGATACGCTTCATATACCATTGTACTCTATAAACTACATCTTGAACACATCGTACACTTGTGAGTTGTGTCATTTTTCCTTGTAAAGGACTTGATCTCTAAATCTGAAATTATTATGAAACTCTAAAATTTGTATTCCCAATTTAATATTCATCGTCATGTGGTAGGGGAATAGTCTTCATCATACCAATGTCTTCAATTTTAGGCTTCAATTCTTGAGTACAACTTCATTATTCCAAGTACTAGTGTGACAATTACTTCATCACTTTAATTGACAAATAACGAACGTCGAGTATAGGCCTAAAATACTTATTAAATAATATCTCGAAATACGATTGAGTAACCTCCAAGTACATACGTACTTCAAAAGATCCATGAATCATAAATTTTAAATAGAAAATCATTATCAATTATGAAAAGGTTGATACTGTATGAACACTAGGTTTGATTTGATTTGATTTTTATTTATCATCAACTTTTTCTTGTTGTTTGATTCTTTAAAGTTTTGTTGACGATGGGAATAAGGTAATACAAAGATGTTGTTGGTTTTTGTTGAAGATGGAGGTTTGACTCGCAAAGTTAAGGCTTTTGTTAGTTTGTGTCACTGATAAAAGTCAATAAGATGAATAACATAATTATATGTTGTAAAAGTGAACACATGTCATATGAATATGAGTGAACCACAATAGATAATTTCGATAGACTACTAAATTGGTAATTTATAACTAGGATTCGAGTTTAAAAATCATCTAATTATCCACCGGATATTGTAAAGTAAGAGCGTAAGCGAATGTCTTCATATATGGAAGCATACCTATTTGCGATAATGTTATATTCTTTTTCTCTCTCTTAGCAATGGGACCTCCAAAATCCTTAGCGTCGGGTTGAAAATTACTCTTACTACTTCAGTGATTTTGTTCTAGTTAAAAACCCAAAAAAATAGTTGGATCATCATATGGTTCAAACACTTTTGCTAAGAACAGATATGTTGATTAGTTTTTTTTTAATAAGACCAAAGATAGCCATTTAACCCTAATTAGTTTGGTTCAGTTTCGTTAGGATACACAGAATGATCATAACTCATTCTCTGATCTGTAATTATATCTGTTGCTATTCGTTTATCATTGATGTTGCTTCAATAGTGTTTCTCTACCATTATAAGTTTTTTTTTTAATTTCTTTGATTTTCACTATCGATACAATTTTTAGGTTTTACTTGATAAAAAAAAAGTCTTAAAAACATCAATATCTTAAAAACATTTGGCTAAACAATAAACGACCAACAAAATCCAATATCATTGGTGGGTTAGAATTCCCCATGATCGGACAGTAATTTTTTATTGGCTAAGATTTAAGAAATTATTTTCAACTATTTAATTTATGGATTTATATAACTTGGAATAATTTCAAGACTAGTCCCTGGATAACTGCGAGGTAATCAATGGTGATTTAAATTAGAACTCATTGCATTTAGCATTTATACCCTTGGTGATTTTGACGATCTACGCCTTACAAATACTATTACCAAAAATCCCGTTGTCAACTTGCAATAGTAATTAGTGAATTTGAGGGGTATATGTTGTTTTTAAACGAGACTTTATTGAAGTTGGTGAAACTAATAGAGTTGCAAATTTTTTTTATAAACACGAATATGGCCCTTTTCCGACATCGATGACGTGGCTACGTCAAATAAGTTAACTTCCCAACTTTACAATACATGGAACCACCGTGACTAATGACACTCTTTCGTCATTCTTCTTATTCCATTGATATTTTAAGTTTTATCATTGATCCACTGATAAAAAAAAAATATTAAACGGTTGATCGATTCTAGCATATGTTTTGCTTTTATTATGAATTTTGGAAAGGATTTCAGATATTACAAAGTCTAGGTATAAAAAATCAAGATATAAAAAACATAAAAGATATTTACAAAGAAAAATTATACTTAAGATAAAACTGAATCATAATTTCACCACTCTCTTAATCCAAGATTATTTCTTTTTATGCTCCCAAAAGAAGAAAAAATAACTCCAAAATATCTAATTGAATTCTTATTTCTTTTGTTGTTATTTCAAAATAAATACTAATTTTAATTTCATTCAATAATAATCAACAATTAAAATAGTTTCGAGATAAATATTTACATATATCAAAACCTTACTACAGTTGAAACTCTACATTAATGCCTTTGAGACCAGCAAAATTGGTTTTGATAAATCTACAACCATTTTTCTCTTTCTTTCTCTCTCTTAAAAAATAAATAAGAACACCCTAGCCATCTTCCCGCAAATCTTCAAGCTACCCTTGTTTAATAGTTTTTCACCTTAGTCTTACTTTTTTTAGATAATCGATTTTAAAATTTTAGGTTTTCTTATGGCGGCTTGAAAATTTGCAAGGGGATTTCTTCTTATTTTGATCACAAATCCATCCGTTCATCAATACCTGTTACTGATGCGGTTCAAAACAATCAATTGGTTGCGATGGTGATTCATGTTGAGGTTTTATTTCAACTGTTAAATCTTGCAGGTTCAAGTACATCCATTGAAAATTTTATAGATGAATACCAAAAGGATGCTTACAAGTAGATCAGTTTGTCAAACTACAATTTTCTAAGAAATTTAAAGACTTTTCTAAAAGTTTGTGAAAATATGATCTTCTCTCAGTCTGTGCAGATTACTCTATCGGGTAAATTATTTCTACAATCAGTCTCAATACTGAAGGTGATTTCCGTAAGGTCTGGTTAACGTGTAAAAGTGTTAAACTAGGTTTTTACAGTTATTCGATTAGCTAGACGATAGATTCCGATTCATGTCGAATTTGTGCAGATGCTTATGTGCGGCTTTCTAATCTTAGCCTAGTATTTTTAATTTCTCATTCTGATTATTTTTTTTATCTTGATATAGGTTTTCTATATTGAAGAAGTTTATATCTTTTACGAAAGTAAATTTTGTTGCTTTCTGAACAAATTTTATATTTTATATTTTTGATGCATTTCTCTTCTTTTCTTGGAGATCAGGTCTTTCGCCTCCTCCCTCATGTTTTTATTTTCTTTTGATTAATTAATAACCATCTAAGGTTTCGTCTAAAAAACATCAAAATGCATTATTAAACGAGATTATTAATTTAACGAGTTTATATGTAGCTTTTGTAAACTTAGTCAGGATCAAAGAATTATATTATTTCAAAAGGATTATTAGATAGTTGAGTATTATTTTAATGGAGTTTGAATTGTAGTTTATATTAAAATATATTTAATAAATAAACAAATCAAAAATTACGAGAAGAGATATTCCAGATCGTGAATAAGATAATTTTCTTTTTCTTTTCTTTTTATGGTTTTTTTGGAGTATTTAAGTTAGTGGGTCCCTCCTTGTAATGTAAACAGTAGACTTTGTTGTATTTTCCATATCACTGGTGTCAAAATGGGGATTATATTCCGGTTTCCATATAGCATGATAATGATTGACTCATCGATTTGCATTGCCACATGAAATTATTGGATTTGGTACATGGTGTTAGAAGATACGTCAGAAAGAAGCATTAAGATGTTAAAAACACGAGATTACCAGATTATTTTACTAGGTACACTAAACAGAACTTTCAAGGGTTTAAATATAAATATTTGAATCAAATTCTTATGGTAAGATTGGAGATGTTGCCGCATGAAGTATATTGATTAATCCACTCCACTCCACTCCATTCTATTAATATTTTCTTTTCTTTTTCACGTTTTTTTCTTCTCTATTTTGAGGTTTAGGTTTTATCTTCATTTCTTGTTATGTTTACTATATATATATATATAGATGAGCTTCTTCACGAAATATGCCTTACATATATTGTTGGACCAAAATAGGTAAATCATAATTATCAACTCTATTCGTATTATTTTTTTTTTTGTTCTTTTGCAATATATATAAAAACACTGTTGAAAAAACTCGGAAACGAGCTTTCAAATTACAATTTTTATTTTTATTTTATAAACAAATTTTTTTTTTTCCGTTAATGGAAAAGTAGGTTAGATCATCAAGAATATCAAGAAACCAAAATGAAACAGAAAGTAAATGAACATGACCAAAAGTTCCAATAAGAGAAGGAGAAAGAACATTATTATAAATCAAATATATGTATGACAAAAGAGTCAACTGAATCAAATAAATAGTGGATTTCAGCACACATGCCATCCATTTTGTTTGATTGAAGTCTTCTTCGGTAAGATGTACTCCTAGATCATAGGAGTGATAAGCCCATATTCAATTCTTGTATTTTGATAGGAGACTTCATATCAGGGGATTTCTGCACCACTTAACTGAAAAACTAAAAACCGTAACCAAAACACGTTATTAGTATGAATATGAATTGCTCTGAGAGCAAAACAAAGAAACCCATTAAAGGTTAGAGACCAAACACTATTAAAGGGCAGATACCTTGTTGAAATGCAAGTGAAAAACATAATGAAAATAAAGCTAAAACAATTTTTAAACTCTAAATAACTAGAAAATTGAAAAACAACTATTAAAGGTAGGAAACCTGATCAGATCTGAGCATAGAAGGAAGAACGTCGTTTGGGTTTTTCTTTTCTAAGCCTAAGTCGCTAGATTAAATTTTAGGAGGATAAGAACAGTTAAAATGCAAAATGCATAAAATAAAAAAGTTGATGTCAACCGTATTGTCTTTTTTGAAGAAGGCAAAGAAAGATGGGGTACAAAGGATTGCATCACCTAAAAGATGTAATAAACAAGAGTCCGGAATGAAACCAAAGATTACAAAACAAGAAGGTGATTTAAAATACAAATCTTTCCAATTACCCGCAACATCCGGTTGTACGAGATTTCTTCAAAATTCTTAAAAGAAAGAGACTATGAAAGCAAGAGAAGATACTTTACCACATTTTTAAGTTGATTAGTTGTTCTAAATTTCGATCAAACGATTCTGCCATCACTCTCTTCCCAAATACTCTAAATAATTACAGCAAGGACCATGTTCCAAACCTCAATAGAGGAAGCAACGAAATAGAATCCCAAGAAAGCGAATAGTACTAATATCAACAACAAAAGTGAAATGCCAATTCATCTTATCCAAAAAGTAATTCCAGATTCGTGAGCAAAAGGACAGAAGATGAATAAATGTGTGACAGATTTATTGGCATTGCAAAACACACAAGTAGGATCTGTTAGAAAGTTTCTTCAATGAGATTGTCTCTAGTGAGTACCTTGTTTGGAAATAGAGACCACGTGAAAAACCAATCTTTGAGGAAATTTACGATTCCGGATGAAGCTATAGATTTTCTTAGAAGAATCTATATTGACCTGAGAGCTGAGAAGTTTGTAACTTGACTTAACTGAATAAACTTTCTTACTAGTACAATTTCATTTTGTGGTATCAGAGCCTTGATATAGAGGATCGGGCAAATTACCAAAACCGATTAAATCTTATCTAACTTGAAATGGTTCGTCCAAAATCTAATTCTTGTACCTGTATGCAATTTGAAAGTAATATTGCTAAGAAAAAAGCCTTGATACTGCATCACTCTTTTCCAAATTGCTTTACCAAAGGAACCTTTTGGCATTTTAGTCTGCCAATCAAAAATGGACGAACCATATTTTTGTCTAACAATGTTACGCCGGAGAACATGAGTTTCAAAACATACCTCTACAACCGTTTAGAGATAAAAGCTTTGTTCATGAATTTTAAATTTTGATACCAAGATCGCCTTACTAATTTCATCTACAAATGGAAGACCATTTTATCAATTACATTTTCATCATATTCCTGTTATCATTCCATAAGAAGTCACGCATGATTTTTTCGAGCTTAGCTGCTACAGATGATGACATGTCAAAAAGTGACATGTAGTAGATAGGTAAACTAGAGAGTACGTTGTTGATAAGTTTGATCCTCCCATCTCTAGACAAGAAGGATTTTTTTTCAGAAAAGAAGTTTGCTAGTGAACTTGTCAGTTATCCTGTCCCATTTATCCGCACCTTTGTACTTATCTCCCAATGGTAAACCCATATAGAGTGTAGGCAAGACTCCATTATAACAATTAAGAATAGCCGAAAAAATATTCAAATCACCCTCATATGAAAATCCAAATATATGGCTCTTTGCAAAATTTATTTTCAACCCACTTAACATTTCGAAGCAAAGCAAAATATTTCTTAGTTCAGTTACCAGATTTGTACATGCATCCAAGAACATAAGAGTGTCATCTGCAAATTGCAGATGACTAATCACTGTCACATTCTCCACCATCTTGAAACCTTGATGTTGATCTTTGAGAGTCATTTGAGTTAAATCCTCTCATACAAGAAGAAAAAGAAAAAGAGAAATCGGGTCTCCTTGACGAATGCTTTTCCTACTTTGGAAATAACCTTCTCCACTTCCACTAACCAAAACTGAAAATCGACATGTTCAATGCAACATCTTCTCCATCTTACGCCAAAACCCAGTTTTTTGAAGAATTTCGTCAATAAATTTCCAACTCACATGGTCAAAAGATTTTTGAAATCTACTTTGCAAAGTAAACCAGAATTTTGCTTCTTGTTCTTGAATTAATAAGTTCATTTGCAATCAGCATACTATCCAGAAGTTGCTTATCTTTGATGAAAACATATTGTTAATTGGAAATGACATGAGGTAGTGCAATATTGAATCTACTAGCCAAGAATTTTTCCAAGATTTTGTACACACTATTAATGAGACTAATAGGTCTCAAATCTTTGATCTCTTCGAATGTGTCCTTTTTTGGTATAAGAGCAATGAAGGTGTTCTTCAATCTCCAGTCTAAGAAAACTTTACCTTGCAGTTGTTGAAAGACCCACATTATATCAAATTTGATGATCTCCCAGCAATGAAGGAAAAAATATATTGGATATTCATTCGGGTCTGGGGCCTTATCCTTGCTGAGGTGCTTAATGGTAGTGAGCACTTCTTCTTCATCTGCATCTCTCTAGCCAAACTTGCAAGTCAGATGGAATGGAATTAAAATACAGAGCATTTTGATGAGGCCACACTGTCACCACCAATATTCTTTCTCCAAAATATTAGAACGAGGCATTCAACATCAATTTTTAACAAAATGAGACAACTTATCATTAACGCCTTCTTCAAAGCAGCACATACGCCATGACTTCTTCAAAGCTTCCCATATGCCATGAATTCGTCTTTATGCATGATGTATACGAAACACAAAAAAAATCAATAGCAAAATTTGTACGAAGGACAACAAAATCAATAGCATGCATAATTTTACGATATCATTATATTACAGTATTACAACCACGACTGTGGTTTTGATAATTATCCAATTACAAGACATGGGGTGTTACGTTATTATTACCTAGGTAAAATAAAAAGATTATCCGTACCCTATTATTTTTCTAAAATGGACAGAATATTGTTCTTTTGATAAAAAAAAAAAAACTCACTGGTTGATATCGGTGGTGATGCGGAGTTGCACTAATATGTGGATAGACAATCAAGGTTTGAAAAACGGGTCACGGCTCAGGTCACGGGTACTAGGCGTGACCGTTATAACGAGTTTTGACAGGTGTGAGCACGTTTTAGGCAAAAAACGCATTATTTAGAGAGAGAAAACGCGTTTTTTGTGCGTTTTTCCATAAAAATGGGCGTTATAATGGTTAAATAGAAAATTAAAAAAAAATTATGATATGAAATTTCTATGTAACGGTTATAACGTGCGTGAAAACGTTATAACGTGTCTAAAAAATGTTGTGACTAATTTTGTTTTCTTTTTTAATACTCCCTTCGTCCCTAAATAGATTACCTATTCATTTTTAAATTTTGTCTCACTAATAGATGACCTATATCAATAAAAAATTGGATATTTCTATAACTACCATTTTAATTGATTATTGTTAGTATAAGAAATATGTATAATTTGATAGTCATGATTATATTCCTTACGTAGGTGTTTTAAAACCTAGGATGTCTGTGTATGAGAGGACAATATAACACTTTTAGGGATTCTCAACCTTCGATGGCAAAATTTGGCAAAAGTAAAACATGTCGGAAAAAGTCGATTCTTCTGTTGGACGTTTTTCTATGCCAATGATATTCCCTTCAATGTGGCTAACTCATCTCGCACTACCACGAGGCATTAAATGCGATTTGCAAATTTCGCCAATCCTATAGAGTTCCATTATCTTATAAGTTGTTGAATCTCATATTAACTTCAGAAAAACAAAGGATTGAAAAAGATGTGGTGTCTGTCCAACGACATTATTGGAAATAATATGGTTGTACACTCATGTCTGATGGTTGGAAAAACAAAAGCAACCATATGACTGTAAACTTTCTAGTTTACAGTGGTAGTTGAATTACGTTTTTAAAAAGTATCGACGTAGAACATAATCCGTGGACGACAGTATTTAATTACTTTGTTCCGGGATAAATTATAGATGATATCGATCCAAAAAATATTGTTCAATTAGTAACAGATCAAGGATTCCTATTCAAAGTTGCAGGTAACTAAGAATAACTTCATTTTATTTTATGCATATATTTATTATTAACTTCTTTCTATTTTTGTTTGAATAGGTAAGAGATTGGCATCAAAATAGGGCACATTTTTCTGGGTACCTTGTGCTGCTTACGTGTTGGACTTGATTGGAAGCTACAGAAAAATTCCCTTTGTTAAAGATGTGATCGGAGAAGAAAGACAAATTAGCATATTTATTTACAATCATACTTGGGTTCTTGCTAGATTTCGTCAACATTCTGCAGGACATAATCTATTGCGCCCTGGCTTAACAAGGTTTTCAACGAATTTTATTGCAATCAAGAGCATCATTGATCAACGTAATGCTATCGAGAGCCTAAATCTGGACAAAGAAATTCTGAAATCGGATGAGGCAAAAACTACACAAGCTAGACAAGTGAAGAATGTTATTTCAAATGAGATGTTGTGGACGACGTGTCAAAATGCGTGCATAATGGTTGGTCCTTTATTGAAAATGATTCGTTTCTTGGACTCAGACAAACCCACCATGGGTTATTTGTTGCATGCACTTGCTACATGTGTGGAAACTATACAAATGGGTTTGGGATCAAATCGAAATGCTTCTATCGTGGGTGTAATAAAGAAACGATGGAAAAGTCAGTTGAGTTCTCTTCTTCATGCTGCATCGTATTTTCTCAATCCTTATTACATCTTTAACCCAACAACCAATCTCATCAATAATTAAATTTCTGAGCCCCAAATTTGTCTTACTGAAGTTTTATCAAAAATGGTTAGTGGCCCGCAAGAACAAGCAAAATGTATGCTAGAGGTACAAAATTACTAATACTATATCCAAATATGTTTAATTAAATAATTTGAATTTCTAGTAATAATTGTACTTTTCTTCGTAGGCAGGAAGCATGCGAATGATGCAAGGTCAATTTGCATCACCATCGGCACGTATTGCAGCTCAACATGGTGATCCTGTAAGTTGGTAGTTATCTTATGGTGCTGAGTATCCATCCCTCCATAAGATTGCAGTAAAGATATCAAGTAAAACAAATACATCATCTGGATCAGAGAGGAATTGGAGTGTGTTTGAAATAATCCACACCAAACTACGCAATTGTTTACTTTCATCGAGAATAAATGATCTGGGGTATGTCCAGTACAATTTGAAGTTGGAGCAACAAAGAATTAAAGGTAAAGCAAGGCGACATAACATTGATGTTCACGACGTTTATAGTCTATTGAGGGATGACAATATACTTGACTGAATAGCGGGGGAAGACGAAACACCGGTTTTACCTCAAGAAGAACAATTGTTAAATATGCTGGAAGAGGAAGTCGTTAATAATCCATAGCATGTCCCTCTACCATACAACTGGCATGATCCCAAAGTTCAAATCCCATACAAAAGGTTACCGGTGAGTGACTTTGTTTATGACTTTGGTAATCTTTCATTTGGAGACAATACATAAGGTTATGAGAATGCGAATCCGATATATGATTCTCGTTACACTTCCGATCGCTCTGACCATGGTGTTCAACATATGAACGAAGGATATAATTATAATATTGATAACAATAACGAAGTAGGTAACAATGATGATGAAAATGAAGGAGGTTATGATGAAGATAATGAAGGCTATTATGATGATGATACTTATGCGAACGAAGACAGCCGGTACCCCCACGACGATGACTATGATCAGGAAAGGAACCGCCGAGAAAATGAAAAATACATGAATAATCAAAAAAAGGTGGTGGGTAGTTGGTTCGCGTAGTTTTTTTTATTGATGGACACTAGTTTAACAATCTTATGTTTTTTAAATTTGAAGTTTTTAATCATGTAGTTTACTTTCCATGTATTATTTAAAACAATTTAATTCGAAGTTTTAAGATTTCAATCCAGAGAAAGAAAAAAAACTCAAAAAGAATGGTAAGAAAGTTATTTACACGATTGTAACGTGCGTGATACCGGGAAAACAGTTCTAAAAAACGCACGTTAAAATGTTATTTAGAAGAAAAAAGCATTCAAACTAATTTAGAAAAACGGTTATAACGTGTGTGAAAACTGAAAAACGGTCCTAAAAAACTGTCGTTATTTCCTATTTATCGGCATTATAAAGGCACGGGGTTCGTGGACCCTAACGGTCACACCACAGTATATGGGTGTGACCGTTTTAACGGCCGTATTTTCGGTAAAAACGGGTGTTTTTCAAACCTCGAGACAATACACCTTAATTATCACCTCTATTTTATTCATTTATTCGTTTTTCTTTCTTTATTGTCTATATATCTGAATACGCCTTGCTATTTGCAGACACATCGTACCACTTTAAGGCACACACGACGTCCTATTCATTTGAACACATCGTCGATTGATATTATGAATGATATCGAATTCTACAAAAGTACGTACATTTTTATTTTATTTTTGAAGCATATATTAAGACGTTAAGGGAATCTGTTACATAAACACCTGGTGGTCGAACAAATTTTCTATCTATATACATTAATAAGCTTCTCACTCGAACATCGCAAATCAGAGTGCTTTGAGAAAGAAGAATGTACAGTGATTATGCTCGTCAAACATCCCAATACCCATTTAGACTAGATTCTAATTCTGTATATGCGTTAGTGGAGTTACATGGATGTGACCTCGATCATGTAAGCATATATGTCGATATTCATTACTACCTACCTAACTTTGATCTTTAAACAAGTGAAGAGACTCTCAACGGTCAACTGAAACTGTATTTGTTATGCCTTTCACGTCCTTCTCTTGGCGTATCTATTTTGGGAGCAGGCAATTGTGACACCCAAACCACCCACACTTTTATTTGTCTAACCCTACTTTAAAAAAGAAAAATATCCACCAATATAAGAAGCACAATGCTTATTGATAAGGAAAGGTCAATCAATCTTCCACAACCAAGCCATGATTTGCCCACGATCGAAAAGGAAATAGATTTAACTATCAGAAAAAAAAAAAAAAAAAAAAAAAAAGGGTTCAACCAACGTTCAACAGGATTGCGAGGATTAATAGCGTTGATAGCTGCAAGTAGAAAGCTAATTGGTTTGGTGCTCCATTTTTGTGCATCCTTACAGACGGATAAATTTTTGATGAGGGCATTTTTTGATTGGGGCATGGGGACAAATCATGTCTTGACATGTGTTTTTCTTATTAATTGTTTTTTAGTGGGTAACGGTAATTTTTTTAAATATAATTGTTTTAACAAATTCTGTTTAGGGATGATCATTTGCCCCACCCAAACCCATCCCCGTGGGTACCCGCCACGTTTGGGTAGGGTTTTACCCGTGAAAATGGGGATGGGGTGGAATGCGGTATCCAAAACATAAGCTACGGAGGATGGGGCGGGGACGGGATTCAAGTCCCCACCCCATACCCGCCCAGTAGGCTTTCATAATATAAGGGTTTGGACTTTTATCGAGAATTTGTATCGAATTTTATTTTACACCACATGGTTCTTTTCTTTTATTTATTATATTTTTGATTGTTATTATATATTTATCATTTTCGTTCCTTTGTTGTGATCAAATACATTCTCTAAAAGTTAAAATACAAAAAATGAAGCAGCTAATGAAATGGTTAACGTGGGCGAAGATAGAATGAGAAAGGAACAAGTAGAAAAACTATTAAGTCATTTAAAGATTCTTTTGTTCACTTTAAAATTTTAGAATGCATTATTCATACGTTATTATTTTTGTTTGAATCATATTTAAGTTTTGATTATAATTTTTTTTATGTATTAACTCAGTGTTATGGGTAACCCATAAAAAACCCGCCCCATATGGGTTTTTCCCATACCCGCCGCGCCCCAATTCGTATGGGTAACGAAGCGGGTATGGGTATTCTTTTAACGAATGGGGCAGTGACTGGGATTGTCATACCCGCCCCATTACCATCCATAATTCTGTTACCAAAAATATCAAGGATAAAATATCACCTATTAAGATAACCAGTATTTTCACCGAAAATACACTTATTTTATATATTTGGAAGAGTCCTGCTATGACACGGACGCGTGCATAACAATGAAAAAACGGACGCACTTTGCAACCGTTCGATTTCCTTTTCATCAAGATACGTGAGATTAGATTTCCTTAATAAAAAATTGCATATTTTTATAGTTTAAAAAATTATTTTATAGCCCTTCCCTGTATTGGTAATTTGGTATATTCTCCCTCTTCTGTGCTGTCTAAGTTGTCACCGAGGACCTGTTTTCAGGCCTAAATCGTTTTAATAGAAGATGATGATAACAATGGCTATTCCACCTTTAAAACGAAAGGGTGACTGGGAGATTTAGGATACAATAAGTGAAGATCCAGATTTATTTCTCTTATTGTAGTTTTCTTTTGCACAAAGTTCTGATCCTCTAAGGCGAAACTTTTTTTTTGGAGGGTTTTGCTGCAAGGATTAATATATTTGATTCAAAATTCAAAAATGGGTTAACGGTGGTTCATCAATTGGTTGAAGAGACTCAATCTGTTTAGAAATAGATCAGAGAAATATTGAATACGATCTATTTTGATTAAAAATCTCAGCCCATAATCAATCTGAAAACGAAGGTTAAATACTCTAGAACCTAGGAAACATGTTTGAGGCTTATTAATATTGTCATGACGATGATAAATAAGTTCATGCTACTTTTGATTTCGTTATCGCAAGTTGTTAATGGTGGGAGAGACAAAGAGTGGGAACCAGTGGACTTCTCAGCAAATAGTTAATAGATTGTGGGTTTAGGAAAACATGAAAATTCTTTTATCTTTAGCAACTGCACTGAGATATGTGCTTCTGCAAGATGTAGTAATCCAACGGTGCAGGGGTGCGACCGTATATATGCTATCACGCGCACGGGCGCGTGATAGCACGACTCTATTTGGAAACAGAATTTGATGGAATCAATTTATAGCAAAGATATGTGTCAAGACATGATTTGTCCCCCATACCCCATCAGAAAGCGCCCCATCAAATATTTTGGGCCATGTTAACCTTCTGTACGTATCATTCCAATTTTACCGAGGGATAACTACATGGCCTAGTGCGTTAGAATTATACAAAAAAAAAAAAAAAAAAAAAAAAAATCCAAGAAAGCAGTATGTAAACCCTCTCATCTCCGTTGAAAAGATAATATGTAAACTATTGGGATGATGGTTGTGAATTGTGATGCATGCACATTGCTTCTCTGTTATCATTCTTTTTTTTTGTTGAAGCATAATTAGTAATGTCAGTACATATTTTTCTGTTGAAGCATCATTCATTAGTGGCATCATTTGATATTAACTTATGGTATTAAAACACATTAGCAATTGAACAAAACATACCACAATCAAATGTCCATTTTTTTTTGATCGGTAAAGAAGAATATATAGATCAAAAAGGAGAGGGTACAAAAGGCTTGTACCACCCTCAAAGAGTTACAAAGACAAGAAGGAAAAAAAAGAGGAGAAAGCTAGAGAAGTAACAAACTACTTCTAAAGCTAAACGAAGTCAAAATACAATTTTGGTCAACTTGCCATTACATCCAGAAAGGAGGGAGATTCAAGATCTTTGAAGACTAAACACCAAGAAAAAAGAACATACTTAATTTTCTTTGCTGAATTTCAATCACAAAGTGCTTGCCTTGTTGTTGAAAACCCTTGCATTCCTTTCATTCCATATGCTCCAAATTATTGCAACGAAATCATGTGCGATTTGAACTTGTTTGTGTAGTAGGAAGAGTAATGTTCCAAGACATGAAGCATTGTAAAGATGTCATCGCACAACAAAGTTCCATTTTTAGCTTATCCTTAAAGTGAGAACATATTTTTCAAAGAAACTCACAATGCAAAAAAAGGTGAGTAACATATTCATGTTGATCGCAAAAAGGACAAGAAAGATCAACTTCCATACCTCTTCTTCTAAGCATTTATTTTGTAGGTAAGTCACATGAGCTATAGTCCATAAGAAGAAGGAGATTGTAGGATCAGAATATCGCAACAACAATATCTCGCGAGATCAATAAACGACGACATTGCGAAAGTGTCGCAGATGAGTAATATAAATGACGCAATGAATGACGACAGCCAAAACACGAGAAAGATATGAAGACTTAGCGAGATTTAGGAAACTTGCGAGAGTATATACTTGAAACGTGCGAGATATTTCACAAGACATTCCCGAAAATAAAGGATAACTTAGCTGTCATCCAATGTGTAATACCCTATATAAGGAGTCGAGCAGGACTGTTGAAGGGATCCTTTTTCGAGTGTTAAGCAAGTCATTAGGAGAGAGAAAGTTTGTAGTGATTGTAATTTCTTTAACTCTTTTCCATTCTATCTTGTAAACATTCAAGGAATTAATCAATAAAAATCATTATCATTCATCTTCAAATGTCTTAGTTGTATGGATTCTTGTGAGGGGTGTAGTGTAGGATTTCCTGCAACTACATATTGGCGCTAGAAACAGGGAGAGAGTAAGGATTGACATCGTGATTTGAAAGAATTTCGAGTAGTAGGGAAAGAATTTCATATAATTTTCAACAATTTACCAAAATTAAGAAATGGCTAGAAGAAGAAATGCATCGAGCAACCAACAACCGTTATAAGGAGTAGGAGACTTGGGAGAAGAGAAAATGAAATGGGAGAATTCTCAAGAAGGAACATAAGAAATAATGAAGAAAATCAAATTCAATCACCAATTCAACCAAAAGAGCGGATAGAACTGTGGATTATGATAGAGTAAGTGTGCATACTTGGAGATCGACTACGTGAACGAAGAGGAGAAGAACAACAATTGGTAAACAATGGACAAGAGGGAGAGACCGAGAAGGGATTGGAGAAAAAATTCATGGAAATGAAGAGATCGCAGACATTAGAGGCATTGAGACAAACAATACTTGAAGAGAGACGATTAGAGCGGAGGAACGTGCAAACTTGACAAGACAGAATCATGAGCCGAGGATGGAAAATATCAGATTACAAAATAGAAGGTCGAGAAGCACTACAAGATCAAGTTCAAGATCAGTTAGAGAGGAAAGGAGGAGAATTTTACCTACGGAAAATGATGATGAAGAAAACCAAGAAGAAGCACAAAATCCAGTACATGTAACATTGCGAGAGAAGAGAAATGATGGAAGATCGTTATATCCCACGTCCCGAGACTCTTCAAAATGAGCAGAATGGTGGAAATCAAGTAAATAGGCAGCGTCAGAGGCAAAATAATCCGGTTGATAAAGAAAATCAAGAAGAAGGAAGAAGAATATTGCATGGGAGAGAAGCACAGAGAAGCAAAAAGAGATGGAGGATGAAATTGAAAGACATTATGTTGAACAAGCACGTCTAGCTCGCGAGAGAGAAAGATTGAGAGCATAAATGGAAGAACAGGAGTTGGAGGAGGCAATTCGCTAATAATCATGATAATCGAGGAAGAAGGCGAGAACAAAATCGCAATAATGATAATATTGATGAAGAATATGAAAGAGCACAAAGGAGAGCTGATAGACAACAAAGAAGAGAAATTGATAGATATAACGGTGTGCGAACTCGTGAAAGAAGTGAAGGAGAAGATCGCAGAGAAAGACGAGAAGAGAATGATGAAACTCAAAGTAGACATGAACACGGGAGAAGAGAAGCGGAACTAAAATGACCAATAGATTCAAGTTCGATGTAAATGAACAAATTTTGAGAGAATTGGCGAGAAATAAGAGGAATGATGAACAAAGAAAAGGGAGGAGGAAAGAGACAATTGGATGAAGCCATAGAAGAAGTTCTGCGAAAACTCCGTTCACACAAGAGATACAATTAGGAGGAATACCACCAAAGTGCAACTTACCGACATTAACCAAATTTTCGATGGAACAACTTGCGCGATACAAAAGATATCAAAGCTTATATGAGATTTATGTTACAATGGGAGAATCATGATGCTATATTGTGCAAATACTTTGCATCAAGTCCTACAGAGAAGCTTTGAAATGGTTTGAAGGGCTACCAAAGAATACAATAACATCTTTCAATCACTTGCGAGGCTATATTTTTAGGGGCGTATATAAGTAATAATTCCTCGCGACCCAAGTATTGAAGATGTATTTGGGTTAAAACAAAGGGTTGGTGAAAGTTTGAAGCATTTAACTCGTGAGATGGAAGACAATGTGTAGCGAAATGGCTGGCCGTGTGGAGGAGAGATATCTCATCTTATCATTCATTAATGCTATGTTCGCGACAAATCATTATATATTCAAATTTTTAGAGTCAAAAATACAATCACAATGACTGAGTTGCGAGAGCTTCAGGAGGAGTATATTGCTCTAGAGGAAAAGCAAATGAGATGGAATCATACCCTGTCGCGAATACAAGTTCAGGAGATGCGAATGCAAGTTTGTTACATAAATTGATAAACACTGTGGCGAGTACCTCGCAAGGTCAACAAGGAATGAGGATACCAAATGATGGTCGGAAAGTTGGTAGCCATGGGAAGTCGCGATCAGGAAGAATTTGAAAGAGAAAGAAATTTCTACAACCGTGGCGGAAATAATAAAATTCAAAGGCTTGATCAGCCGCAAGAAACCTATGGAGGTCAAAGGAATAATCCAAAAGAAATCTATGGAGGTCAGAGGCATAACTATCAGAGAGGGCAGCGAGGTCATAGAGTAGTCTTGGGAAGAAATCAAGATGCCTCCACTAAACGCTAGCGTGGAGAAAATATGGGAAGCTATAATCCCGATGGAAAACATACCCGCACCATGGAACATGGGGAATGAACCACCTCCAGGTGACGAAGTCATGAATTTTGTTCCTATCACCATTTTCATGGACACCAAACGAATGATTGCGGGAATATAAAAAGAATCATCCTCGAATGATAGATCAAGGGAAGCTAAACCATTTCTTAAAATGTGAAGAGAAGACTCAACCATTACCAACACCTCCGAAATTCACGGAGTAAATACAACAAATGGGAAGGAAACATTTGTAGTAGAAGTTGGAGTGAAGGCCAAAAACTTGTTCTGCAACTCAATCGTACATTCGTACAGGACAATTGAAGATTTCCATGATAGCGTTCTCAGTAGGGTTTTCGCAAGAGATGCTGACAATAGAGAAATAATGAACATCGCGAAGACATCGCCACTAAAAAAGAATGGCAAACGAAGATTATTTCTTTTACGTGAAAGAGGTACACTGAGGGTGGCGAGATGCATGACAGTCCATTAGTGGTAAGATTGGAAATTAACCCAAAACCTGTTGATGATGAAGATGATGGGGCAAAAAATTCATGGGCTATAAATAGAATCTTAATTGATACTGGAAGCTCTGTAAATATCCTTTTTTATCACACTTACAAGACTATGGGGGGAAAGATGAAGAATTGATACCTTCAACCTATAAGATTTATGGTTTTAATGGTACTGCCAATAAACCTAAAGGAGAAACTCGTATGCGAATACCACTGAAAGGATTATCAACCGAAATCTTGTTTTGCATAGTCGATGTGGAATCCCCATAATGCATTAATTGGGCGACCCTGGTTACATGAGATCTTGGGTGTAGCATCAACTTACCACCAAGCATCAAATTTCCTCATCCCAGTGGTGTTGGAGTTATAAAAGGAGATTGGGGTGGGGGGCAAAAGTGCTATGAAGTTGATGTGGAGTCTTGCGAGGAAAGGGTTGCTCAAAAGAAGAATTGGAAGAGGAAGACCAAAGAAGACCAAAGAAGAGAAAGATTGATGGTGGACACAATAGAAGTGAGAAATGAAGATATATTGCGAAATCAGTGCTTGAAGACAATTGGAAATTGTGATGGTCTCGCAAAAGGGAAGGAAATATCGAAATTTGAATGAAGAAACAGAGAGCAACGGGAGTAAGAAGTGTAAGAAATAAATAATTGATTTTAGAGTTGTGTAAAAAAAAAAAAAATGTGACAAAAACATGTCAAAAGTACAAAGAATGTGATAATCGAAGAAGGAGTACGTGAAAGTCTCGCGATTCATGAATATAACGAAAGTTTAGTTAAATAATTACAACGATATCACAACAAATGAAGCAAGATTATATGATAATTTCACAAAGAAGATGAGAAGAAATAATCAAAAATCAATGAATGATTACAAGAATTGACAGAGAAATGAAAGAATGAGTGAATGGGACGAACCTTTATGGCGTACACCCTAGTTTGCGAATGATATTTCGCAAGAGACAAATGTAAGACCTAAAGTGCGTCATATAAGGGGGTATCTCTTGACATGGCTCAGGGAAAAGGTTACACCGCCCGGAACCTGAGTCATGAAAATTTGGGGTCAATAAAGCCCATCCGGGGAGATACCTTGGATTTCCAACTATATATATAAGGTTATACCCTGGTTGGACGACCAAGGGTCTCTTCCAAGGAGTCACATGACCAAGGCGCCGAGGTACACGGTTGAGCCAAGAGTGCCTGGGGCATTTGAAGTGTCTCGGCCATTCTTGGCAAGTCTTGGCACATGCTTTCGGCCCCGAAGAAAACTCCACTTAGGGTGCAGTCTTGTAACCATAAGACCTATAGGTATAAGGGATAAGAGGCTGCGAAAACAACTGGTTGTTGTTAAGACCGGATGGGAGGAGCTAGTCTTGTATGGCCGATGTACGCCTCCTTGAAGGGGCAACCAGGGAGATGATAAGGGCGGCACCCTCCATTAGGGAGATGATAAGTGTCAAAAGACGCAAATGTCATGAGGCTCTATTTTCGCAAGAAAATTTAGGCTTGTCATATTTGTGCGATGATCCTGAAGAGGCAATAATACTAACGCGAGGGTAAGACGAGATCAATGGGTCTTTACATGAAAGTGTAAAGACGCCCTGCGATTTCGTCGCAAGACGACAATGTCATGGGGCTTTATGTTCGCAAGAATATTTAGGCCTGTCATATTGTCGCAACAAAAACATCCTGCGCAGAGGCAATAATACTAAAGAAATGATAAGACAGGATCAATGGGTCATTATATGAAAGTGTAACGACGTCCCCGCGATTTTGTCGCAAGACGGCAATGTCATGGGGCTTTATGTTCGCAAGAATATTTAGGCCTGTCATATTGACGCAAAATGAGGGGTGGCAAAATAAGACCTTTAACTAGGAAGGCAAAATAAGACCACACAAGAGCAATGATAAGGCAAGATCAATGGGTCATTACATGAAAATGTAAAGACGTCCCGCGATCTTGTCGCAATAATGAATTTCAACATAAATGAAGATAAGACAACACAAGAAATTGAGTAAGCAAATAAGCTTGCGAAAACGGCTATATTTCTTCATTTATTTGTGAAGGGTTAGCAACAGCAAATAAGAAATATTATTACTTAAAGATTATCGATATAATCTCTCATGTGAAAATAAATAACAGAGGCAAGTATGGGAATGATTAGAGTAAAAACTTGTTATTTATTTTCATATGATAGATTTACAGTAAGTGATTACAAAAATGGAAGGCTAGAAGGATAAATGTACAAATATCACAAGAAGAGAAAAAGGAAATGGAGCTATCTCTCGCTTCATTCTTCTTTTCATCGACTCTTTATCGGACTCCTCTTCTTCGCTAGCATCACTATCAGAAACATTCAAGGAAGATATATTTTCAGGAATCTCATCAAGAAGACAAGGATATGAAGAAAGAGGAATGTTGTGGTCATTGCAAACTGTCTCAATAGTTTGATTGCGAAAACGGACAACATCATTATTGAAATTCGCTACAGTAGTTTGTAGTTGCTTCTTCAGCTTAGAATATTTGTCATTGCGAAGAGAGAAGTCCTTTGCAAGTTGTGCTTTCTCAGATTCAAGGTCCTTGATTCTAGTTTGAAACCTCTTCTCAGATTCTGTGAACAAATGACAATGAGTCAGCAATTTAATAGCAGTTTCACAAAAAGAGGTGGTAAAGTAATGAAGAACAAGAATCAACCTTCTCTCGTCGTAAATCATATCTTTAACCAAGGCGGTATGCTCGGATGAAGGCTGACGTTAACACCTAAGTTATTTCTGGCATTATCTAGAACTTTCGCGGCCCAAGCGAATTCATCATCACTATTTATGACAAGAAGTGAACGAATTTGATTTTCTCGCTCATTAAGTACGGCATTTTGGCGAAGAGATTCATCTCGTTTAATTTGGACTTCAAGAAGAGTTTTTTGGAATTTCGCTAATGCATGTGCACCTTGATTAGCAATGCGATCCTTGTCATCTATAAGGCTACTAATTTTCTTCCTTAGAATATTATTTTTCTCGTGGGAACTAAGATATAGACGTTTAAATCGGTTGGCTAAACCTAAACTAAATCTATGCTCGATTTCTAAGAGATGAAATTTGGTTCGAAGTTCATTTAATGAGAGAGAGTTAATTTTGTTTGACGAACTACTTAAAGATTCGTTGAGATGAGCGAGAAGGGCATCATCATCCATAGGCTCAGGAAATGAATGGAGAAGGATGGCTTCATCGTAAAGATTATAAATATCTCATAAAATGATAAGTCGTGCAAAGAAAAATAAATGACAAAGTAGAAACGAAGAAAAGAGAAGAGTTTTATACCATAAAGTTGCTGATTAGCACTTTGAAGGGTAGATATTTTATTCTTCTCAGGTAGAAGACTCAGCCTTCCAACTGTTGAATTCTTTTTCGCAAGAGCGGCAGCCTTCATTTTCATTCTTCTTGCGAGATGTCGCAACTTCAACTTCTAATCCTTTGTTCTTCTCCTTAAGTTGAAGGTTTTTCTTTTCAAGATTGTTGCGCCTTTTCTCGAGATCCGAGGCAACAACAAAGGAAGCTCTCCCGCACTATAAAGGAAAGTAAAGAAATTGTTAAGATAAGATTTATAATCGAAATCACAAAGAAATAAATAAATATGAACATACCAAGGCACTAAGTGCATTTAAGAAACTGGGAGTCATTGTCCTGGAAACTCCACGAAAAGAATCATTATCCACTAACAGGGGGGCATCGCAGATATTTGCGAGAGCTTCGCAAGTAGCAGAAAAACGATCATCTCCCATTCCTTGCATAGAATCAGAGAAAACACTAGACAATTGCGCCATAGCAGATTCGACTGAATGATTCTCCTTCGCAAAAGAAGTGTCAACCTCATCATTATCTTCATCAGAATTCTCGCTGGTTTGGGAATTAGAGTGAGAAGAGGGATGGATTTTCCGTTTTTTAGAAGATGGAGCAGAAGATTTATCCTTGCGAAGAGTGATTTTATTCTTGCCTTTAACCTTCGCAGCTTCAAAACTATCATTCTCTTCAACGCCAACCTTCGCACACGAATGAAGATAAGAAACAGAGGCAACAATATTGTTAAAAATAATAAGGAAAAATATTTCTTACTTCATCCGTGATTGAACGAAGTATCGCTTGAGTACTCGCTTTTGGATTTCTTTTGTAGCTCCTTCTCAATTTGGTGATCTCGAAAAATTCGCGAGATTAGATATAAGAGGAGATGAAGATTGTAAAATAAGTAAAAATTAAGAAGTATACCTCTTTTTGCTTTCTCGGGCCAATTAAATACCCAAGGGTGATAATTTGCGAGATTCGCAGGGAGTATATTGGAACCTCAAATGTAAGGTCCGTTCAAAAATAGCGGAAAGACATACCATTTCTCATCTTTAGAGAAGCGAGGAACATTATTCTTGCCAGAGTGCCAATCAATATCTAACATGAGTATCTTATCGTCGGGAACGTTCTCTTTTCTTTTCAATCGAGCACCCCAGCGAGATTTATCATTTTTCATATTTATCACTTCATAATTTTCAAAAAAGTTTTCTACTGAGTACTTGTCAGCGACTATCTCTAAATTTGCGAATTTAGGATCTCTGACGTCATCAGGATATAGAGATCCTTTACCGGCACCACGATTGGCGAATTCAAGCATTAGACGGATGCAATCACCACTTAATTGATAAATAGCTCGCGAGAATTTCTCATGAGCAAGGATTTCATAGAACAAGGGTAATTCGGGATTGTAGAGAGGAATGGGAAGACCCGCGAGGAGTTGACCTAGCGAGATTATGATTTTCTGATCATCACAATGATGATCAGTAAACAATTTTGCAGAAAGAATAGATGAAGGTTCTTGATTGGGAATGATGGACAAGGTGAAACCCTTTTCTTGTAAATTCTTTTGAGTCTCACCCAAGAGAGTTTCATATTTACGACCAGGTGGAGCCATTCTCAGAATATGGGAATGATTAGAAAGTTAAAGATCAAAAGAAAGAAGAAAAGAGAGATTTACAAGAGTAGAATGTGAATGGCGGAGGAGAAGAATTGAAGAAGATTTGCAGAGAGAAAGTAAAAAAGAAGAAAAGGAAGGTGAGAAAACTATATATAGAGAAAAATTCTCGAGAAGATAAATGCATTTAATGCGAAAAGAGACGTGAATGGTCAAGAAAATACGGTTGAAGAGACGTGTCAAGAAAAGAGCGGAAGAAGAAACATGTGTAATAAATTATGTGTAGGATCAGAATATCGCAACAACAATATCTCGCGAGATCAATAAACGACGACATTGCGAAAGTGTCGCAGATGAGTAATATAAATGACGCAATGAATGACGACAGCCAAAACACAAGAAAGATGTGAAGACTTAGCGAGATTTAGGAAACTTGTGAGAGTATATACTTGAACGTCTGCGATATTTCGCAAGACATTCCCAAAATAAAGGATAGCTTAGCTGTCATCCAATGTGTAATACCCTATATAAGGAGTCGAATAGAACTGTTGAAGGGATCCTTTTTTCGAGTGTTAATCAAGTCATTAGGAGAGAGAAAGTTTGTAGTGATTGTAATTTCTTTAACTCTTTTCCATTCTATCTTGTA
This sequence comes from Papaver armeniacum, assembly GCA_023531295.1. Taxonomy (NCBI): domain Eukaryota; kingdom Viridiplantae; phylum Streptophyta; class Magnoliopsida; order Ranunculales; family Papaveraceae; genus Papaver; species Papaver armeniacum. Next base: position 74,070 of record JAJJWW010013570.1, on the reverse strand, counting down.
AACATTCAAGGAATTAATCAATAAAAATCATTATCATTCATCTTCAAATGTCTTAGTTGTATGGATTCTTGTGAGGGGTGTAGTGTAGGATTTCCTGCAACTACAGAGATCTCTGGAGGCAGCTTCAAACCACAGATGTACTTGAAAATATGCAGCTGACTTGCATCAATTTCATTGTTAGCAAGAACATCATAAGTAGATTTAACAGAAAACTCTCCCTTGTTGTCAATAGACCAAACAATGATATCATCTGTTGTGCTATTTAAAACAATCTGACTTAAATCACTTTGAATGTTCACCAAATCTTGCCTGGCTGCAGAATTTAGTCTTCTAGGAATTAACAAGTTCCAGTGATTTCAAGGACACCATAAACCTCAGCCACTGTCAAATTTTTTGCTCTAGAAACAGCAAAAAGATTTGGATATTTAGAGTGAAGAGGTTCAACATTTTACCAATTATCCATCCAAAACCTTGTATCAGTACCAGAGTTAACTTTAAATCTTATGCGACTTCTGAAAATTGAGCTGATTTTCATGATACCTTTCCACAAAGATCTGTCGTATGTAATAGTTGGATTTTTTGAAAACCAATTCAAAGCTTCAGTGCCATATTTTTCAGCAATGATACGTCTACATAAAGATTTTTTCTCAGTGGCAAATCTCCACTGCCATTTAGAAAAAAGAGCTTTATTCATCTTTCTCAGACTTTTAACACCCAATCCTCCAAATTTTCTCCTTTTACCAACATCAGGCCATTTGACAAGATGTAATTTGTTTTTTCCTTTGTCATTCCATAAAAAATCTCTCATAAGCTTTTCAAGTTTCTTAGCAACAGAAGCAGGCATAACAAATAGATACATGTAATACACAGGGAGGCTTACAAGAACACTATTTATGAGGTTTATTTTACCTGCTCTGCTAAGAATAGGTTTTTGCCAACCACCAAGATATTTTGTGCACTTGTCAAAAACTTTGTCCCATTTAGCTACTCCACCACTCTTATTACCAAGAGGAAGCCCCAAATAAGTAGTTGGCAAATAACCTATGTAGCAGCCTAGAACAGAAGAAAACTGTAGGAGATCACCAGAAAAACCAACACCAAAAATCTCACTTTTTGCAAAATTTATTTTAAGACCAGTTAGCTGCTCAAAAGAAAGAAGAAGAAGTCTCAAGTGTTGAATCTGCTTAATATCAGCATCAAGAAAGATCAAAGTGTCATCTCGCAAATTGCGTATGACTAATGAGAGTACCACCTTCTCGCAACTTTGAAACTCCGAAATCAAAACTTGTTCTTGAGCTTTTTAATCATAAAGAGAGAGCCTCACCCACCAAAAGAAATAAAAAGGGAGAAATCGGATCTCCCTGTCTGATTCCTTTATTTGATTTAAAATAGCCAGCAGAAGAACCATTGATTAGAATTGAAAAATCTTACAAACTCCACACAACACTTCACCCAGCTCCTCCATCTGTCCCCAAAACCAATAAGAGATAAAATTTCATCTAAGAACTCCCAATTAACATGGTCAAAGGCCTTCTCAAAGTCCACCTTTATAATTGTAGTTGTTTTCTTTTGATCTAGGTTACTATTTATTTGATTTCAGTGTCCTTTTATTCTCGGTTAAGTTTAGTTTTTCGTTTTTAGCGATTCTCGCCTTCCGTTTTTGTGAGATTTTTTCTACTGGTGAAGTTTTGTTTGTGGTTCGCTAATTTGGGTTCAAGTACTGTGGAGATTGACAAGAGTTTCGCTTGATTACTCTCTATAAATTGACTAGTTAGTGGGAAGATTACTCTTATTTCACAAGAGCATCTCTTCTTTAAGAAAAACAACATCCAAAATGCTTAGATTTAAATCCTAACACCATCCCTTTTCTCTAGCTTCAAAAGAAGAATTTGGTACGATTTATGCAGTAAGTCAATCTTTCTCTTCCCGATTTACTTGCTTATTATATCTTTCTTTGTAATTGGTTTTCGAGTTTCTTGTTATTTGATGTATTTGCTCTTGAAAGCTGCCACCATGTAATCGATATGGATGAAATGGTTACTCTGATATAAAAAAGAAAAATAAAAAAAAAAAACTTCTTGTATCTAATTGATTCAATAACACTGAAATGACGAGGGAACCAATCACACTACAATATTTTTGATATCAACCTATTCAAGACACACCTTGCTGATCTAATATAGACAAAGACTGTCAAGAAGATAGCAACCACAAGATGTACACTTGGTATATAGTAAAAGTTCGGACCGAATCAACTATGGGATCAAACCAAGTGTTTGATTAACGTACAATTATATTTTCTTTAATTACAACTAAAAAATAATTATAATTGCTCAAGGAAAAGTAAATAACACGACACAAGATTGTGTTCACGAGGAAACCGCAAATGCAGAAAAATCCCGGGACCTAGTCCAGTTTTAAATTCTCCCGGAATTAAGCAGCTATACAAAGACTACTACCAACTTCGTATACTTGAGACCAAGCAAACTAATTCCAAGTTACCTAGTTCCTTCAGTATCCATGAGCCTCCTACCAATCTGGTCAACGCCCGTGAATCTTAATATAGAGTCCACTATCGTAAGTTGCTTCAGCCACTGTGAAGACTTCTACCACTCAACTCCTTTAGATCCTATACCGAAAAAGTAAAAGACTATTAAGTGCTCTACATCTCAAGAACTAAATCAGAGTTATATACAAAGGTTCTTAAGTTTAAAAGCTTAAACTCCTTTGTATCGGTTTTAGATCAACCAAGATCTACATTATCGAGGTAACCAAATCTTAGTTTACAACCTATCAGATTCAGAACCTGAAAAGAACCACCAAATGATAGATCGTCGATCTCTACGACTAGCTATAAGATGTCTATCAAGATAAACAAGCTAAGTCGGATCCCAGCAAATCAAGTGTGCACGAAGTACATCACAAAGACCGAAAACCAATCAGAATCTTCTTGTCTTCAAATCTTCGGTCTTCAATGTATCTCGCACAAATAACTTGATTTCCTTATGATCAATCACTCACAAAACGGAGTCTGTTAATAATGGATAATCGCAATATATCTTCGGTCTTCAATGAAAACTAAAAAGATTGTCAAATATTTCGTTTTGGGATCTCACCTTGAGTACAAAGGAATATGTTTAAACAATAAATAAATAAAATTTTAGAACATGTTCAATTTACTCATAATGTCGACAGCTTGAACTTTCCTAAATAGCGAATCATATTCCAATATTCACATTAACCCTAAAGCGTATACGAAACCAAAAATATGGTTTGCTAAATATCAATGGGACCACTTTTTCCTTGATGATAAATTAGGAAAAAACATGAAAAATGGTTCAAATGATTGGTTGTCTTAATATCTATGCAAAACCAAGCAAGCCTATTTTTTTTTTTTTTTGAAATAGAGGAGTAATTGTTATAATTTCTTTAGTTATCAAGCTACTAATAATCAAAGATGGAAAAATGGATGTAAGTGCAAACACTCCCACTGCCGCAGATATATACATTGGTTAAGACTTGAGAATATATCTATGTTAATCGAAAGAGTGAATCAAGTATGTTTATCCTTTAACTCACTGATGGTTGTGGAACTCATCTGTAAGTTCAAATAGTTCTTTTAGTTTTTCAATTTCTGTCTCTACATCTATATCATCATTTTTAATATATTTGCTTAAGCGATTTTTAAAGCAGTAGAATGTTTTTTGTGTCTCTAATGGAAGAATAACTTTTGCGGGTCTCCTGACTTCATTTCGCGGGTATCCAGTGGTGGATTTTTTTAAAATGTGTTTTATTTGTGAATCAAGAACAATTGTGTTCAAAGCAGTAGTGTTTCAAGCAGTGTTGCTAACCATCTTCTTCATAATGTTCCATATTAACAATACACAGTTAGATACCCCTTCTGCCAGAACCCACATATATTCCTTCGTCAACCCATATCCTCATCAAAAATCATAAACAAAATATCACCATGATCAAAGATATCAAAAATCAATCTTTCCTACTAAACTTTTGCGCATTATTAGCCGAGAAAAAAGTTATATCCATATTTACAGGTGTATTTCTTTTTTGACCTGTTATTTCGAAACTCATAAAATATTTCCATAACCATATATAAAAGATTTCATCCTGAATATCCAGTATCTTATTCCCACTCCAAGGAAGGTTATTTTGATTTATATTCTGAAGATTATCTTTTCTTACATACACAATATCCTTTGAAACCAGATATTTTATATCCAAATAACGCAACGAACCCAAAAATAGCATCATCATATGAAAACTACATTAACCAGCTATCTAGGCAGCTTAGAAGTGCAGCTCTTGAACTACCGGAGAGAAGAAGAACAATTGTCTCATCACAAACTATCCACGAATCAAAAAGGAATGGACGTATGGTATACTTGGAAAGATAATGCATAAAGATAAGATGGAGAGGAGATTATCAAGGATGGTATTGATAGACACATTTGTGTCTGATTTATCTCAACTCTATATATTGATAGTGCTCATTTTTTGCACTTATTATGGTGTTTTGTGTGTGTAGGTATTTTAGGAAAAATTGGCTCGAAAGTGATAAAAGAACCCAAAAAATTACTAAAGGCACATGGGACATGTGCTAAAGGGGACCCAAACAATGGATATGGGGACACCTACTTCTTCTCAAATTTAAATTCTGAAATTGCAAGGAAAAATTGGTTTGAACCGGGAGAATTAGGGTTCGGATTTTGAAGTTTTTTTTTAGAGATTCAATCACTAGATTCAGTTAGGATGGTCCTGCTAAAGGCTAAATAGAAATGATATGGGTGTTTTATTTGACTGAATTGAGCTAGATAATCGGGTTTTTTTTTTAATGAGGGTGTAGAAGATATCGGGTTTCATGGACTGATTTTCGGAAATTCGGTGAGACCAAATAGTAGATAAACTCTACTAAGATCCATATCTATCTAATAGAGAGTTTGGAATGATTTGTGCAACTCAGGTTTATTTCCCTTTTGACCTATTATTTCGAAACTCATAAAATATTTCCATAACCATATATCAAAGATTTCATCCTGAATATCAGGTATCTTATTCCCACTAAGGATGGTTATTTTGATTTATATTCTGAAGATTATCTTTTCTCATATATACACTATCCTTTGAAACCATATAGTTTCTATCCATAGAACGCAACAAACCCAAAAATAGCATCATCATATGAAAACCGCATTAACCGAGCTTATCCGAGGCGCTTAGAAGTGCAGCACTTGAACTACCTGGAGAGAAGAAGAACAATTGTCTCTTCACAAACTATCAATGAAGCAGCAGAGGAATGGACGTGTGGTATACTTGGAAAGATAATGCATAAAGATAAGATGGAGAGGAAGATTATTAAGGATGGTATTCATAGACACATTTTTGTGTCTGATTTATCTCAATTCTATATATTGATAGTGCTCATTTTTGTACTTATTATGTTGTTTTATATGTGTGTAGGTATTTTTGGAAAAATTGGCTCGAAAAGTGATAAAAGCGTCAAAAAAATATACTAAAGGCACACATGACATGTGCTAAAGGGACCCTGGCAGCGGATAGGGGGACACCTACTTCTTCTCAAATTTAAATTCTGAAATTTTCAGGTGTTGATGGTTGATTTTCGACAAAGCCTGAAATCGTAAATCATGATACTGCATGTTTCGACCGCCAGGAATATATGTGAAACTCATATTTTATGATCCGTGAAACATATCACGATCGCTGACTGAGCGAGCATCCTCTCAGAGCTATGATGAATATGTTCCTCGAAAAGCCTCTCAGCTGAGCTTTCGACACTTCGCACATTCCATCATCACCTCTACGTAAAATCGAAATGATTGGACGGCTCCTAGACATATTGCATGCTAGTATAGAGCGTTAACGTCTTCAGAACGTCACACCACTTGTTGTTCCCTGACTATGTAGAGAGAACGTGTATAGAATCTCTTAACGATTGGACGGCTCCTAGACATAGTGCATGCTATTATAGAGCGCTAATGTCTTCAGGACGTCACACTGTTTGCTGTTCCCTGACTATACACCCCCAATATTCAGAACGAGTATGACGCTTCAATTATCTCATACCTCGATTCTCGAATAAACTCGCTCCTAGACATATCGCATGCTAGTGTAGAGAAATTCATAGATTAATTCTAGCGTGTCATTCATCAACTGAATTCCTAGAAAATAATCAATTTATCTTATTAGTCCGTTCCATGGATTAGAGATAGATAATCATCTTATCTCATTACCCCGTTCCATGGTTGATCCTCAGCCGGATTCCATGGGATTGGTAATAGATACTCAATTTATTACTCCGCTTCATGACTAATTCTCAGCTGAATATCATGAATTAGTAATAAATATTCACTGACCGGGCATCTGAGCCACTACCAATTAAGCCCCGAGAAAATGGTGCGAGTGTACTTAGCAATAATGCACGAACGAGCACTCAAAAATATGGAAAACGAGGAAACCTATGCAAAATAGGGAAGAAAAATAATATTAATAAAATAATATAGAGGCACCCAGGGGGAGTGGGCCCACTGGTCGGCCGGTTATGCCGTCGTGGCCGGTTTCATGCCTTTATTTACCTTATTTTATTATTTTTCCTAATCTCATTAAAACTCCTTCATCTGAGCAAACTCCCTCGTTTGAGCAAAACTCTCAGTTTCTCCATATTTCCTTCACATGATGAAAAATAATTAAAAAAATAGGGAAAGGTGTCACGGGACCGGGCCTATCAGCGGACCAGCCATGCCCTAGCCGTGGCCAGTCCCACACCTTATTATCTCTTATTTTTTTATTATTATTATTTCCTTCATCTCATGAAACTCCTCCGTTTGAGCAAAAACCCTGGTTTTTCCATATTTTCTCAAATATTGCTCAAACGGTCAAAAGCCAAAAAGTCAAATGGTCACATGAACGACTAGGCTTCTCACGCAAATATTATTATTTTAATATTTTTAAAATATTGGTCGCGAGCAAAGTTCTACTCGCTCATTCGAGCAAAGTCGAGAGAGTTTCAGTCAAAGATCAAACTCTTCTGAAAATCCAAAATATTGCTCGAACGCGCACCAGAAAATACCAAAATTCTCAGAATTGAGACACGGACACTATGGTGACACGGGCATTCCATCTTGACCGACCAAGGTCGGCTCTTAGGCTTACAAGGATCCGATCCCACATACTTTAACAATTTTGACCTAATGCTCATATTGGGTTCAAACTCTTTCCAACCAACTTGGAACTTGTTCAATCGACCACCAGATGGTCCCACGATCACCAAGGGCCGGTTTCATACCCCTTGGTCGGTCCCTCATCTCTCCATAATTAGTTTTTATTTCCTAATGCTCGGACGAGCACTATTTTAATAAATGATTAAACCAGCATTTAATCATCCTTTCACCGACTGGTCTACAAAGGACTTTGGTGCATGCTCACTCGATCACCTGGGCGTTACATGGTTATCCATCATCCCATGTAGCGGTCCCTCAATCACTCAGTGATTGACTTTCAGTAAATCATCAATTGATCAAAATTAGGGTTTTGAACTGAATGCTCTGCAAACCATAATTCTGAGCAAGTTTGAACACTAATAATGTTATGTTGATCCAGCAATCCACATCTTGATTAATTATATAATATTTGGTCCATCTACCAATATTTTAATTAATATTTTATTTGGTCATGCTACCAATAATTGTTCGAACGAGCAATATTTGTTCAGAATATCAATATTGATTCAACTATCAATATTCAATAGTCAAATGGGTAATATTTGCTCAGACGTGACTAGTAATATTACTCAACTATCAATGATTAATAATTTATTAATCGAGCAATATTTGCTCAAATTATCAATATTCATTATGTTGATTCAACTATCAACATTCATTCATGAATTATACATCTGTCCCAGCGGACATGTTTAATCCATGAATCATAGAGCATTCATTAATCATGCTCGATTCAACAAAACTTAGACTCATCGTCTAATTAAGTCAATAACTGACAAATTAAATACACGTCTGCTTTGCAGACTCCACAATCATGAGACATCAATCATGTCACACGGGGGGATATTAATTAGGGTTTTGGTCTGGCGACTTACGACACGTATGTTCATCCACGATGAGAAATGTGAGTAAGTCGTGCTAGCAGTTGAGAAAGTTAGCAAAGTAGTGGGTGGGAAATCAACCAAGTCTCTGCACGACGTGGAATTGGTTTAACCACGATTTCCCACTTTCCCACTCTTTCACTCGAGCAACCGTCACACTTAATGGAGATCAATGTGTCTACATTCTGGCAATATAAATAAGTCTTTGAATTCACGATTGAAGAACAAGCTAACAATCACAGATATACGGGAATTACAGAAAGAATTCTCATCCGAACAATCAGTCTCAATTGAGCATTCCATCCGAACAATCACTCTCAATTGGTCACGACATGTTCTCATTCAAGGATGGTTACAGCGGATGCAACCAAATCAAGATGTGCGAGCACGATGCCAACAAGACTGCATTCCGAACCCCCATTGGGAATTTTCACTATACTGTGATGCCCTTTGGATTGAAGAATATAGGTGCCACCTATCAATGAGCCATGACTGCAATATTTCATGACATGATGCATAAGCAAGTGGAAGACTATGTCGATGATGTTGTGGTGAAATCGAAGACTCGAGCATCCCACCTGGACGTTCTGTGACAAGTGTTCGAAAGATGTAGAGAATATAAATTGAAGATGAATCCTATGAATGTAGTTGCAGGAAATCCCACAATACACCCCTCAATAGAATTTACTTAACTAATCCATTTGAAGATGAATATCTATCAATTTTATTGATCATTTTCTTGAAATGTTTACAAAGAAAGATAGAACAGAGCTAAAGAAATTACAATCACTCTAGATTTTCTCTCTCTAATGACTTGCTTAACAATTCAAAAAGAACTCCCCCTACAACAGACTTACTCACCCCTTTATATAGGGTAGTACACGAGGATGACAGACTAATCTGTCCTTTATTTTCGGAAATGACTCGCGAAGTGTCGCAAGTGTATAAATATTCATCCTCGTGACACTCCTAAATCTCGCTAGGTCTTCACACCTTCCTCATGTTCTGGATGTCGTCATTCAATGCGTCATTTATGTTACTTTATTGCGACGCCTTCGCAATGCTGTCGTTTATTGATCTCGCGGAATATTAATGTTGCGATATTCTGATACTACATCTTGCCTCTTCTCATGTCTTCTCTGCGAAGAAGAGAATGTCATGAGAATCAATGTTTTTGAAATGCCGTGATCGTTTGTTTCCCATCAAATTCTTCTTCAACAAGATTCAGTGAATCTAAGAATGACCATTTACACGTGTCTAAAATTACCCTTTTTACCGGTACATTTAATGTTATCCAGTCATTCTTTTCTCATCTATTTAAAGGAGAACTCCTTGTGAAAGTACTTCTTTTCTTCCACTTCGTCTTCTTCATCGTCTGCAACTATTTTCTGCTGCTCTTCTTCATCATCTTCTTCATCGTCTTCCTGCTACTATCTTTCCGCTATCGTTTCTATCACAGGACGTCTTTACATTTTCATGCAAAAACCCATTGATCTCGTCTTATCTTTGCGTTAGTATTATTGCCTCTACAGGATCATCGCACAAATATGACAAGCCTAAATTTTCTTGCGAAAACAAAGCCTCGTGACATTTGCGTCTTTTGACACTTATCGCCTCCCTAATGGAGGGTGCCGCCTTATCTTCTCCCCTGGTTGACCCTTCAAGGAGGCGTACATCGGCCATACAAGACTAGCTCCTCCAATCCGGTCTTAACAATAACCAGTTGTTTTCGCAACCTCTTATCCCTTATACATATATGGTTTATGGTTACGAGATCGCACCCTAAGTGGAGTTTTCTTCGGGCGAAAAAAGATATACCAAGACTTGCCAAGAATGGCCGAGACACTTCAAATGCCCCAGCACTCTTGGCTCAACCGTGTACCCCAGGCGCCTTGAGCATATATCGACTCCTTGGAAGAGACCCTCGGGGCGTCCAACCAGTGGTATAACCTTATATATATAGTTGGAAATCCAAGGTATCTCTCCTGGATAGGCTTTCACGGGCCCCAAATCTCCATGACTCAGGTTCCAGGGAGCGGTGTAACCTTTCCCCGAGCCATGTCAAGAGATACCCCTTATATGACGCACTTTAGGTCTTACATTTGCCTCTTGCGAAATATCATTCGCGAACTAGGGTGTACGCCATAAAGGTTCGTCCCATTCACTCACTCATTTATTTTTGTTAATTCATTCAATCATTCATTTTCAGTAATGTATTGCTCGCGAGACATTTGCACAACCTTTCTTTGTTTTATTCAACTTCGCAATCATTCCATCGCAAAAACATTTCATCCAAATTCATTTCATTTCATCCATCTTTTATGGATAATACTTCTTGAGATACAACCTATTCCATGGTCTATCCAATCTCTGTCCTACATCTTTCCCTTCAGATCCATTAATCTATATGCCCCCGTGCCTACTATTTCCTTAATGATATAAGGTCCGTCTCATTTTCTTGCCAACTTGCCACCACTTTCACGCTGATATATTGGTGTCTCTCGCAGCACCAGATCTCCCGGTTGAAATTCACGTATCTTAACACGTTTGTTATATTCTCTGGCCAATCTTCGCTGATAATTCTCCATATGTTGTAGTGCTCTCTCTTTTTTCTTCTAATTCATCTAATTTGATTAAAATGTTCCCGCACTAAGATTTTTCTCCCAAGCTTCTTTCTTTGTTGTTGGAATCATAACTTCTGTTGGGAGTACAGCTTCAACCCCATATGTTAAACAAAAAGGTGACATTCCTGTAGCTTCTCTTCTAGTTGTATTGTAAGCCCATACCGCATTGGGCACTTGTTCGCACCATCCTTTATTGTATCCCTCTAACTTCTTCTTCAATATGTCTGCAATTGTTTTATTTGTCGCTTCTGCCTGGCCATTAGCCTGCGGGTATAGAGGAGTTGATTTTCCACATCGTATCTGAAATGCATTAAGTAGCAATTCTATATTTTGTCCTTCAAACTGTTTCCCATTGTCAGATACCAACTGTGCTGGAATCCCAAATCTACATATAATGTTCTCAAATATGAAAGTAAAAACATCTTTATCGCGAATGTGTTGTACCGCTTTCACCTCTGCCCATTTTGTGAAATAATCAGTAGCGACAATTAGATATCTTCTCTGTCCTGTTCCTGGTAGAAATGGTCCCACAATATCTAAGCCCCATTTTCCAAAAGGCCACACACTTGTTGAAGAATTTAATGGCGCTCCCGGTGTATGTATCTTCTTCCCATGTCTTTGGCAATCTTCGCAACGCCTTGATATTTGTTTCAAGCGTCCTCATGCATATACGGCCAATAATAGCCCCGCATTTTTGCTTTATGTGCTAAAGATCTTCCACCACTATGATTACCAAAGATCCCCGCTATGCAACATCTTCAATATGGTGTCTCCTTCCTTTCTTGTTACACATCTCGAATGAAGGTCCATTAAAAGATCGTCGGATAGTACTCCATCTCTTAATTCATAATTTGTTGCACGGATTTTTAATTTGTGTGCCTCTAATCTATTTCTTGGTGTTTCCCCTTTCATCAGGTATGCATGAAGTTCTGCTCTCCAATCTTCTTCGCAAAGTGTTTGTGTTCCATCTTCGATTAGCATTACATCTGTTTCGTGTTCTTCTTCTTTATTAATTGACGGTGTTAAAAGTGTTTGTATTTTTATATTTCTCGCAGTCGGATCATCATCATACTTGATATAAAGGCAAAAGCATCTCATGAGTCTATTGTTTCTCCTTGATATATGTCTCCATTTTATTTTTCGGTATCCGCACCGAACTGACTCGTCAAACAAGTTTCTTGTACTTTTGCAAAGATAGTTCATTTGTAGTGTATTCCTCTTTTATTTGGCGAATAGCCAATTGCGAATCACTGGTAATCCTCACATTTTCCAATTTCATTTCTATTGCGAATCGCAAAGCATGTATAGTTTCACATTCTGTTTCATTATTGGTTGACGCAAACTCTAATCTGAAAGAAAAAGCTATCTTATTGCCTTCTGGCGATATCACAACAATTCCAATCCCATTACCTTCTCCATTAGACGACCCATCTACTAATATTTCCCACCTATTTGGCTCAGTTAACAAGTCCTTTGGATCTCCATGTTCTTCTTCTATGTCCATCATTTCTTCCACTGGTTCATCCTCTTCCAAAGGGAATTCTCGCTAAAAATCATGACAACTTGTGATTTTGGTGAAGATAATATTTCGTATTTGAGTTTGCAATGACTTATCTGAGCATTCCATCTTTCTACTCTTCCCGATCTTTTTGAATTTTTCATTACTGATTCGATTGGTATTTTTGTCACTACCTTAACAATGTGCGCTTGAAAGTATATGCGAAGTTTAAATGTTGCGTAAACTAATGCCAAGATTAGTTTTTCAATTTTTGAGTAATTCCTTTCTGCGGCATTGAAAGTTTTGCTGATGTAATAGATTGGTTTCTCTACTCCTGCATCCACTCGCAGTGTACTGCACTTAATGCATGCGAGGTCGCCGCAAGATAGATCAATAATTCTTCTCCGGTTCCGCTTTTTTTGTAAAATTGATATATCCATTAAATGTTCCTTTATTCCTTGTAAGGCTTTCTCACACTCGTCCTGTCCATCTAAACTTTGATCCCTTTTTGAGAATGTTGAAAAAGTGCTTGCATTTATCGATGATCGCGAGATAAACCTTCCTAGCGAAGCTAGCAACCCATTTAACTTCCGAACATCTTTTACCGTCGTCGCAGTGTTGGCATATCGCGAATCGCTTGTACTTTCTCCGGGGTCGACTTGGATTCCCTCTTTTGATACGATGTAACCTAAAAATTTTCCCGATGCAACTCCAAAGGTGCATTTTTCTGGATTTACTTTGATGTTGAAATGTCTCATTTGTTCAAAAATTTCTTTCAAATCCTGTATGTGGTCTTTTGCTTTCTTACTTTTTATTAACATATCATCTACATACACCTCTAATGTTTTGTGTATCCATCTCGCAAATACCTTCTCCACCATTCTTTGGTATGTTGCCTGATAGGTGTAGAATACACCGTATTTACTATATAGAGTTTATGCTTTCTTTGCTATTTTTCTTGTGAAATATGTATTTTATGTGTGCTTTTGAGTTTTATAGGTGCAATGGAGTCGCGCGGAGGAAAAGAAGGAGAAATTACCCAAATTGAGCCAAATGGCGAAATTGTCATCTCAAAAGCAAGTGATATACTGAGCTGACCCAAGGTTAAGGGATAACTTTCTTTGGAGAGGTGTTAAATGACAGCCAAGTGAGTATGTTAAGGGGCTACCACTGGGTACCCCTTATCCGCCTTTACACAGGTGGTGGTATCCCATCTCATTTCTTACAGCCAACCTAAATTTGGGTGAGAATTTATTTCTTCTCATGAGTGTCGACACCTGAAACTCAGAGAAAGAGAGAGGCTGCACAGCAGCCCATGAATTGAGTTCGCAGCGATGATGATTGACGAGATTGAGAGAAAATCGATCTGAGTGAGAAGAGAAATGGATAAGTAGGGGGAAGGAAGGATTAATTGAAGTTTGGTTGAGCTTGTGGAGTGATGTTGGCAGAGATGATGATTATCATGGATTGATGTGGAGATGGAGTTATTGGTGGATCGAGTTGGTCGTATGCTGATTCGCAGAGGATAGGAAGAAGAGATTTCGTGAATCTGGTGGAGAGGGTTTATTAGAAAAGAGGGAAGAGTTGATTTCTGAGCTAGGGTTATGATCAAATCTTAGTGTGAAGAAGTTAGGGTTCGAGCAAGAAATCGGAGAGAGGATATGCATTTCTTTCTTTGTCGAAGAAGGTTGGGTTTGATCTGAAATTAGGAATGGAAGTGTAAATCGGAGAAGGCTCTGAGAAGAATGAATTTCCGGTTGAAGTTTGGTTGAGCTCTGATATGGTATTATGAAGCTACAAGTGGTACAGGGCTGACAAGACAAAGCTTGGTGTGGGTGGTGTTGGCTGAAGCCTGGAGTGGTTGAGAACTGAGGCTGGTAATGGTAAGCTGTAGCTGATGGAAATGCTGTTTCAGGTGAATACTTAGATGTATGCTAGGTTTGCAGGTCTGATGCAGTGGTGAAGTGCTGTGTATGTGGAATGGCTGAGTTATGAGCTGGTCAGGTATTGATGTTGGGTTGGAATAGTGGAGCTGAGTTGCAGCTGGGAATGATTCACAGGGCCACAGATAGATTGCAGGCAGCTCAATGAGGTGATTGTGGCCTGATAGCAATGCACAGGATTGACTGATGGCTCTGCACTTGGAGTTTGCTGGTGGCTCAGGGAAGAATATGAGCTACAGGTGATGGCATTGGAACTCAGCTGGGTTTGTCTTGCAGCTATGTTGAATGGCCGTGGTGGTGCACAAGTGGATGGAGCAAATGTAAGTTGCGGGCAAGACAAAGCAAGGTGGTGGTTCTGAGTTCTTTGTGCTATTGCGGGGGTGATCTGAGCTGATAAGCTACATGATTTGCAGGCCGTTTAAGCCGCATTGAAGTCCGAGGAGGCGGGGGCAAGTAGTAGGACTTGGGCCAAGTTCGGGCATGAAGTACAACTAGTGGATTTGCAAGCACCGTAGTTTGTGATTAGGTGCTTTGGGGATGAGCAATGGAGTTGGAATGCTTGCCGTGAACCGAACCACCGGTAATGGATGTTTCGGTGGATCGAGCTGGGCTAGGTCAGGCTCGAGCTTAAGCTAGAGAGATGGCATCTTTGAACAGGGGGCTTTGTGTGATGTAATTGCAGGCAAGAGAAGGCTCGGGGCAAGCGGGGTGATGTCACATACTGGTGTGTGCGCATTGAGCCATGAAGTTGCTACAGGCTTTAAGTTGAGACAGGAGAGTTGAGTTGCTTGCCATGGATTTGTGGTGAATGTATGCAAAGTCAATGGCTTATCTTTGTGATGGTTCTCGGAAGGTGGCAAAGGTGCACAGGGAGGGTCAGTGGAGATTGGTTGTGGCACTGGAGTTTGAAGGACAAGTGAACCAGAGACCGAGTTTTGGATGCAAATGATTAGGAGATAAAATGTGATTGAATAGAAGCTGAAGTGTCAAGGCAAAGGTGCTTTGTTTGAGAACGCATGATCATTACTGTTGGAGGAGTAGTAGCATAGCCATCATGGTCGGTGTAGTCCCGTGCCTAATGGTTGCGGTGAAGCACAATGATTGTGCTACAAGTCTGTCCAAGTGCAACTAGCCCAGTCCAAACTCAGAACTAGCCTAGGCCAAGGTGACTAGCCCTGACAGACCCGGTTTAACTCAGCTGATCCAGTTTTGACCCGATCCGACTCACCCGTTGACCTGACCCGATCCGATCCGTTGACCGGTGGCGGGCGGACTTTGCCGGTCACCGTGGCTGTTTTCCTGGCGACTTTCCGGCCTATTTCCTACCACAATACCAGTTTTCCGACGAGCACATTTTTTGGGGTATATTTTCACATGGGTTTCTCACACATGGTTCATGGGCTTAGTGGACTTCTACTTATTGATGGACTTTGAAGACCTAATATGGAAAGTTGGAAGGCTATAAAAAGAAAAGTTTCTATTCTTTTGGGATTATCACGTATTTTTCTACTGGAGTTTTGGAGGAGAGCGATTCTACTAGGGTTTGCTTCCATTTTATTTTACATGTTCTTCATCTTATTTTTGATAATAATTATGTTGAATAAAAATACTATGAGTAACTAAATACCTATTATTGGTTATGGGATAATAAGTGGATTTCACAAATAAGATTTGATTCAATGTATTAGTTTTGTCTCAAGTAATTTATTGATTATGATTCATGGTTTATAATGTTTATGATTTGATAGTTTGTTTGGTTGAGTCCGAATCAATCCGATCTACTTTCATATCTAGAGCTATATTAGGGCTTTCAATACGAAAAACGTTGTCTATCCCCGATTTTGAGTAGCATAAATGTGGGTAGTGCTTGTAGTGATATATCCTACTAGTCACATATGAATCGTAACTTGGGTTAAATCGAATTAGTGCTTTTACACATTTTGGTTGCCTTGATTAGTCTTATTCCAGAAAACTTATTGCTTTTAGGGAGTTAAACTTAATTGTGCTTTTACACTTTAGGTTGCTTTCTAGAAAGAATTCACATATGCATCTTTTAATGTGGTTGTGATGAAATCGGAATTAGCTGGATACTCTTGCGATCAAGGTATCCTAGGACTTTTAGTAAATGAGAGATTAAAATTTCAATTCTAGTCATTGTTGATAATTCGAGTTTGTGAATGAAACTATCCCGTGACCAATACTTTCTCCTTATTGATAAATTTTATTATTACTTTGCTTTCAATTTATTTTTATTGCTTTGAAACATCAACATCCCCCTTGGTTACTAAGAAACTGAAAATTTGCATAACAACATAAGCCTCTCTCAGGATACGAACTCTTTCTTATTGCATACTACTTTATTTTAGTGAAGCAAGAAAGTGAAATTATTTTTGACCGGGTGACAACCGATCAAATTTTGGCGCCACGGGGAGGCATACGGCTTGTTATTAAGTTTTTAGTTTCTTTTTACAATTTCTGCTTTTATACTTGCTTTTCGTTTATTGTCTTGTTTCTCACTTGTTTGCGAGAATTGTTTTTCGGTACTAATCCTCGGCTTCCAAAGATTGGAATTATCAAAGGTGCGGGATAGCTACTCGTAGAGGCACAATACTCCAACCAAGGCAAGACACAACGGAAGAACAAGTCTCGGAAGTAGAACACGAAGCTCTTCATCGAGAAGAGGAAGGAAGAAAGAAGAAGAGGTTCCATTCGTAGGAGAACCACTAATTGAAGAGGAAGAAACAATGGGTGACAATGCAAACCGTACACTCAAGGATTTGGCTTCTCATAGGCTTGATGCACAACAATGGTGTATCCAAACAAACTCCACTTTTGAGATCAAGCCGGGGCTGCTTAGGGAGTTGCCAAAGTTTCATGGTATGGCGAATGAGGACCCAAACAAGCATCTCATGGAGTTCTATACCATTGTCAAGGCTATGCTTCCAGTGAGACTCAAGTCAATGGTGCAATGATGAAAGTTTTTCCATTTTCTATGGTGGACAGCGCTAAGGATTGGTTGTATTGTTTGCCACCTGGGAGTGTCACTACATGGAACGGTTTGAAGAAAATCTTTCTAGAGAGGTATTTTCCTGCGTCTAAGGCCACTCAAATTCGCAAAGAGATTTGTGGAATAAAGCAACATGTTGGAGAATCATTGTATGAATGTTGGGAGAGGTACAAGAGATTGGTGGCAAGCTGTCCACACCATCAAGTTAGTGATGCTATGATAATCCAATACTTCTACGAAGGTCTTCAATCAAGTGATAGATATCTTCTAGACGCTCGCGGGTGGTGGTGCACTAGTGAACAAGACGGTGGCCCAAGCTGCCGAGTTGATTGAAAGCATGGCTGCGAACTCGCAACAATTCTACACAAGAGGTGAACCAATGGTAAGGCAAGTGCATGAAGTTAGTGATTCATCATCATCACACCGTGATCAAAGGATGGACAATATGGAGCAAATGATACAAAGGATGGCTGCGGTTATTTTACCTTCACATGGTGAAGAGATGGAGCAAGCTAGTGCGGTTTTTCCAAACCAACAAAGAAGGTATGATCCTTACTCCAACACCTACAATCCGGGATGGAGAGATCACCCAAATTTCAGCTATGCCAACAAGCAAGGTGCGGTCCAACAACCAAATTTCAATCGTTCGAGTGGATTTCAACCACAACAACAACAATTCCAACAACAACAAAGAACAATTTCAACCGCAACAACAACAATTTCAAAGAACCACAACAATCGGTTCAAGGTTCCGATATCGATGCAAAGTTACATACAATGATGCAAGGTATTTCTACCATGTTCAAAGAGAGCCAACAAGAAACTAAGAGTGCTATCAAGGATTTGCAGACTCAAGTAGGATCCATGGCGGTTGATATCAACAATTTGAAGGCACAAAATAGTGGGAGACTTCCTTCTCAACCTATCAACCCAAAAGAGGGTGTTAATGCAATTACATTGAGAAGTGGTACACAACTTGTGCAACCCGAAGTTGCTGATTTGGGTGAAGAGGAAGCTCCAAAGGAGCCGGTTTTGGAAGAAAAGAGGGATGAAATTCCCCAAACACTCGAGGTACCAATTCCTAACTCTAAAACTCCGGTTTCTACTTATGTTCCTCCTATACCTTTTCCTCGCAGATTTGCAAGTTCAAAGAAGGCGGAACTAGAAAAGGAGATTTTAGACGTTCTTAGGAAGATTCATGTGAATATACCACTGCTTGATGCTATCAAACAAGTTCCCAAGTATGCAAAAGTGTTGAAGGACTTGTGTACCAATAAGCAAAGGCTCAAAGGTAATGAAGTGTTGAGTGTGGGGGAGAATGCTTCGCAATCTTACAACACAAACTCCCACCGAAATGCAAAGACCTCTAGTAGCTTTGACATTCCCGTCACAATTGGTAACACCACTTTTAATAAAGCAATGTTGGATTTAGGTGCATCCGTTAATGTTATGCCTGCATCTATGTACAATTCACTTAATCTAGGTCCTTTGAAAAAAGGCTGGAATTGTGTTGCAATTAGCCGATCGTTCTAATGTCTACCCAATGGGTATTGTCGAGGATGTTCTTGTGCAGGTTAATCAACTTGTATTCCCAAATGACTTTTGTGTGTTAGAGATGGATGAAGGTTCACCGACTCGTCTCTTCCATTGCTACTTGGGCGTCCCTTCATGAAAACGGCGAAAACCATTATTGATGTGGACAAGGGAACGTTGACTATGGAGTTCGATGGAGAAATAATACGTTTCAACATTTTCGAGACGATGAGATATCCTAGTGATGTCCACTCTTGTTTCTCCGTTGATGTTTTGGATACATTGGCTCAACAAGTGTTTGAATTGAATCATGATGATGCTTTGGAAACCTGCTTTTAACTACAACCATGGATGACGGTGTTGAGTGTGGTAACGGTTAAGGAAGCCCTTGGTGATCTCAACTCACTACAAGGATGTCCGGAAACTCACAATATCTCTTTTATTTCTTTACCACGCAGTGATGAACAACTTTACCTTCTATTGTTAAATCTCCAAAGTTGGAATTGAAACCTCTTCCAAGTCACTTAAAGTACTTGTACTTGGGTGATAATGAAGAGTTACCTGTGATTGTTTCTAACGAGCTTAGTGAATTACAGAGCAAAAACTTCTACGGGTGTTAAGGAAGCACAAGACGGCCATAGGATGGACAATCGCCGACATCAAGGGTATAAGCCCCGCCGTTTGTATGCATAAGATTCGCTTGGAGGACGATGCAAAGCCTACAAGGGACGCGCAACGCCGTTTGAATCCTCCCATGATGGAAGTTGTGAAAAAGGAGATACTCAAGCTCTTGGAAGTGGGTGTTATCTACCCCATATCCGATAGCAAGTGGGTGAGCCCGTATAAGTTGTACCAAAGAAATCAGGGGTAACGGTGGTAGAGAATGATGAAAATGAACTTGTCCCAACTCGTGCAAACCGGTTGGAGGGTTTGTATTGATTATAGAAAGTTGAATGCCACTACTAGGAAGGATCATTTTCCTTTACCCTTTATTGATCAAATGCTTGAACGCTTAGTGGACATGCTTATTATTGCTTCCTTGATGGTTATTCAGGTACAATCAGATTGTGATAGCACCGAGGACCAAGAGAAAACTACTTTCACTTGTCCTTTCGGCACTTTTGCTTATAGAAGGAT
Source organism: Papaver armeniacum (assembly GCA_023531295.1). NCBI lineage: Eukaryota > Viridiplantae > Streptophyta > Magnoliopsida > Ranunculales > Papaveraceae > Papaver > Papaver armeniacum. Next base: position 54,191 of record JAJJWW010013570.1, on the reverse strand, counting down.
GCCTTTTGGCTTGTGCAATGCTCCAGCTACCTTTCAAAGGTGTATGGTAAGTATTTTCTCCGAGTATGTTGAAAACATCATTGAAGTGTTTATGGATGACTTTAGTGTTTTTGGTGATTCATTTGATCTATGTTTGAACAACTTGTCATTAATCCTTGAAAGATGTGTTGAAACAAATCTTGTGCTAAATTGGGAGAAGTGCCATTTCATGGTAACTCATGGCATAGTTTTAGGCCATATAATATCTTCTAAGGGCTTGGAAGTTGATAAAGCTAAGATAGACCTTATCCGTGTTCTAACCCCTCCCACTACGGTGAGGGAGATACGTTCTTTTCTTGGTCATGCAGGTTTCTATCGAGATTTATCAAGGATTTTTCCAAGATAGCATCACCACTTTGCAATTTATTGCAAAAAGATGTGGTTTTTAACTTCGATGAGAAGTGTATGGCGGCATTCAATCGTTTGAAAGAACTTTTGATTTCAGCCCCTATCATTAAACCACCGGATTGGAGCAAGCCGTTTGAGCTAATGTGTGATGCTAGTGACTACGCGGTTGGTGCGGTGCTTGGGCAACGTGAGGGAAAGATACCTCATGCTATTTACTATGCTTCTAGAACGTTAAATGAAGCCCAACAAAACTACACAACCACTGAAAAAGAGTTTTTAGCTATTGTATTTGCATTGGAGAAATTTCGCTCTTATCTAATTGGTACAAAAGTTGTTGTCTTTTCTGACCATGCAGCTCTTAGGTACTTGCTAATGAAGAAAGAAGCGAAACCAAGGCTCATACGATGGATTCTACTCTTGCAAGAGTTTGATATTGAGATCAAGGACAAGAAAGGAATTGAGAACACCGTTGCGGATCACTTGAGCCGCTTGTAATGGACAAGGAAGCTATCCCATTGCGTGAAAGCTTCCCGGATGAGCAACTATTCTCAATTGCCTTTGGAGAACCATGGTACGCTGATATTGTGAATTACTTGGTAACTAAACAAATCCCGACGAACTTGTCTCGTGCTGAGAGGGACAAACTTAAGAGGTTAGGGAACCGATACATATGGGATGATCCATACTTATGGAAACATGGCAGCGACCAAGTAATAAGAAGGTGCGTTCCCGAATCCGAGTTTAATTCTATCTTGTCATTTTGTCACTCCTATGCTTGCGAGGACATTTTGGAAGTAAAAGAACCGCTTACAAGGTACTTGAAAGCGGTTTCTATTGGCCAACCTTGTTTAAGGATGCATATACATTTTGTACAACTTGTGATAGGTGCCAAAGAACAGGCAATCTAGGTGCCCGAAATCAAATGCCACAAACTTTTATTCAATTTATTGAAGTTTTTGATGTATGGGGTATAGATTTTATGGGTCCTTTGTCAACTCGCATGGGAATTATTACATCTTACTTGTCATTGATTATGTCTCTAAATGGGTGGAGGCTAAGGCCACCCCTACTAATGATTCCAAGGTTGTTTCAGATTTTGTGCAAACTAATATTTTTGCAAGGTTTGGAATTCCAAGAGCCATAATTAGCGATGGAGGTTCTCACTTCAACAACAGGTTTTTACAAAGCTTGTTGAAGAAGTACAATGTGTCGCACAAGGTTGCAACACCTTATCATCCTCAAACAAATGGACAAGCCGAGGTGTCTAACCGGGAGGTGAAATCCATACTTGAGAAGACGGTGAATCCAACAAGGAAAGATTGGAGCATGCGGCTAAATGATGCTTTGTGGGCATATAGAACCGCATACAAGACACCTATTGGGATGTCTCCCTTTAGGCTTGTGTATGGTAAACCTTGTCACTTACCCGTGGAGATTGAGCATAAGGCGTTTTGGGCGATTAAACAATGCAACATGGAGATGGATGGGGCTGGAAAGCAAAGGAAGTTGCAACTCCAAGAGCTAGAAGAGCTTCGCAATGATGCGTTTGAAAGTTCACGCATTTATAAGGAAAAAACGAAAGCATTTCATGATACTATGATTTCTAGAAAACAATTTTGTGTTGGGCAGAAAGTGCTTTTGTTTAATACTCGCTTGCATTTATTCCTGGTAAATTAAGGTCACGATGGATCGGACCTTTTATTGTTACTAATGTGTTTTCTCATGGTGCAAGAGGAAATTGTGAGCATAGCTACTGTGTAAGGAACTTAAAGTGAATGGGCACCGTTTGAAACCATATTATGAGAATTTCACTTCCGAAGTGGTGGAAGGAGCTAATTTTGTGGATGCACTCCTCCGGAGGAGTCATAGAAAGCAAGGAGATAGTCGGGTGACGACTTTAAACCAAGCGCTAATTGGGAGGCAACCCAACGGATGAGTATTTCTTGTCTTGTATTTATTTTTTTTGTCTTGTTTTTAGTTTTTCTTGTTTTGTTTTTTTTTTTTTTTTTTTTTTTTTTTTCTGATTTCTTATTAGGATTTCCCACCTTGACTTACTTTGGACGATTCAATTTACATTGAGGACAATGTAAAGTTTAAGTGTGGGGGAGTGGTTTATGTTGTAAATTTTTGCAATTTTTCAACTTTTTTTTGAAACTAGTGAATAAGAAAACTCCAACTTGTAGTTCTTTAGAATCACATAGTATACATGTCGCTAAGATTACATCGAGAATCTCACAATAGTGACTGAACTTAGAGATGACAGAGAACATGATCGGGTTTCTTAATTGTATGAGAGTTAAAGTTGGATTTAACCATGCCAAAGGCAAATAAGGTGCAGGCTGAATTCGGTATTAGAACAGTGATCCCCTATAGTGGAGACTACCCATGTTACATAATGTGAGGCACCAACCTTCAATTCTTTTGTACCGTCTAAATTTGTGCTTTTGAGTGTGTGTCACCGCACGTAAATTCCGGCAGAATGGTGAGTCATTCCAATTTCCCACCATAGAAGCACTATTTTGATCTCTTGAGTGCTATTTTTATCAACCATGTTGGTGACATCGAATTGCTAACTTACATTCCACTTGTGATCTTGTTCGCAGCTAGCACCATCCACCTTATCTCTCTCTACACCAACAGTCCATAGAAACACCATCATCATCAACAAGAGGAGCATCACAAATTCGAAGGAAAGTTGAACATGTTCGAGGTTTACAAGCAACACTACAAATGTGGGCGATTTCAGATTTGAGTAAAGCAACAAAACAAGGGCAGAATTTTTATAAGTTGAAGACTATAATACAAGAGCGGAAATTAGAAGGATGAAAGTTCGAGAAGTTTATAATATCAAGACATATAAGTTGTGAAGATTCAAGGGTAAAGTACTTACACCATGGCATTGTACTTACATTTTTATTTTAGTTTATTTGTATTTGTACTTTCTCTTGTCTCAAAAAAAAAAAAAAAAAAAAAAAAAAAAAAAAAAAAAAAAAGACAAGAGAAAATGTTTAGGTTGTTAATAGTTTTTATTTTTTTTTATTTCTTATTCAAAAAAAAAAAAAAAAAAAAAAAAAAAAAAAAAAAAAAAAAAAAAAAAAAAAAAAAAAAAAAAAAAAAAAAAAAAAAAAAAAAAAAAAAAAAAAAGAAAAAATTGAGTTTGTTTTTATTTTTGTATTCTTTCAATAAAGCCTATGGAAAGAAGGAATATCTATAATGAAGTTTCAAGCGACAAGGAATTTGAGGGAAATAATCATATTGTCAAGATTCTACGAAGTTCGAGAGTTATCATCAAGAGTTGAAGACCGAAGACGAAGATGAAGACACCGATAGAAGACCGAAGACGTTTCTATGGATGTTTGTGAGAGTGGTGCTAGCTGCACGTTGAACGGATAACGAGGTAAGTAAGCATATTCCCACCTTCGTTAAATGGTTGATTTCCTTTCAAGAGATCGTCGAGAAAAATGGGTTTTCAAAAATATATAAAAGATGTGGGTTTTCAAAACTTTCGGAGGGTTAAGCCTTCCTACCATTCAACGTGTCTCAGATTCTCTCTTCATTCCAACCTCGGACACATGTGTGACCCATAAAGAGCTATTTATTATTGAGAGCAATATCATAAAACCCTTTCTTGTGAGGCAGTAGTCGAGACTTTTGATCACTCCGAACCCGAATTTTAGTCGAGAAGGGATGGTTACTTCTCTCTCAACTTTTAAGAATGAGATTATGTTCATTTATGTGTCTAACTTCTTATGACTAGTGTGCAGAATCTCTATGTCTTCTTAGCGCGTTGGATACTATCATTACGAAGAACTAGTAAGTTGGTAATTTAGGTTTTGTGGGTATATCTCTAGTAAACCCTCACGAGACTATAACTCGTCCACTAGGGACACCTAGGGGTTTAAAGGCTTGTTATTTATGCTAAAAGTGACCGTAGCCTCGACGACACGGAGTTGTTGTATTTTATTGTTTTGTTTGATTTGCTCGAGGACTAGCAAAGTCTAAGTGTGGGGGTATCTGATAGGTGTAGAATACACCGTATTTACTATATAGAGTTTATGCTTTCTTTGCTATTTTTCTTGTGAAATATGTATTTTATGTGTGCTTTTGAGTTTTATAGGTGCAATGGAGTCGCATGGAGGAAAAGAAGGAGAAATTACCCAAATTGAGCCAAATGGCGAAATTGTCATCTCACGAGCAAGTGATATACGGAGCTGACCCAAGGTTAAGGGATAACTTTCTTTGGAGAGGTGTTAAATGACAGCCAGCAGTATGTTAAGGGGCTACCAGCTGGGTACCCCTTATCTGCCTTACCTGGGTGGTGGTATCCCATCTCATTTCTTACAGCCAACCTAAATTTGGGTGAGAATTTATTTCTTCTCATGAGTGTCGACACCTGAAACTCAGAGAAAGAGAGAAGCTGCACAGCAGCCATGGATTGAGTTCGCAGCGATGATTGACGAGATTGAGAGAAAATCGATCTGAGTGAGAAGAGAAATGGATAAGTAGGGGGAAGGAAGGATTAATTGAAGTTTGGTTGAGCTTGTGGAGTGATGTTGGCAGAGATGATGATGATTATCATGGATTGATGTGGAGATGGAGTTATTGGTGGATCGAGTTGGTCGTATGCCGATTCGCGAGAGGATAGGAAGAAGAGATTTCGTGAATCTGGTGGAGAGGGTTTATTAGAAAAGAGGGAAGAGTTGATTTACAGAGCTAGGGTTATGATCAAATCTTAGTGTGAAGAAGTTAGGGTTCGAGCAAGAAATCAGAGAGGATATGCCGCTGCTGCTGTCGAAGAAGGTTGGGTTTGATCTGAAATTAGGAATGGAAGTGTAAATCGGAGAAGGCTCTGAGAAGAATGAATTTCCGGTTGAAGTTTGGTTGAGCTCTGATATGGTATTATGAAGCTACAAGTGGTACAGGGCTGACAAGACAAAGCTTGGTGTGGGTGGTGTTGGCTGAAGCCTGGAGTGGTTGAGAACTGAGGCTGGTAATGGTAAGCTGTAGCTGATGGAAATGCTGTTTCAGGTGAATACTTAGATGTATGCTAGGTTTGCAGGTCTGATGCAGTGGTGAAGTGCTGTGTATGTGGAATGGCTGAGTTATGAGCTGGTCTGGGTATTGATGTTGGGTTGGAATAGTGGAGCTGAGTTGCAGCTGGGAATGATTCACAGGGCCACAGATAGATTGCAGGCAGCTCAATGAGGTGATTGTGGCCTGATAGCAATGCACAGGATTGATTGATGGCTCTGCACTTGGAGTTTGCTGGTGGCTCAGGGAAGAATATGAGCTACAGGTGATGGCATTGGAACTCAGCTGGGTTTGTCTTGCAGCTATGTTGAATGGCCAGGGTGGTGCACAAGTGGATGGAGCAAATGTAAGTTGCAGGCAAGACAGCAAGGTGGTGGTTCTGAGTTGCTGTGCTATTGCAGGGTGATCTGAGCTGATAAGCTACATGATTTGCGAGTTTGTTTAAGGCTGCATTGAAGTCCGAGGAGGTGCGGGGGCAAGTAGTAGGACTTGGGCCAAGTTCGGGCATGAAGTACAACTAGTGGATTTGCAAGCGGCTGTAGTTTGTGATTAGGTCTTTTGGGGATGAGCAATGGAGTTGGAATGCTTGCCGGAACCGAACCCGGCAATGGATGTTTAAGTGGATCGAGTGGGGCTAGGCTGGCCTGAGCTTAAGCTAGAGAGATGGCATCTTTGGACAGGGGGCTTTGTGTGATGTAATTGCAGGCAAGAGAAGGCTCAGGGCAAGCTGGTGATGCTGTTACAGTGCAGGCGCATTGAGCCATGAAGTTACAGGCTTTAAGTTGAGACAGGGAGAGTTGAGTTGCTGCCATGGATTTGTGGTGAATGTATGCGGGTCAATGGCTTATCTTGTGATAGTTACGGGAAGGTGGCGGTGCGAGCAGGAGGAGGGTCGTGTGGAGATTGGTTCTGGCTCAGGGAGTTTGAAGGACAAGTGAACCAGAGACCGAGTTTTGGATCTTTGGTGATTAGGAGATAAAATGTGATTGAATAGAAGTGGTGAAGTGTCAAGGCGGTGGTCTTGTTTGAGAACGCACACATTCTGATTGGAGGAGTAGTAGCATAGCCATCATGGCTGGTGTAGTCCGGGCCTAATGGTTGCGGTGAAGCACAATGATTGTGCTACAAGTCCTGTCCAAGTGCAACTAGCCCATCCAAACTCGAACTAGCCTAGGCCAAGGTGACTAGCCCTGACAGACCCGGTTTAACTCAGCAACCCGGTTTGACCCGATCCGACTCACCCGTTGACCTGACCCGATCCGATCCGTTGACCGGTTACCGGGCGGACTTTGCCGGTCACCGGGCTGTTTTCCGCGACTTTCCGACCTATTTCCGGCCACAATACCAGTTTTCCTACGAGCACATTTTTGGGGTATATTTTCACATGGGTTTCTCACACATGGTTCATGGGCTTAGTGGACTTCTACTTATTGGACCGTGGGCTTTGAAGACCTAATATGGAAAGTTGGAAGGCTATAAAAAGAAAAGTTTCTATTCTTTTTGGGATTATCACGTATTTTTCTACTGGAGTTTTGGAGGAGAGCGATTCTACTAGGGTTTGCTTCCATTTTATTTTACATGTTCTTCATCTTATTTTTGATAATAATTATGTTGAATAAAAATACTATGAGTAACTAAATACCTATTATTGGTTATGGGATAATAAGTGGATTTCACAAATAAGATTTGATTCAATGTATTAGTTTTGTCTCAGTAATTTATTGATTATGATTCATGGTTTATAATGTTTATGATTTGATAGTTTGTTTGGTTGAGTCCTAATCAATCTGATCTACTTTCATATCTAGAGCTATATTAGGGCTTTCAATACAAACGTTGTCTATCCCTCGATTTTGAGTAGCATAAATGTGGGTAGTGCTTGTAGTGATATATCCTACTAGTCACATATGAATCGTAACTTGGGTTAAATCGAATTAGTGCTTTTACACATTTTGGTTGCCTTGATTAGTCTTATTCCAGAAAACTTATTGCTTTTAGGAGTTAAACTTAATTGTGCTTTTACACTTTAGGTTGCTTTCTAGAAAGAATTCACATATGCATCTTTTAATGTGGTTGTGATGAAATCGGGGAATTAGCGGGATACTCTTGCGATCAAGGTATCCTAGGACTTTTAGTAAATGAGAGATTAAAATTTCAATTCTAGTCATTGTTGATAATTCGAGTTTGTGAATGAAACTATCCCGTGACCAATACTTTCTCCTTATTGATAAATTTTATTATTACTTTGCTTTCAATTTATTTTTATTGCTTTGAAACATCAACATCCCCCCTTGGTTACTAAGAAACGAAAATTTGCATAACAACATAAGCCTCTCTGTGGATACTGAACTCTTTCTTATTGCATACTACTTTATTTTAGTGAAGCAAGAAAGTGAAATTATTTTTGACCGGGTGACAACCGATCATTGCTCCGGCATTTCGCAAACCAAACGGCATTTTTTATAACAAGTATAATCCTCTTGGAGCGAAGAAAGAAGTATGTTCTTGATCTTCTTCGGCGAGAGGAATTTGATTGTAACCTTTATATCCATCAAGAGATGATATCCTTTCATTTTCTGCCGCAGCTTCAACCAATTGCGGAATATCTGGTAACATGAAACTATCTTTAGGACAAGCTTTGTTTAGATCGGTAAAATCTATACAAATTCTTATCCCTTTTTTCTTCTTTGGGACTATAACCATATTTGCTATCCATTCGGGATATTTTGCTTGTCTAATGATTCCCGCATCTAGCATTTTCTCGCAATTCTTCTTCTATTTGAGAATGATATGTTTGTTGCGATCTTTCTAATTCTTTGTTTGAATGGTCTTACATTTCTGTCGATTTCCAATTTATGACAAGCCACAGATGGATCTATACCCGGAGGCATTTCATCCATATCCCATGCGAAAATATCTTTATAATCTCAAACAAATCAATAGTTCTTCTTTCTTCATCTACCTCCATTTTAGTCCCAATTTTTAACATCTTGGGCTCTTCTTGATTCAACATTCACTTCTTTTGTTTGTTACTCTGCGATATAGCTAGCTTTTGGTTCTCCCATAGGGTTGTTCCTTTCATTTCCTTATCCCGTGATATTGAGCTAGGTATTCCTTTTCCTTCTTTTTGCTCTTATCATGTAAATTTTAAATTCTTCTTCTTTTTTAGCTACTTTTACCATCTTCTTGCGATCTCTTCGCTTCTTCACTCGTTCTTCATAATGCCTTACTTCGTCTTGATGATATATTCTCCCTTTATCAATATCTCCTCTGATTTCACCAATTCCAGTTGGCATAGGAAACTTGATACGCTGGTGAAATGTTGACGCTTCTGACCTTAATTGCATGTACCCATGGCCTCCCTAACAACACATTGTATGGCGATTCCATATCCACTACACTCAATGTCACCTGTGTTTCAATTTCTCCAAGCAGAATTCGTAATTTTACCTCTCCTTTAGGTTTCGTTATAGACTTACCAAATCCATGAATATAATACGCTGGGGAAATCATTTCTTCATCTTTATATCCTAATTTTTTGTAAGTATGGTAAAACATGATGCTCACCAAACTCCCTGTATCCACCAAAGTTCTATTTACTGCCCATTCTTCCACTGCTTTTGTCGGTTCTTCTCCATTTTTGCATGCATTTATTGTGATCACCAATGGGGATGTATGGCTCAAACCCTCTTTAGGTACCTCTGCTGTTGTGAATGTTATTTTCTGCTTTTCCCACTCTTTCAAAGTCGATGTCTTCTCGCCGTCTATAATCTTCTTTCCTTCAAAATCTCGTTTATGTATTCTTCCTCTGATGTTTTCATGAAATTCATTAATCATTGCTTTTGTAATTGTACTATATTCTGTATTTTCATCACATTCCTTGTTTTTTAACTTCTCTACTTCATCTGATTTCACATTTTTCTCTCTCATTTTCTTGATTCGGATAACTTTAACTGCAATCTTTTATCTTCAATCTTGTTTCCATCCCTGTTTCTAGCGCATATGTAGTTGCAGGAAATCCCACAATACACCCCTCAATAGAATTTACTTAACTAATCCATTTGAAGATGAATATCTATCAATTTTATTGATCATTTTCTTGAAATGTTTACAAAGGAAGATAGAACAGAGCTAAAGAAATTACAATCACTCTAGATTTTCTCTCTCCTAATGACTTGCTTAACAATTCAAAAAGAACTCCCCCTACAACAGACTTACTCACCCCTTTATATATGGTAGTACACAGTGGATGACAGCTAAGCTGTCCTTTATTTTCGGAAATGACTCGCGAAGTGTCGCAAGTGTATAAATATTCATCCTCGCGACACTCCTAAATCTCGCTAGGTCTTCACACCTTCCTCATGTTCTGGCTGTCGTCATTCATTACGTCATTTATGTTACTTTATTGCGACGCCTTCGCAATGCTATCGTTTATTGATCTCGCGGAATATTAATGTTGCGATATTCTGATACTACAATGAAATATGCATTTGGTGTTTCTTCTTGGAAGTTTCTAGGATTCCAAGTCACTGCAGAAGGGATCAAAGTCGACCCAAACAAGACAAAAGCCATTACCATCATGCCTCCTCCACGTACTATGAAAGAGCTTCAGATCTTTATTGGCAAGGTAAATCACATCCGACTTTTTATTCCAGGATTGGCTCAACTTATTGCTTCTTTCACTCCTCTATTGAAGAAGGGAGCAAATTTTGTACGGACGATTGTCCAACAAGATGCCTTTCAAAAGATCCAATGAGATACTATTATCACCGTGTCATGATATCCCCGGTACAAGGAAGATCATTGATACTATACACATCTTCCGGTGATGTTGTTGTTGAGGCTCTCCCCGCTCAGGAAGACAAAGAAGGCGTCAAACGTCTGATCTACTACTTTAGACGTACGATGAGAGACGTTGAACTCTGGTACCCTAAAGCCGAAAGAGCGTGCATAGCATTGGTTCAGGCGATCCAGAAGTTCATACATTATTTACCGTCCAACATAGTCGTAGAAGGGGAAGGTCGATGAAAAGTCTTCCCGCCCTGCGAAGCATATCGCACGAAACGATCACCTGAGGAAGAAATTCAGGATGCTCCACGGTAATTGCAAGATGTCACTGACTCCACTACTGATGATCTTGAAACAATCAACATCTGAACAAAGGAAAATCCAAGACCAATCTTGATCAGTTCTGCACTTTCATCGAAGGAACGAACAGGACTGATAATCCTACTAAAGGAGTATCAAGATATTTTTGCTTGGACGTACGAGGAAATACCCGGTCTAGATGAAAAATTGGTCACGCATCACTTACACATAACCCCCAGCTCCAAACTCCGTCAAACGAACGCCCGGCGGTTCGGACATGAAGTCGAGGAACAAATTAAAGTTGAAGTTCGAAACTACTAGCAGCTGGATTCATCAAACTCATTCAACACCCGACGTGGGCTGGTAAACGTTGTCCCAGTCAAGAAAAAGAATGGTCAGATCAGATGTTGTAAGGATTTTTGGAACTTGAATAAATGTTCCCTAAGGATGACTTTCCCTTACCCAACATTGATATGCTTGTTGATGCGATCATTGGTCACGACATGTTCTCATTCAAGGATGGTTACGATGCAACCAAATCAAGATGTGCGAGCACGATGCCAACAAGACCGCATTCAACCCCCATTGGGAATTTTCACTATACTTGTGATGCCCTTTGGATTGAAGAATGTAGGTGCCACCTATCAACGAGCCATGACTGCAATATTTCATGACATGATGCATAAGCAAGTGGAAGACTATGTCGATGATGTTGTGGTGAAATCGAAGACTCGAGCATCCCACTTGGACGTTACGAGACAAGTGTTCGAAAGATGTAGAGAATATAAATTGAAGATGAATCCTATGAAATATGCATTTGGTGTTTCTTCTTGGAAGTTTCTAGGATTCCAAGTCACCTGCAGAAGGGATCAAAGTCGACCCAAACAAGACAAAAGCCATTACCATCATGCCTCCTCCACATACTATGAAAGAGCTTCGGATCTTTATGGGCAAGGTAAATCACATCCGACGAAGCCATTGCTTCTTTCACTCCTCTATTGAAGAAGGGAGCAAATTTTGTATGGACGACTGTCCAACAAGATGCCTTTCAAAAGATCCAGCAGATACTATTATCACCGCTGTCATGATATCCCTGGTACAAGGAAGATCATTGATACTATACACATCTTCCAGTGATGTTGTTGTTGAGGCTCTCCCCGCTCAGGAAGACAAAGAAGGCGTCAAACGTCTGATCTACTACTTTAGACGTACGATGAGAGACGTTGAACTCCGGTACCCTAAAGCCGAAAGAGCGTGCATAGCATTGGTTCAGGCGATCCAGAAGTTCAGACATTATTTACCGTCCAACATAGTCGTACTTGTCGCTAAAGTTGATCCTGTAAAATTATTAGTATCAAAGCCAGCCTTGATAGGGAGACCTGCAAAATGGTTACTTCAGGTGTCGAGTTCAACATAGCGTGTGACTCACCCAATGCAATCAAGGGCCAAGCGGTTGCGGACTTACTTGCTGCCTTTCCAGAGGAAGACATCACAATGCTACATGAACATGTGCCGGGTGAGTTTCCATAAATTTCAGTCATTAAAAAAACATGGTTACTATACTTTGATGGATCCGCCACTCCTAGAAATGATACTGGCAGAGCGGGCGTGGTGTTGGTATCCCCATCCGGTGAAGTCTCCTCACACTCCTTCAAGTTGGATTTCCACTGCACCAACAATTCAGCAGAATACGATGCTTTCTTGTGAGGAGTATTCTTAGCCAAGAAAGCGAGGGCAATGCACTGGAGATAAGAGGAGACTCAAAGCTATTGGTCAATCAAATGAATGGTGTGTACTCTCTCAAAGAAGTAACACTTTCTCCATTCGAGCTAAAGCACAACGATTGTTAGCCCATTTTGCTGATGCAACAATCATGCATACTGGTCGTACCAACAATAGGCATGCTGAATGTTTGGCAACTCTTGCTTCCAAACTACAATTCGATTGAGCAGAGAAGTCTATCACTGTACAAAGATATTCCGTATCATCCACCTGGCTTACTCAAATTGAAGATGCTCAAGAAAGCGACTTGCGGGAACCTATCAATCACGAATTGAGCACCTCTCTTACAGAAGGGAAAATTAACCTCATAGAATTAAAAAACTTTTTTCTGTTACATGGAGCATTATATTATCGCAATACTGATGGATCTTTGTCACGATGCCTCTGAGACGAAGAAGCGAACGAGAAACTCATACACACACATGAGGAAATATGCGGACAAACGTTGGTGGTGACGCTTTGAGAGGAGACCCAATGACTCGGGTACTATTGGCCCTCCATGGAAGATCAGTCGAGAATGTTGCAAGGATCTTGTCCCAATTGTCAAACACCGCATCATCATTTGGAATCTCTAACAATCCACCACACTGGGACTGGAGGGAACCTTACATCAAATACCTCCGCGACAATGATTTGCCATAAGAGAAGAAAGAAGTGATCAAACTTGTCCGAGAGGGCCAAACGGTTTATCTCTATCTGGAAAGGAATGTAATATCGCAAAAGTTTTGGTGGGAACTGCTAAGGTGCTTGGACAAACAACAAATCCCAACGATCCCGAAAGAAATGCACGAAGGAGAACATCAAGGAAAGAGGAAATTATTTCTCCGGATCCATGAGAAATATTATTGGTCGACCATGGAAGACGATGCAGCTGCCTACGTTCGAAATGTCATCAATGCCGGATCCATGGTAACCTGTAGGACCGAATATCGCGACATCAATACTTCGAGAATAGTAAATGACTACATTGCGAAGGCGTCGCATGGAAGTAATATAAATGACGCAATGGATGACGACAGTTAAAACATGAGAAAAGTGTGAAGACTTGGCGAGATTTAAGAGTGTCGCGAAGACAAGCAAATTGTACATTCGCGAACATTCGCAAGACACTTTCCGAAAATAAGGGATATCTTAGCTGTCATCCACTATGTAATACCCTATATAAAGGGTTGAGTAAGTCTGTTGTAGGGGAGGTCTTTTGAATTGTGAAACAAGTCATTAGGAGAGAGAAAGTTAAGAGTGATTGTAATTTCTTTAGCTTTGTTCTACATTTCTTTGTAAATCTTTCAAGAAAACAATTAATAAACATATCATTCTTCATCTTCAAATGAGTTGATTTAGCAGATTTGAGTGAGGGGTGTAGTGTGGGAAATCCTGCAACTACATATGCGCTAGAAACAGGGATTGTAACAAGATTGAAGATTGAAGAGTACAATTAAAATCGCTTAAATCAAGAAAATGAGAAAGGAAAAGGTTAAGTCAGATGAGATAGAAGAATTAAGAAGCAAGGAACATAGTGAAGAAATGGAATACAATTCAATTACAAAGGCAATGGTTAATGAATTCCATGAAAATATTAGAGGAAGGATACATAAACGAGATTTCGAAGGAAAGAAGATTATAGATGAGGAGAAGACATCGTCTTTGAAGGAATGGGAAAAGCAGAAAATAACATTCACAGCCGCGGAAGTTCCTAGAGAAAATTTGAATCATACATCTCCACTAGTGATCACGATAAACGCAAGCAAAAAAGGAGAAGAATCGGCAAAGGTAGCAGAAGAATGGGAAATAAATAGAACTTTGGTGGATACGGGGAGTTTGGTGAGTATCATGTTTTACCATACTTACAGAAAATTAGGATATAAAGATGAAGAAATGAGTTCTCCAAGATATAATATTCATGGTTTTGGAAAATCTATAACAGTACCAAAAGGGGAGATGAAATTGCGAATTTTACTTGGAGAAATTGAAACACAAGTGACATTAAGTGTAGTAGATATGGAATCGCCATACCACATATTGTTAGGGAGACCTTGGGTACATGCGATTAAGGCAGTAGCATCAACACTTCATCAGAGCATCAAATTTCCTGTGCCGAGTGGAATTGGTGAGATCAAAGGAGATATTGATAAAGGAAGAATATATTATCAAATCGAGGTAAAGCATTATGAAGGGCAAATGAAGAAGCGAAAAGATCGCAGGAAGATGATAAAAGCAGCTAAGAAAGAAGAAGAATTTAGAATTTACATGATAAGAGCAAAAGAAGGAAAAGGAATACCTGGCGAAATCATGGGAGAAGGGAGTGAGTTCGCGAAGGAAATAAAAGGACCAACTCCTATGGGAGAACCGAAGTCTAGCTATGTCGCAGCAGAACAAACAAAAGAAGTGAATATTGGAACCGAGGAGGAGCCTAAAATCTTAAAAATTGGGACTAAAATGGAAGCAGATGAAGAGAAAAGAACTGTTGAGTTGTTGCGAGATTATAAAGACATTTTCGCATGGGATATGGATGAAATGCCTGGTATAGATCCATCTGTGGCCTGCCATAAATTGGAAATTGACAAGAATGTAAAACCCTTCAAACAAAGAATTAGAAAGATCGCGACAGCATATCATCCTCAAATAGAAGAAGAATTGCAGAAAATGTTGGACGCAGGAATTATTAGACAAGCAAAATACCCCGAATGGATAGCAAATATGGTTATAGTTCCAAAGAAGAAAAAAGGAATAAGAATTTGTATAGACTTTACTCGATCTAAATAAAGCTTGTCCTAAAGATAGTTTCCCTGTTACCGATATTCCACAATTGGTTGAAGCAAACGAGAAATGAAAGGATATCTTCTCTTGATGGATACAAGGGTTACAATCAAATTCCTCTCGCCGAAGAAGACCAAGAACATACTGCTTTCTTTGCTCCAAGAGGATTGTACTGTTATACAAAAATGCCATTTGGTCTCATAAATGTCAAAAGCGACATACCAAAGGATGGTAGAGAAGGTGTTCGCGAGATGGATACATAAAACATTGGAGGTATATGTTGATGATATGTTAATAAAGAGCAGAAAAGCAAAAGACCACGTACAGGATTTGAAAGAAATTTTTGAACAAATGAGGCAATTTAATATCAAAGTAAACCTTAAAAATGCACCTTTGGGGTCGCCTCTGAAAATTTTTAGGGTACATTGTATCCAAAGAAGGAATTCAAGTCGACCCAGAAAAAAGTACAAGCAGTTCGCGATATGCCAACACCGGCGACAATAAAAGATGTTCAAAAATTAAATGGGTTGTTAGCTTCGCTAGGGAGATTCATCTCGCGATCGTCTGACAAATGCAAGCACTTTTTCAACATCCTTCGAAAGGGATCAAAGTTTAAATGGACAGATGAGTGTGAGAAAGCCTTGCAAGGAATAAAAGAACATTTAATGGACATATCAATTTTGCAAAAAGCGGAAGAAGGAGAAGAATTGTTGATCTATCTTGCGACAACCTCGCATGCATTAAGTGCAGTGTTACTGCGAGTGGACGCAGAGTAGAAAAACCAATTTATTACATCAAGAAAACTTTCAACACTTTGCATGAAAGGAATTACTCAAAAATTGAAAAATTAATTTTAGCATTAGTTTATGCAACATTTAAACTTCGTATATATTTTCAAGCGCATGTTGTCAAGGTGGTGACAAAAATACCAATAGAATCAGTAATGAAGAATTCAAAGAGGTCGGGAAGAGTTGAGAGATGGAATGCTCAAATAAGTCATTGCAAACTCAAATATGAAATACTATCTTCGCCAAAATCACAGGTCGTCGCAGACTTTTTAGCAGAATTCCCTTTAGAAGAAGATGAGTCGGTAGAAGAAATGATGGATATTGAGGAAGAACATGGAGATCCGAAAGATTTGTTAACGGAGCCGAATAGATGGGAAATATTGGTAGATGGGTCATCGAATGGAGAAGGAAATGGAATAGGGATTGTTGTGATATCGCCAGAGGGTAATAAAATAGCTCTTTCTTTCAGATTGGAGTTCGCATCAACAAATAATGAGACAGAATATGAAGCTATAATACATGCTTTGCGATTTGCAATAGAAATGAAGCTGGAGAATGTAAGGATTACTAGTGATTCACAATTGGCAATTCGCCAGATAAAAGAAGAATATGCTATAAACGAGTTATCTTTGCAAAAATATAAGAAACTTGTTGACGAGTTGTCGACGCAGATACCAAGAATAAAGTGGAGACATATATCAAGGAGAAATAATAGACTCGCAGACGCTTTTGCCTTTATATCAAGTATGATGACAGATCCGGTCGCGAGGAATATTAAAATACAAACACTATCGATGCCATCAATTGATAAAGAAGAAGAACAAGAAACCGATGTAATGATAGTAGAAGATGGAACACAAACACTCTGCGAAGAAGATTGGAGAGCGGAGCTTCATGCATATTTGATGACAGGAGAAACACCAAGAAATAGATTGGAGACACACAAATTGAAAAGCCGAGCAACAAATTATGAATTAAGAGATGGAGTGCTATATCGACGATCTTTTAATGGACCTTCGCTTAGATGTTTAACAAGAAAAGAAGGAGAAATCATATTGAAGATGTTGCATAGTGGGGATGCTGGTAATCACAGCGGAGGAAGATCTTTAGCATATAAAGCAAAAATGCAGGGTTATTATTGGCCGTACATGCATGAGGACGCGAAACAAGTGTCAAGGCGTTGCGAGGACTGTCAAAGGCATGGGAAGAAAATACATGCACCAGGAGCTCCGTTAAATTCTTCAACAAGTGTCTGGCCATTTGGAAAATGGGGTTTAGACATTGTAGGACCATTTTTACCAGGAACGGGACAAAGAAGATATTTAATAGTCGCTACAGATTATTTCACAAAATGGGCAGAGGTGAAAGCGGTACAACATATTCGCGACAAGGATGTCTTTACTTTCATATTTGAGAACATTATATGCAGGTTTGGGGTTCCAGCGCAGTTGGTATCTGACAATGGGAAACAGTTTGAAGGACAAAATATAGAATTGCTACTTAATGCATTTCAGATACGATGTGGGAAATCAACTCCTCTATACCCGCAGCTAATGGTCGTGCGAAGCAACAAATAAAACAATCGCGGATATATTGAAGAAAAAATTGGAAGGATACAATAAAGGATGGTGCGAACAAGTACCCAATGCGGTATGGGCTTATAATACAACTAGAAGAGAAGCTACAGCATGTCCCCTTTTGTTTAACATATGGAGTCGAAGCTGTACTCCCAATGTAGTGAGAATTCCAACTACAAAGAAAGAAGCTTGGGAGAAAAATCTTAGTGCGGGTAACATCTTAATCAAGTTAGATGAATTAGAAGAAAAAGAGAGAAAGCACTACAGCATATGGAGAATTACCAGTAAGATTGGCCGAATATAACAAGCGTGTCAAGATACGTGAATTTCAGCCAGGTGACTTAGTGCTGCGAGAAACACCTATATATCAGCGAGAAAATGGTGGCAAGCTGGCAAGAAAATGGGATGGACCTTATATTATCAAGGAGATAGTTGGCACAGGGGCATATAAATTAATGGATCCTGAAGGCAAAGATGTAGGGCAAAAATTAGATAGGCCGTGGAATAGGTTATATCTTAAGAAGTATTATCCATAGAAGATGGGATAAATAGAATGAGTTGGTGATGTAATGTCTTCGCGACAGATAGATTGCGAGATCAACGGAAATGAAACAAGATTGTGCGATAACTTCGCAGACAAATGATTGAATAAATTGATAAAATGAATGAGTGAGTGAATGGGACAAACCTTTATGGCGTACACCCTAGTTCGCGAATGATATTTCGCAAGAGGCAAATGTAAGACCTAAAGTACGTCATATAAGGGGGTATCTCTTAACATGACTCAGGTGGAAGGTTACACCGCTCCTGAAACCTGGGTCATGGAGATTTGGGGCCCATGAAAGCCTATCCGGGAAAGATACCTTGGATTCCCAACTATATATATAAGGTTATACCCTGGTTGGGCGACCGAGGATCTTTTCCAAGGAGTCAGTGTATGACCAAGGCGCCGAGGTACACGGTTGAGTCAAGAGTGCGGGGAGCATGGAACTTCCTTACCACTCTTGACAAGTCTTGGCACACGCTGCACTCGGCCCGAAGAAAACTCCACTTAGGGTACAACCTTGTAACCATAAACCATATAGGTATAAGGGATAAGAGGCTCATGAAAACAACTCGGTTGTTGTTAAGACCGGATGGGAGGAGCTAGTCTTGTATGGCCGATGTACGCCTCCTTGAAGGGGCAACCAGGGAGAAGATAAGGGCGGAACCCTCCATTAGGGAGCTGATAAGTGTCAAAAGACGCAAATGTCATGAGACTTTATTCTCGCAAGAGAATTTAGGCTTGTCATATTTGTGCAAATACAATGTCCTGCAGAGGCAATAATACTAACGCGAGGATAAGATGAGATCAATGGGTTTTTACATGAAAGTGTAAGAACGTCCTGCGATTTCATCGCAAAGACGACAATGTCGTGGGATTTTATGGTCGAAAGAACATTTAAACCTGTCATATTGTTGCAAATACAATGTCCTGCAGAGGCAAAAATACTTAAGAAACGATAAGACAAGATCAATGGGTCATTACATGAAAATGTAAAGACGTCCTGCGATCTTGTCGCAATGAGGGGTGGCAAAATAAGACCTTTACTTAGGAAGGCAAAATAAGACCACACAAATAATGATAAGGCAAGATCAATGGGTCATTACGTGAAAATGTAAAGACGTCCTGCGATCTTGTCACAATAACAGCATTCAAGAAAGATCTTTAAACATTTTGAATATATATAGGCAATTGAGATCTTTTCATCGCAAGAAAGATTAAAGGAATTGCAGGATAAGTGGCGAGATGAGTTCTTATAATAAGAAAGAAATAGAAAATAATTCATTCAAAACCGGACTTAGTATTTCACAATCAAAAGGGGAAATTCAACAAAATTATAAGGAAAACTAATTCTCTATATCAACTGGCTCAGCTGAAGGAGATGGTAAAGATTCTTCAACAACCTTGGTAGCTTCACCCTCGCCAGTTGAAGGGTTTTCATCAGAAATTCTCTCGCAAGGTTCCTCATTGATAGCTTCATTATTAGCGAGATCTTCGCAGCTTTCATAATCATAATCACTGTCAGGAGGATTGGGTACTTCATCATCTTCAACATCCAATGGTTCAACATAGATAGGATCAAGGGATTTAGAAAGTAAAATATTATTCACAAGAACTTCTGCTTTGGGAGGAAATTGGCGAAGAAGCGCTTTTTGTTGATTTCTACTCTGGATATCTTTAAGATGATTAAGGTAATTAAACCTCCTTCTGGCTCGATCGCGAGATTGGGCAAGAGAAGCAACTAGCGTCGCATTTTCCTTACAAATTTTAGCATGCGCAGCTTCCAAAGTAGATAGAGAAGAGTGAAGATTTTTCTCGTTCTCGCAAGAGTAAAAGAAGATATTAAAATTATAAGATGAAAAATGGTATACAATGGAAAAGAAAAATAATGGCAAAGGCAGTCAAATCTTATGACTACCTTCCTTCTCATGAGACAAGATATTGAGTAAGGGCCAAGCAATTATTCCCCAAGTTTTCCATGGCATTATCAAAACCATCACCGACAAGACCTTTTAACCACGACCGCAAACTCTTTTCGTTAGAGATCAATAACTTATTTTGATTCGCAAGGGAAGAATGGGATTCTCTTAACTTGGTATAATCATCCTTGAGTTGGTTGGTTTTCACACTCAGATTTATTTTATTTTGTATAAGTTTATCTCTTTCAATGGTAGTATCTTCAAGCTTAGTTTTCAGTTGGCAGATAGACTGTTTTTGCTCATTCAATGCCTTTTTACAAGCATCAAGTTGTTGCGAGGATATCGCCACTTTATCCAATAAAGCTCGCTTCTCTTGAGGTAAAGTTCTATTTTCATCTGATAAGGTTTCCAACTCCAAATTAGATTTATTCAAAGAATACGAGAGACGCGACACTTCATTACTTAATAATTCTTGATTTTGAACTAAACATATGTTTTCTTGAGAAAGATTATTTATTTGATCTATGGAAAATGTATGGAGATTATCCAAACGATTATATTGCTCCATCCATGCGTCTTTTTCTACTCGAGTTTCTTCTACAATTGATTCCAGTTGATATATCTCCATCTTACGTTTTCTCGGTGCAAAACTTGAGAAGCGAACCGAGGTTTATTCTTAAAAAAAAAAAAAAAAAAAAAAAAAAAGGGGAGGAGAGATACCTTTTAATTGTCTTCTCTCTTGCGAAGGTTATCGCGATCCAAATGAAGTATTATGAAGGCTATTTTTCAAAGACTTAATTTCTTGTTCCAAGGATGCTCACGATATCGTATCGGAACCAAAGAATTTACCTAAAGACTCAAAAACACTAGATTTGGTGGGATCAGTGGAGGCTTTCTTAACATCACTCATGGTATCTGATAAAATTTTGAAAGCTATATCCATCCCTTCTAAATGCTCTTTGCTAAGAGAAATAGATTTTGAGGGAGAAGAGATAGTAGAGGAAGAAGGAAAAGTTGAGTCACCCATAGTTATAAGACCGCCAATGGGAGGAACTTGATCGGTAGGTGGA
This sequence comes from Papaver armeniacum, assembly GCA_023531295.1. Classification (NCBI taxonomy): domain Eukaryota; kingdom Viridiplantae; phylum Streptophyta; class Magnoliopsida; order Ranunculales; family Papaveraceae; genus Papaver; species Papaver armeniacum. The sequence goes on along the minus strand of JAJJWW010013570.1, from coordinate 33,248 downwards.
GGCGAGGTAAAAGTAAAAGGAGGAATAGGCATAACTTGAAGAATTTCATTCGCAGAAAATTCAGGGATCAATTTATCCTGCGATGACACTGTAGGGAGTGGTACAGTATCTTGAGAAGAAGGAATGGGATTATCTTGCGAAGAAGTCGCTGTAATAGGGGATTTGCCTTGCAAAGACATCGTGGGGAAAGAAGAATGCTTGAATCCCGAGAAAGGAACAGTTGGAACAAAGAAATGAGGCATCAAATGTATTATGGCGAGACCTTTTGGGAGATCTATCATTCTTATCATCCTAATAATAAATCAACTAAGAAACAGAGGCAATAAAATAACTATTAAAGGAGTAAATATTTCTAAAAATACCTTACTACTCGCAGGTTGTTTTTTAGAAGCCAGAGACTTCAGTTGCGAAGAAGATTTTGGTTGCGAACCAATGGGAATGTTAGGGTTCACCACAGTATATCTAGAGCTGGGCTTGTTCTTGCTGAAACAAAAATGGCGATATCAAAAGAAGAACAAAATCAAGATGAAGTAATTTCAATAAGGAAGATCAATCAAGAGAATAATCAAAATCAATGAAAATAACGAACCTGGATGCCATGAAAACAATAACAGAAAGATAATAAAAAGAAGAGGATGAAGATGAATAGCAGGAAATAGTTGCAGACGATGAAGAACAGAAAATAGTTGCAGATGATGAAGAAAATATAGAAGAAGAGAAGGAATGGTTTTCATAAGCAATTTTCCTTTAAATAGAAGAAAAAGGGTGACCGGATAACATTAAATATACCTAAAAAGAGTAATTTTAGACACGTGTAAGCGGTCATCCCAAGATTCAAGGAATCAAATTTCTGTGGGGAATCAAAGATATATTACTTCTTTTTGCTTCGCAAAGCTTCGGAACTTCGAGAAAGAATAGAGGCAAGTACGTACTTTTCAAGTCCAAGATTCTTTCGCTTGTTCCTTCATCAACAAATGTCAAAGATCATCGCAATAACAAGTTTTTCCTTAAAAATCGCTCTCCAAGCGATATTCAAGGAAAAAGAGGCAAGATGTAGGACCCGAGAATATCGCGACATCAATACTTCGAGAATAGTAAATGACTACATTGCGAAGGCGTCGCATGGAAGTAATATAAATGACGCAATGGATGACGACAGTTAAAACATGAGAAAAGTGTGAAGACTTGGCGAGATTTAAGAGTGTCGCGAAGACAAGCAGTTGTACATTCGCGAACATTCGCAAGACACTTCCGAAAATAAGGGATATCTTAGCTGTCATCCACTATGTAATACCCTATATAAAGGGTTGAGTAAGTCTGTTGTAGGGGAGGTCTTTTGAATTGTGAAACAAGTTATTAGGAGAGAGAAAGTTAAGAGTGATTGTAATTTCTTTAGCTTTGTTCTACATTTCTTTGTAAATCTTTCAAGAAAACAATTAATAAACATATCATTCTTCATCTTCAAATGAGTTGATTTAGCAGATTTGAGTGAGGGGTGTAGTGTGGGAAATCCTGCAACTACAGTAACCTCATTCACACTCCTTGTCTCACATTACATTCTGTGAGCAGTCCATGGCCTTTCTACATCTGGGGACTAGATATCATCGAAAAAATCAATCTAGCGTCTTCGAAAGCAGAATGAGTACATCATCACAGCAACTGAGTATTTCACCAAATGGGTTGAAGCTATCCCTCTTCGAAGCACCACTGGAGTCACAATTGCAGCCTTCATAAAGGAATACATCATATGTAGATTCGGCATTCCTAAACATATCATCACAGATAATGGAACTTCTTTTGCCAACGAGACATGTGGAAGAACTGCTCAAGGAATATGGTATCAAACAAATTTTATCTACACCGTACTATCCTCAAGGAAACGGACAAGCGGAGAGTACCAACAAGACTTTGATCCGGATTCTTAGTCGAACGGTTCATGATAATCCTCAAACGTGGCATGAACAACTGCTTATGGCTTTATGGGATTATCGAACCGCTGCTAGATTCTCAATCGAGACCTCACCATATTCCCTCATCTATGGTGTTGATGCCATTCTCCCAGCCAAAATCAAGATTCATTCTGCAAGGATTGCAACGGACAGTGGAGTGCAATGGGACCAAGCCGAAGTGTCCAATTCAAGAATTGTTGAACTGGACATGCTTGAGTCAAGGAGAGCTAAAGTGGAAAAATATATGGAGGCTTACAAACAAAGAATCTCCATAGCCCACAACAAAATGGTAAGACCCCTAACATTCCAAGTAGGAGATTTGGTATCAAAAACAGCAAAGCAAGTTCAACAAGACATGTCTGCTCCCAAGTTCTACCCGAAATGGGAAGGGCCATATGTAGTCATCAAGGCAGTATCCAGTGGGTATTACAAGATATTTGTTGTTAATGGGGGAGTGGAAAGAAATATAATTAAGCCAAATGGCTCAAAGCATATTACGCCTGATCAACATAAAAAAATTACTTTTTCATCATTCAAACATATTTCAAAATCTAATTTTCACTCTCTGAGCAGCCGGTCAAAGAAGCAGTTATTTTCCTCCAAAGAGCGTACTAAATGCTCATTTGTTCACTAAACACATTTCATCGGTCCGAACAAAATCCCTTCACACCATGATCAACTATTCTACCTTACTGAAAACAAAAGTCTAAACCTACTCGAACAAACGCCCATCTAGAGCACACCATCTAACAACAGATAATTCCTGCTAGATATCATTTTGAGTCTCATCTGGAAGCTTTCGGTTCTCACCCTCGATCTTCAATTTCCTTATCAACCCTCACCGATTCCAAATCTAGTGCTCTATCTTCCTCCATGATAGCGGTTGAAGAGGAAATCATGTTGGCAATAATGGCGGCCCTTTCAATCTTAATGATCTCGAGACGGACACGAAGCCATCCCACATTGAATCTCAGAGCCTCACAGTTTGATATCATAGCATCCCATCGATGAAGTTCTCTGTTTTTCACGTCTCTCAGGTTTTTCTTGTTCATCTCATCAATGATCGGTAATAGTCCAGCGAGCGCGGTCAGAAGGGTTGATGGAAAATCCCTCCACACATCAGTAGTGGTAATATGCCCGTACTTTCTCCAGATCCTGGTGTAAAGAGACGCAAAACACTTGGGCACGATGAAACAACCAACAAGTTGATTATCCGGGCAAGATCAACATCTACAAGGTTGATTGAGTTATCGTCGGCACGATCATCATCGTCATTGGCAGTAGCTACTACCGGTTATATTTTCTTCTTCTTCCCAGCTTCAACAACGTGAACATCCACCTGCAAATAAAACACTCAAGTTCAACAGGGATGTGGAAAACAAATTATTAAAAAAAAATCTCTCTACCAAACTCACGAGATATTCCAAAGATCCGCACGAGCAGGTTGAAACAAGCAGGGATCTTAATAGTTCGTTTAGGTCTCGAGTTATGTGGAGAAGAAGATGAAAGTCGGTCACCTTGATCCATCTCGCAATAACACTTTATTTTCAATCATCCATTATTGATTACACGAAAGAAAATAGAGGAATAGTACTTCATACCAGGTTGGGTGCTCCAGTTCCCGTTTTGACGGAGATACGCTTCGAGGAGATGAGCTTCCGGACATACTGATGTGAACTTAGATTTTGATTGAAATTTTCTTCTGCACGACTAGATTCAAGAATGGAAGAAGATATATTGGTGTAAGCGAAAACCCTAGATCTAGAAGGTCAACACACAAGAAACGGTGAATACTTATCCTTTACAGATAGTCAAATCAGTTGCGATTTTTACTGAAGCCCTAAAATTCAAATGGGATTGACATCGGTGAAACAGAAGAAAAACGATGATACTGGGGACTGACAGTCCATAATGCTAACTGGACGGGGTATCTTCAACAATCAATATCTTGACTTGGTATTGATTGTTCGTGCATATCACACGTTTTCCTAACTCGCTCACACTTCAGATAATTATGATCGACTTTTGCTCACATGGACATTAATCCACCTCATTCGATTGAAAGCGCAAGAGAATTAAACTGAATATATAATATATGATTGTCGTTCAAAAATCCTACTGCAATATCTATGCGGCAAAGTTGCTCAAATGATCAAATGACGTCTGCGAGAAATAAAATGTTTAACTATTCGGAAGAAGATTGCAAGTAAGACTAATCGTCAGGTTCATCATCGTCTTCACGATCATCATCCTCCATGGAATCTTCTTCAAGCTCTTCCACAGAGTCATTATCGAATTTTTACTCGGGACTTCTTCCAATCGGTCTTCAGGATCATCATACATTGCTTCTTCATCACATTCGACTTGGTAATCAGCCTTGACCAACCGCTCAGCTCTCATACCTGGTAGATATGGCTTAAGTCTATGCTCATTAGGCTTCCAAACATATTCAACTTCCTCAGCGTCTGAATCAGAAGCTACACCATCAGGACGAGGTCGAACCTCATCTTCAGCCGCTAGTCTCGCTTGTTGAAGTTGTTATCTTTTTCGCTGATAAGCTGCAAGTTTTTCATCTTCGGCTTTTCTTTTTTGTGATAACTCATCATGTCTTTGTTCCTCTTCCGCGTCCACATAAGTTAAGAAGTCATTAATTCCCTCACGAATGGCTCTCAGACGATCAAGAGACATACCATGTATCAAATTTCTAGCATTTCTGAAAGGTTGATCTTCCTCAGCATGAACATCTGCCAAATTCTTCATCTTCGGTTTGGTGTTTCTAGAGTATTTCCCAGAAGAGTCAAAGACATAGCCATCGCCAGGAGCTGCCATCAGTTGTAACCAAAAGCGCAAAGTACAAGTTGGCAACAATACGCATTAAAATGGTAACAACTCAATCCTTACCTGTTTACAATTTCACTAGCTGTAGTGATCATAAAGCGAAAATTTCGAAAACTTGCTCGTTCCTTCAAACCTGCAAAGACGAGCAAGATTCATTATTCCAAATCATGACTTGATTTTTCATAAAATTGTGAGCAAGTCACATAGTTTTCGCCGCGTGAGCAATTTACATAATCTTCACCGTGTGAACATTCACTGATTTTCTACTGTGTGAGCATACACTATTAAATCCGAAAAATTCATGAAAATATTATTTTATCACAAATAATTGTTTTCTTTCAACAATTGCTTAAATTCAAAATTTGTTTTTACACAAAAAAATTTAATTACCGTGAATAATACGCATTTTAAAAAAACATTACATGAGTTGAATTACTTTTTTACGTGAGTGGATGACTCCCGTAAATAAATAAAAAAAAAACTTTTCTTTCGCTCGAACGAGCATTCGTCTATTAAACGAGGGTCTTTTCTATTTTTGTAAAAGTCCGCATATTCGAAATAAAATTTTGTTTTCATGAAAGCTCATAGACAAAATTTTCATCACTGCAATTAAATCATGTCTATTCAAATATATATATACATATATTTTCATCACCGCAATTAGATCACTGAAAGAATATATATATATATTCTTTCATATTAGGGATTGTTGTTCATTTCTTAAACTAACGGACGGACGAACGTCTGTTTCCTAAAATAAACTTTTATAAAAACATATGCATGCATATACACATATGGGATTTTGTTTTATGAACAACTCATGTCCGAAAAAGAAAAAAAAATGTTTGCCTGAATTGTCCGGAGTTGGACGGAACTTCGCCGAACGGTGATGGCGACGGTCGGCTCCGGCGAAAGTTCTCCTCCTTCTCCTGCTGCTCGGACGTGAAGAGATCAAGGGGGAGGGTGGTCGGTTAGTTCAAGGAAAAAAAATAGGTTTCTTCCCTTTTATAACAAGTTTATTTCCAAAAACCTAACTAAACAAGGATTTCCTTTTTGGGCTCGGGCCCGTAAACGCTAAACCGACCAAAAAACTGGGCGTCTGATCGTCCGAATTAGCGGTGCATCATCTCTCCGTGCTCACGGGATGACACTCTATCATACCACCAGAGTCCTTATCCAGGCATTTGCTTGTACATGATATCATTGGAGCAAATCGGAGATTCTGGAAATGCCTTTTACGACTAAGTTCAACTACTTATCTCGTCTACTAAAAATCACCATCCAGTGCTTACTGCGGAACATGACCGTCCCTCACTAAGCAGGGGACTTAATGTTAGTAGATTTTCGACAAAGGCTAAAATCGTAAAATCATGATACTGCATGTTTCTGACCCAGCTTCAGGAATGTGTATTTTATGATCCGTGAACCATTTCAAGATCTCTTACTGAGCGAGCATCTTCTCGAGCTATGATGAATATGTTCCTCGAAAAGCCTCTCAGCTGAGCTTTCGACACTTCGCACATTTAATCATCACCTCTATGTAGAATCGAAATGATTGGACGGCTCCTAGACATATTGCATGCTAGTATAGAGCGTTAATGTAAAATCCCCTTATCCTAAATAAGCTGCTAAGTAGTAGTAGCCTTGTGGTGTCCATATTTTTTCTTGCTAGCAGTATTATTGTGAGATATTTTTTTTTAATGGGAATCTCGACCGTTTTGGAAATACCTAGCTAGTTTTGGAAATATTTTGAGCTGGGAAGAATCACATTTATAATGCGAATAGAAGACTAGGGTTTTAATGTTTCCTCTTCTCTCAAAAGAAAACAAAAGAAAAACAGCCGCACTAAAAATTCTTTATCTTGGAAACCTAGCTTTAGTGAAGAAAGTAAAAGAAGGAAGACGAATGATTTAAGGTAAAAGGGTGCTGTTACGGTTTGGAGGATTACCTTTATCGCGAAATCAGGTAGGTTCTCTACCTCTTATACTCTTGAATTAATAGTTTGGTTTAATAAATCTAAAACAGTATTAGGAAAGGGTTGGAAAAATAGGGATTTAAAATTTGTTTATGTGAAATCTCTCCAAAATAACGTCATGGAGGAAGGAGCCGTGGGAAGACGAAGAGGGTCTATTAAACCCCAGCTAGATTAAAGTGAACCAAATTAATTTAACTAACGTGCTTGGTTTGATAGTGGAGATTTACATCTGCTAGATGTTAGTCATTTGAGTGATGCTTCCGTGCAGATTATGTATGTGATGAACAGTAACTTAGCATATTAATATATTAAATTCTAACCATAATTAATTCATCCTTCCCTTGACCGTGTTATGGGATGTACCAGATTTCCATAGAGGTGGGTTAGAGCAAGCTGCGAGTGGTGCGAGTAAAACCAAAGACCAAAGAGGGAAAAAAAGACCAAAATTTGAGTTTAGTCTGGTGTGTGACGCTACGGGTGGAGGACTAAATTTTGGTGGAGCGTAAACTATACCAACGTTGGTGTGGGCGCGAAGTATACGTTCGCCCGGTGTGGGCGTGAAGTATACGTTCGCTTGGTTTCGAAAATGTAAAAAAGAAAAAAAAAAAAAAAAAAAAAAAACAAAACAATGGGGCGTTGGTATAATCCACGCCCCATATAAACTTTTTAAAAAAATGAGTGGGGCGGAGGTATAAACCACGCCCCACATTAAAGAAAAAAAAAACATTTGGGGCGTAGACTTTACGTTCGCCTGGTGTGGGGCGTAGACTTTACGTTCGCCTGGTGTGGGGCGTTGATGCGTGTCGTAGGTGCAATCAAATTAATTAATATTTCCACTCAATTAAAAATAATATAATGGAAGTCAAGTTCGTTCCCACGAGGAGCAAGAGATTCTAGTTGTAAAAATTGTCACAAAAGGGGGGTGTAAAAGGAAAAAGAAAATAAACAAAACAATTAAAAGATAAAGTTGAAATCAATAAGAGAGATAAGATCAAGGAATCCTTCTTTGTTGCAAAACAATGATTAAAGTTATGTTCTTTTCTACTTGTTATTAGTCACAGATTATCACCAACCGTAGGATAGCAGGTTCGCTTAGCTAGCCCCAAAATCCCTTATTTCACTAAGTAACAAGTCCGCTTAGTTATCGATTCTATTCAAAAGAACCACCTTGAGGTTCGCTTACAAGATGTAATTACCCGAATGCATTAAGATTTATGAATTTTGGTTTAGTACTAGTAGTTAAACTCGGTTCGCTTGGTTTACTTTCTAGCGTTGTTTTTACACACAATCGCTCCACGGAATCCCTCCGCAAGGTCTCGTGTTTGCTACTTATGTAAAGTGTCGAGAACGATTACTTATCCCCTAACTATACTAGCTTTAGGTTGAATTAACAAATCAATTTAGCGTGCACTCCAAACAATCTATCAATCATGAATGAATGAATAAACATTCCTATTAGTAAAAACAAACGATAATCATGTGAAAAACTTCAAGATAGAATTGAAACAAAACTCAAATCATATATTAAGAACTAGGAATTCATCCTCAATCAATAATAAAATTAGCTACTCATGTCTTTGAAATTCACACAAAATAATTAAAAAGATAATTTTCAAGTTCACACAAATAATTAAGAAGAAGAATTTTCAAAAGCAAGCAAAAAAAACAAGTGTTGTGTGTGAAGAGAGGTGTGTAAAAGATGTAGAAAACTTCTCTATTTATAGGCTTCAATATTCTCCAAATCTTCCAAGGAATAGAATCCTTTTCCTTTAGCAATTCAATTTCCAAATTCAAGTCTTTCTCTTCTTCCATCTTCTCTTTCCAAATTTGAGCCCAATTCTCCATCCAATTCCAAGTCCAAGTCTTCACACCCATGAGAGAAGTCCACGAAAAATTTTCGGAATTTTTGGCTCGACGGAAAACTGGTATTATGGCCGGAATCCGGCCGGAAAACGTCACCGCCGTCCACCTGAAAATTTCACCGGCACTGGTATATTCGACGGAATATTCCGTCAGTCCACCGTTAGGACTAACGGTCAAACGGGTCAACCGTTAGTCAACCGGGTCAAGGCAGAAGAGCAGTCAGCTACTGAGTCAGCTTGTCTTAGTCAGGCTGCTTTGGCTTACTCAACTGAGTTACCGAGTCAGGTTTAGTAAATCACTAAGTTGACTCGGTAGAAGGGAGATTCAGAGACAGAGTTTCCTCTGTTTCATGACAATTAACCATAATTTCGAGCCATTTTCTTCTCCCCCGTAACAATTCCTAACATACATCTAGTTTAGCGACTTCACTTCAACATTCCCTGTCACCTGCATTAGATTAGCAGCATCACAATTCTCTCGATCCGCTAATTACTTCTCTATATCGGACCACCAACATAGCTCTCGATTCATTATAACAGACGATCACCATTAGCACCATCCAAACTCAACTTCGGTACTAAATTCGACAACCCATTTTCTCATCCGCATCATACTCATCTTCCTTATTTCTCGCTCTTCGCCATGAAGAACAAATCGAACCTGAATCGGCCACCATCAACTCAAGACCACCATTAGCATCTCATGAATCGGTTCTTGACAAGACCACTAACCCATTAATTCAACAATCCCATGGCAAAGAAAACCCTCTCAATTTCAGCTTCATCAATTCTCCCTGTTCTTTCATCGACTTGTTCTCTATCTGGTCGGAACCAGCAACGTCTCAATCGATTCACAGATGCAACATCAACCCTAATTTCAATTTCTGTCTGATCTTCTGAGTTTCGATCTGCTTTTCTACTCCCGATTCACCAGCAAACCCCATTCATTCTTTTATCCAGGACCTTAATCTCGACATCAACAACGTCCCCGGACGCCACCCATCTTCACTCGACAACAGCCTGCTTCCATTTCTTCCCGAGCTTCAATCACGGACTCGATTCGAACCCTAATAACTTCTTCTCGGGCCTCGATCTTCTCCGGGTTTCGATCTGCTCAACCAACAAACCAATTAATCTTCTCTTATCTTGATCTGAGTTCGATCCCAACCTAGCAGCCGCTGTGCTGTTCTTCTTGTTTTCAGAGAAATGAGTTGAATGAGAGAAATTGTCTCTCAGTATAGGGTTGGATTAAATCAGGGTAGGACTTAAAACGCCCAACAGATTAGGACAGCAGCCACCCCACACTGGGTGCCTATAATAGGTGGTCACTTCTGATAAGGGCTAGCCTAAAGTGTCCAGCCCCTTATCCTCAGCTGGTCCGTAAAAAGTACTCCTTCAAATTGGGTTGCCCCTTAACCTTGGCTAGGCTCCAGATAGTGTTCACCCTTAAAATGACAATTTTGCCCTTTGGCTCAAATAGAGTAATTTCTTTTTCTTTTCCTCCGTGTGACTCCATAGTAGCTATAAAACTCAAAACATGCGTAAAATACATAATTTACAAGAAAAATAGCAAAGAAAGCATAAACAATAGATAGTAAATAGGATGTATTCTACACCCTATCAAATTCCCCACACTTAGACTTTGCTAGTCCTCGAGCAAATCAAACTAAAAACTCACAACTTCAAAGCGTTCAAGCGTCCCAAGCATCCAAAGAGCTATGAGGACATAGAGTTTACGCATGCTAGTAATAAGAAGTTAGAAATACTAAAGAACATATTCTCATTCTTAAATGTTGAGTGAGAAATAACCACACCATAATGAGAGAACGCGTGTTTGAGAAACGATCAATAAGCATTTCGCCTCGACTTCGCCTCACCCAAAAAGGATTTTATGATAATTGCACTCAAAAAGATGGCTTTTTTATGGGTCTCACATGTGTGCGGGTAGGAATGAAGAGAGAATTCCTGCGACACGTTGAATGGTGGGAAGGACAACTTCCGAATTTTTTTAAAAAAAAAACACATCTTTTAACATTTTTGAAAAACCATTTTTCTGACGATCTCTAAGAAAGGAAATCAACCACTATTATCGAGGATGAGATTACTTACTCACCTTCACATCCGATCGCCAATTATGATAACACCACTCTCACGGCATCCAATAGAAACGTCTTCCGCTCCTTGTCTTGATCTCCTTGGTCTTCGTCTTCGGTTTCAACTATTGGTGATAAACTCTCGAATTTCATAAATCCTTGACACTTTGTAACTCTTTTTACCTTAAATCCTTGTCGCTTGAAACTTCCTTATAGATTTTCCTTCCCACGGCTTATTAAATAAATAAAAACAAAACAATATTTCTCTTTTTTTTTTTTTCTTTTCTTTTTTCTTTTCTTTTTTCAATTTTTTTTTTTCTCTGGAAAAACAAGAGAAATTAAATACAAAATAAACCATGGCCGTGGGAGAAGTATTTTACCGTTTGATTCTTCACAACTTGTATCGCCTCAAAATCATAAACTTCAACAATTCTCACCTTTTGATTTTCTTTGCTCTTGTGAATAAGTCTTTATACTTGGATATAGAATTACCTCATTATATTGTAAGTCCTCAACAAATATGTAAAAATCCGCTCATTTGTATGTTGCTTTACTTAAATATGAAATTTGCTCTTTTTCTCATTCCGTTGCTTGTAAACCTTGAACTTTTCCAACTTTCCTTGTAGATTTTGATGTCGCTCCTTGTTGATGTTGATGGTGTTTCTATGGATCCGTTGTTGTCGCGAGAGAGAATGGTGCTAACTGCAAATCGAACTACAAGAAGGAAGCTTTCATCTATAGACGTCACCCTCATGATTGACAAAATTAGCACTCAAGAGATCAAAGAGTAGTGCTTCTATTGGTGGGAGGTTGGTAGCTCACCATTCTACCCGGAATTAACGTATTTGTGACACACACTCAAAAGAAAGCTCTTTAGTAGATGGAAAAATTTCTGGTCGGTGCCTCACATGATATGAATACGGGTAGTCTCCACTAATGATTGATCAGCAACTCTAATAATGCATTTCTCCCTGCACCAAATTCGCATCACCGGCATGATTAAATCCATTATTTAACACTCTAACAAACAAGAAATCCGAATGTAGTTCCCTAACATTTCCAAGTTCAATTATGTCGGTCAAAATCTCTATGTAAACATACCTAGAAGTATGCTAGTGACTCTAAAATCTCTAAAAGTTGGAGGTTTTATGTAAAACTTTTTTTTTTTTTCAAAATTTTTTAATTTTTTTTTGTAATTTTTTTTTAAATACATGCTTAACCACTCCCCCACACTTAAACCTTACATTGTCCTCAATGTAATTGAATCGTCCTAGTAAAGTCAAGGTGGGAAATTTTAACATGTTATAGAACAAGAAAAAGAAATAACAACAAGCAAAAGGATAAGAAATACAAAACCTATGGGTTGCCTCCCACTAAGCGCTTGTTTTAAAGTCGACGGCCCAACTTAGGTCTTGCAAGATTCATTAGCCCGGATCAATCTCTTTCACGGGAAAACATGACTTCACATCACTAGGGTATCGCGTTGTCTCAAAGATATTGAAGTGGATGAGTGTACCATCAAACTCCATAGTCAAGGTGCCATTTTGGACATCAATCTTTGTTCGGCGGTGCTTAAGAATGGTCTACCCAATAGCAAAGGTGTAGACTTGGAAGAATTCTCATCATTCATGTCTAAGACATAGAAATCGGCCGGAAATACAAGCTCATTAACCTGCACCAAAACATTCTCAACAATCCCTTTCGGGTAAACATTAGATCGGTTAGCAAGTTCAAGAACTACCCGGTCTCCTTAAGAGGACCAAGATTCAAAGAATCATAAATCGAGGAAGGCATAACATTAACCGATGCTCCCAAATCTAGCAAAGCGAGTAAACCTTGTTTTACCAATTGTGCAAGGTATATTGAAACTACCGGGGTCTTTTAATTTTGGTGGGAGTTTCTTGAGAATAAACGCAAGCATTTTCCCCACACTCATGACTTCATTCCCTTTCAACCCTTTCTTCTTCATGCACAACTCCTTTAAGAACTTTGCACAACGAGGAATGTGACGAATAGCTTCAATGAGTGGAATATTGACTTGTACTTTCTTAAGGATCTCCCAAATATCCATGTATTCCAATTCTTTCTTTGACTTAGCGAATCGGCTAGGAAATGGGGGTGGAGTTGTGAAAGGAGGAACCGTCTCCTTGGGTAAGTTGGTTGGGGATGTATTCTCTTTGGTGCGGTTTCAATTTCCTCTTTCTCATCAATCACCTCCTCTTGTTGATTTGGTTGCTCCACTTGTTTCCCACTCCTCAAAGTAATCGCATTAACGCTCTCTCTCGGATTAACAAATGGTTGTGAAGGAAGCTTTGTGGACGCTTGAGCTTTCAATAAGTTCACATCGGACGCTAATTGCCCCACTTGAATTTGTAAATCCTTGATTGCTTAATCGGTCTTTTGTTGTTGTTGTTGGACCAAAGTGGTGATACCTTGCATACCTTGAATCAATGCATTGATCTTGTCATCAATTGAAGAATCACGTTCCTTGACTTGTTGAGGTTGAAATTGTTGTTGAGGTTGGAAACGTGATTGTTGGAAACCACCTTGTTGCTCATACGGATTGGGCACCGCCGCTTGCTTATTTGCATAACTAAAGTTGGGATGATCCTTCCAACCGGGATTATAGGTATTGGAGTATGGATCGTACCTTGGCCTTTGATTTGGATATAAAGCATTTACTTGTTCGGTCTCACCATCCGGAATAATTACCGCGGCCATCCTTTGAATCATTATCTCCATGTTACTCATCCTTTGATCAAGATGTGATGATGAATCACTAACTTCATGCACTCGCCTAACCATTGGTTCATCCTCGTGTAGAATTGTTGCGAGTTCGCAGCCATACTTTCAATCAACTCGGTAGCTTGGGTCACCGTCTTGTTCACTAGTGCACCACCACCCGTGGCGTCAAGAAGAGACCTATCACTTGGGTTGAGAGATTCGTAGAAGTATTGGAGTATCATAACGTCACTAAATTGATGGTGTGGACAGCTTGCCACCAACCTCTTGTATCGCTCCCAACATTCATAAAACGACTCTCCCACATGTTGTTTCAATCCAGAAATATCCTTGCGAATTTGAGTAGCTTTGGATGCGGGAAAATATCTCTCGAGGAAAAGTTTCTTCATACCATTCCATGTTGTGATACTTCCGGAAGGCAAATAATATAACCATTCCTTAGCATTGCCCGCCAAAGAAAACGGGAAAGCTTTCAACATTGCTCCATCCGCATTGGTCTCCGGTGGAAGCATAGCCATAACTATGGTATAGAAGTCCATAAGATGTTTGTTTGGGTCCTCATTCACCATGCCATGGAACTTTGGTAACTCTCTAATCAACCCCGCTTGATCTCGAAGGTTGAGTTAGTTTGGATACACCATTGTTGTGTATCAAGCCTGTGAGAAGCTAGGTCCTTGAGTGTACGATCAGCCATTGTTTCTTCCTCTTTGTCCGAATCACTTGATGAAGAAGGAGGAAGTGAAGTGTTCACCGCTCGAATGAAATCCTTTAGTTGAGTGCCGGGATCGAAGACGTATTGGACTCGGTCCTGCCCTTCTTAAGCATTCACCAAAGGTATAACACCAAACAAGATTCTCAAAAACTAAGTTAGATACGGTATAGGATCTAACAAAGCAAGAATATAGCAAAAAGAAAATAAAAACAACTAAAATCGTCCATTGCTCCCCTACAATGCGCCAAAAATTTGATGCGTGTCGTAGGTGCAATCAAATTAATTAATATTTCCACTCAATTAAAAATAATATAATGGAAGTCAAGTTCGCTCCCCACGAGGAGCAAGAGATTCTAGTTGTAAAAATTGTCACAAAAGGGGGTGTAAAAGGCAAAAGAAAATAAACAAAACAATTAAAAGATAAAGTTGAAATCAATAAGAGAGATAAGATCAAGGAATCCTTATTTGTTGCAAAACAATGATTAAAGTTATGTTCTTTTCTACTTGTTATTAGTCACAGATTATCACCAACCGTAGGATAGCAGGTTCGCTAGCTAGCCCCAAAATCCCTTATTTCACCGAGTAACAAGTCCACTTAGTTATCGTATTCTATTCAAAAGAACCACCTTGAGGTTCGCTTTACACAAGATGTAATTCCCGAATGCATTAAGATTTATGAATTTAGGTTTAGTACTAGTAGTTAAACTCGGCTCGCTTGGTTTACTTTCTAGCGTTGTTTTTAAACACAATCGCTCCACGGAAATCCCTCCGCAAGGTCTCGTGTTTGCTACTTATGTAAAGTGTCGAGAACGATTACTTATCCCCTAACTATACTAGCTTTAGGTTGAATTAACAAATCAATTTAGCATGCACTCCAAACAATCTATCAATCAATCATGAATGAATAAGCATTCTTATTAGTAAAAACAAACGATAATCATGTGAAAAACTTCAAGATAGAATTGAAACAAAACTCAAATCATATATTAAGAACTAGGAATTCATCCTCAATCAATAATAAAATTAGCTACTCATGTCTTTGAAATTCACACAAAATAATTAAAAGAGAATTTTCAAGTTCACACAAATAATTAAGAAGAAGAATTTTCAAAAGCAAGCAAAAAACAAGTGTTGTGTGTGAAGAGAGGTGTGTAAAAAGATGTAGAAAACTTGTCTATTTATAGGCTTCAATATTCTCCAAATCTTCCAAGGAATAGAATCCTTTTCCTTTAGCAATTCAATTTCCAAATTCAAGTCTTTCTCTTCTTCCATCTTCTCTTTCCAAATTTGAGCCCAATTCTCCATCCAATTCCAAGTCCAAGTCTTCACACCCATGAGAGAAGTCCACATAAAATTCGGAATTTTTGGCTCGCCGAAAAACTCGGTATTATGACCTAATCCGTCGGAATAGTCACCGCCGCCACCTGAAAATTTCACCGTCACTCAGTATATTCGACGGAATATTCCGTCACCCACCATTAGGACTAACGGTCAAACGGGTCAACCGTTAGTCAACCGGTCAAGGCGTAAGAGCCATCGACTGAGTCAGCTTTGTCTTAGTCAGCCGCTTTGGCTTACTTCAAACTGAGTTACCGAGTCAGGTTTAGTAAATCACTAAGTTGACTCGGTAGAAGGGAGATTCGGACAGAGTTTCCTCTGTTTCATGACAATTTCGGCCATAATTTCAGGCCATTTTCTTCTCCCTGTAACAATTCCTAACATACATCTAGTTTAGCAGCTTCACTTCAACATTCCCCTCGTCACCCCGCATTAGATTAGCAAGATCACAATTCTCTCGATCCGCTAATTACTTCTCTATATCGACCACCAACATAGCTCTCGGTGCATTATAACAAATGATCACCATTAGCACCATCCAAACTCAACTTCGGTACTAAATTCGACAACCCATTTTCTCATCTCGCATCATACTCATCTTCCTTATTTCATATCGCACAAAGAACAAATCGAACCTTAATCGGCCACCATCAACTCAAGACCACCATTAGCATCTCGAATCGGTTCTTGACAGACGCCACTAACCCATTAATTCAACAATCCCATGGCAAAGAAGAACCCTCTCAATTTCGCCATCAATTCTCCCCTGTTCTTTCAATACTTGTTCTCTATCTCGGTCGGAACCAAGAACGCCTCAATCGATTCACAGATGCAACATCAACCCTAATTTTAATTTCGCCTCGATCTTCGAGTTTCGATCCGCTTTTCTACTCCCGATTCACCAAAGAAACCCCATTCATTCTTTTATCCAAAGACCTTAATCTCGACATCAACAACGTCCCGTACGCCACCCATCTTCACTCGACAACAAACCTTCCATTTCTTCCTGAGCTTCAATCACAGACTCGATTCGAACCCTAATAACTTCTTCTCGGTCTGATCTTCTCTGGGTTTCGATCTGCTCAACCAACAAACCAATTAATCTTCTCTACTTCTTTATCTTGATCTGAGTTCGATCCCAACCTAGCAGCCGCTGTGCTGTTCTTCTTGTTTTCAGAGAAATGAGTTGAATGAGAGAAATTGTCTCTCAGTATAGGGTTGGATCGGGTAGGACTTAAAACGCCCAACAGATTAGGACAAAGAGCCACCCCACACTCGGGTGCCTATAATAGGTGGTCACTTCTGATAAGGGCTAGCCTAAAGTGTCCATCCCCTTATCCTCAGCTGGTCCGTATTTAGTACTCCTTCAAATTGGGTTGCCCCTTAACCTTGGCTAGGCTCCAGATAGTGTTCACCCTTGAAATGACAATTTTGCCCTTTGGCTCAAATAGAGTAATTTCTTCTTCTTTTCCTCCGTGTGACTCCATAGTAGCTACAAGACTCAAAACAAGCGTAAAATACATAATTTACAAGAAAAATAACAAAGAAAGCATAAACAATAGATAGTAAATAGGATGTATTCTACACCCTATCAAAGCGTGGAGTATATCAACGCCAGTGTGGGGCGAACACTATATCACCGCTCGACTAAATTTGGGTATGGTCTTTGGTCCCCAGGACCAAATATAGTCGCGAATTTGGGTTTAGTCTGGATTTGGTCGATGGTCCGTCCCCACTACGTCCTGGTTCTTTTACCAAATAAATGGGTTTAGTCGCCCATCTGCGGTTGCTCTTAGGATTTAGCATCTCTAGCTATTAGGAACCAAAGTGGGTGCTAGGTTTACTGGATGGGATGGGTTTTGAAACATTTTGGAACCTATATGATAAGATAGTAAGAATCAAAGTCGATTATGTTATTTTTAGCACCCATTTACTATATGTTGCTGGACGTTGTTTTGTGTGGTATAGCTTGGGATCTCCGTTTTGCGGTATAGTAGACCTATTGTGAACTGGGAACTTTTAGTTGTATTGAATTACAAGCTTTTAATGGGTCCGATTTAGGTAGATATTTTTTGGACAACTAAGATTCATATACATTTCTATGTGTATAAGATGTTTTATGTCAATTATGTATATAACACCATTCTAAGGGAATGGATGTGATTTTGTTTGGGCGTTTGATGTCTGCCCATGCTTAGGGTTGTCAAATAGTTTGGCATTTAAATAACGATGCGAGAGGGAATAGTTGTTTCTGTTTTGTTTGGACCATTCCTTGTTTCTGTTTTGTTTGGACCATTCCCCGTAGTTGGCTCGATTTTCATGGATTTTAGGTGATGACCGAGGGGTCGCCTAAAAGATATGGCTATATTATCTTGTATTGGGATCGACAGCATTTAGTTTCTCCGGCGCACGGTAGGAGAATTATTTGGACTACTCAAGGGCTGAAAGGTGCGTCTTACGGTTAGAGTAAAGAACTAGAGAGGGGCAGTCGTTATTTAGAAAACGTATCTTGGGATGGTTAATTTTAAAGCGACATGTTTTCACTATTTAAAACAACCTATTTTTTGGTTAATACCGAGTTAATTCCCTATTTGTCCATTTTACTTCGACAGTTGTAGTTTTGATTAGAAAACTCAGAAAAATGTTCTCCTTACAAATGTTTCACTTTTCATAATTTTTATGAACTATTGAGATTTGTTATATCATCTATAAAGACTAGAAGGGTGCGAGAGCCTACTTTTAGTTGGGGTCTGACCCAACTTACTATTTTTCAGGAGACCGTGATCGTGGAGCAACCTAGCTTGTAGATGGCATTTCTGTTCCGAAAAGGCTAATTTGTTATTATTTAAGGTGCTTAGCTAAATGTTTTATTGAATTCTTTTTATAGACCAGACTTTGTTTCTTTTAAATAAATACTTCGCATTTATTTTTGTGGCCGACCTGCGAGTCGAGGATTATTTTTATTTCTAAAAATATTCATTTTAATTTATGATTTTCCTTATCAACTTCATTTTAATAAATTCTTTTATCTATGGATTAATAAATAAATAAATAAATATTCATTTATTTATGGATTGTTGTCAATATGCTCCATACAATGGCCCGATCTCCATTTGTTGGCTTGACGGTTTGAGTGTGTAAAGTGGTCCATGAGTATGCCATACTTTGAGTTTTAGGGCGGCCGACCTAGAATTCGAAGTGGGGCGTGACAAAGTGGTATCAGAGCTCTGGTAACATAAATCTTTGGGAGCGGATGTAGGGTCTTGTTTGATCACGTAGGCACAATTTTAGGAGCACATTGATTGTCCTGCTTGTACGAAATTGAGTGTTGGTTGTTCATTGTTTGCCAATCTTAAAATGGACATTGATAGGAGGATCATCTTTGCTGTGAATGAGGTAAGTTTTCTTTTTCTTATGCTATTTTTAGCTTCTTATAATGAATCTGAAAATTTTCTAAGATTTATTTCCTAAAATACTATACGAATTGTATAGTATTTGTGTATTACTGTGTACTAACATAATCCATGCCACTTGCTTGATTTTTTGAAGTTATATCAGTGGTCTACTTACTTCAACTGTATCAGTATGCGTTTGTATATAACTAGCGTTCCATGAAGGTGATATGTATGCGACAAGTAGATAATGAATTTTTGATGCATGCAGACATATATATATTTGGAAAACCTACAATAATTTATGCATGCTAGTGAAATGTGATCCTTTTTGATCAAGGTTCTGTCAAAGTGAGGGTTTGGGGCGATTTTGGGGGCGATTTTGGGGCGAAAAGTCGTGCGACGCTGACTTAGTCAATTTCAATTTTCTCTTCGATCTTTTTTCCAATTCATGATTTCTCTCGGCAATTTGAACTAGGTTATCATGTCCTCTTCTTGATTCTTAGTTGATTGATTACTTTTTTCTTAATTTTGATTTCTTATTTTTGCAAATCGAAGTTTTTTTATGTTGACCTAACCCTAGAATTATTCTGAAACTTTTAGTTTTTGCTTCTTTTATTTAATCCGTAATGATATTTATAACCCTTTAGGATTGTGTCTTTGAATTAGTTTTATCTTATCTCTGATTTGGTCCTAATTCAAAGTTTTTTCTCTCTGTTTTCAAATTTAGGTCATGAGCTAATGGGGGTGCAAACATAGAGTTTCAGAGGCATCATCATGAGATTTGTAGTTGCAGGAAATCCCACACTACACCCCTCACTAGAATTTGCTTAATTAATCCATTTGAAGATGAATAACTATAGATTTTATTAATTAGTTTCTTGAAATGTTTACAGAGGAAGATAGAATAGATCAAAAGTAATTACAATCACTCTTAATTTTCTCTCTCCTAATGACTTGCTTAACAATTCAAAAAGAACTCTCCCCTACAACAGACTTACTCACCCCTTTATATAGGGTAGTACACAGTGGATGACAGCTAAGCTGTCCTTTATTTTCGGGGATAACTCGCGAAATGTCGCAAGTGTATAAGTGTTCATCCTCGCGACACTTTTAACCTTCGCCAGATTTTCACATCTTCCTCGTGTTCTGGCTGTCGTCATCCATTGCGTCATTTATTTTACTTCGGCGACTCCTTCGTGATGCTGTCGTTTATTACGCTCGCGAAGTATTGAGGTTGCGATATTCGATCCTATATCTTGCCTCTTCTCATGTCTTCTCTGCGAAGAAGAGAATGTCATGAGAAATGTCGCAACCATTTGTTTTCTATCCATTTTTTCTACCGACAAGATTCCGTGAATTTAGGAATGAATGTTTACACGTATCTAAAATTTCACTTTTTACCTAAAAGACATTTAATGTTATCCAGGTTACTCTTTTCCCATCTATTTAAAGGAGAGTTCCTTATGAAAATTCTTCTTTTTCTTTTACTTCATCTTCTTTATTGTCTCGCAACTTTTATCTCTGCTGTTTTCCTTCATCGTCTTCTTCATCATCTTTCTTTACAACTCTTCTCATCATCGTTTCTATGGCATCAAAGTCTATTGATTTTGCTAATTTTGATTATTTAATGATTGATCTCTCTTATTGAAGTCTTTTATTTGGATACTATTCTTCTTTTAATGTTTCTCTTGCCATTTTTGTTTCAAGAAGGATAAATCTAGCACCAAATTCACTATTACGAATCCTAGTGTTTCCATGGGTTATTGCAAATCAAATCCTTTGCCTCTACAAGAAAGCTGCGAATAATAAGGTATTTAAGAAACATTTACTCTTTTAATAACAATATTGTTGCCTCTGTTTCTTATTTAGCTTGTAATTCGCGAGGATGCTTGATAAATCCCCCAAGAAGCCTCGCTCTTCTAAACTGTTGCGCCTCCCCTGTTACTTTTCCGGGTTTAAGCTTCTTTGTTTGTCCTACGAGTACCTTCGCAGGATAATTCATCTTCTTTAGCGATTTCTTCGCAAGATAAACCAATTCCTTCCTCTCATAATGACCCACCTTCTCATGCGAGGATCTCGCATGATGAATCAATCCCTGAATTTTCCGTTAATGAAATTCTTCAAAGTGAACCTCTCTCCACTTTTACCCTTAATACCTCTACTTCGCCCCGCTTGTTAATCAGGTTCCTTTAACTGACATTCTTATGACTAATGATGATTCAACCTTTCCCTCTTCCTCCATCATTTCCTCTTCCTCTGGATCTATCTCTCTTACTAAAGAAAACTTGGAAGGGATAGATGTAGCTTTTAAAGTTTTATCGGATACCATGAATGATGTTAAGAATTTTCCACTGATCTTATCAGATCTAGTGTTTATGAATCCTTGAGTAAGTATTTTGGTTCTGATACCATGTCGCGAGCATCCTTGGAATAAGAAATTAAGACCTTGAAGAATAGCCTTCATAATACTTCATTTGGATCGTGATAATCTTCGCAGAAAGAATGAAGAACTAAAAGGTATCATTTCCTCCCCATTTTTTTTTTTTTTGAAGACTTTGTTCGCCTTTCAAGCTTTGAATCGAAACGAAAATGGAGATATATCAAGTGGAATCTATCGTGGAAGAAACTCGAACGGAAAGAGATGCTTGGATGGAGCAATATAACCGATTAGATAACCTCCATACATATTCTGGACCATATAAATAATCTAACCCAAGAAAACGCCTACTTAGTCCGAAGCAAGAATTATTAAGTAACGAATTGTCGCATCTCTCATATTCTTAATTTGACTAAATCTAATTTGGAGTTGGAAACCTTATCGTATGAAAATGGAACTTTGTCTCAAGAGAAGCGAGCTTTGTTGGACAAGGTGGCGATATCCTCGCAACAAATTGATGTTTGTCGAAAAGCTTGAATGAGCAAGATCAATCTATCTCGCTCATTGAAAAATAAACTCAAAGAAACCACTACCGAAAGAGATAAGCTTATTCAGGGTAGAATAACTCTAAGTGTGAAAACAAACCAGCTCAAGGATGAATATACCAAGTTAAAAGAATCTCATTCCTCCCTTGCGAAGGAAAATAATTTACTGATTTCTAATGAAAAAGCTTGCGTTCTCGGTTAAAAGGTCTTGTCGGTGATGGTTTTGATAATGCCATGGATCATTTGGAGAATAGTTGCTTGGCCCTGACCCAACATCTTATCTCGCAAAAGGAAGGTAGTCATAAAATTTGACTGCCTCATCCGCCGTTTTCCTTTTATAATTTCTTACATTATTTGTAACTCTGCTGTTCTTCTTTATTTTCACAGAATCTGAGAAAGATCTTCGCACCTCTCTGTCTACTTTGGAATCCGCCCATGCTAAGATTCGCAAGGAAAATGCAACACTTGTCGCTACTCTTGCCCCTTCTCGTGATCGTGCACAAGAAAGTTTAATTATCTTAGCCATCTTAAAGATATCCAAAGTAGGAATCAGCAAAGGCACTTCTTCGTCAATTTCATCCCAAAGTCAAGTTTTTGTGAATGAGATCTTACTTTCTAAATCCCTTGACCCTGTCTCTATTGAACCTTTGGAAGTTGAAATGATGAAGTTCCTAATTCTCCCGATAGTGATTACGATTATGAAAGTGCGAAGATCTCGCGAATAATGAAATTGTCGATAAGAATCCAAATGAAAAAAATTTCGATGAAAATCCTCCAATCTGGCGAAGGTGAAGTCTGATAAAATTGTTGAAGAACATTTATCATCTCATGTTGTCGAGAACGTGATGTAGAGAATTAAACTATTTTTGTAATTTTACATCTTCCATTCTCTTTTTCTATATGACTTTTTGCATAAGATGCTTTTCAATTTCTGTTGAAGTATTCTTTTTGATTGGAAAGACTAAATCCCTTGGTGAATAATCCCTTATTTTCTCTTTCTATCTCATTTTAGTTTGCAATTCTAATCTCGCAAGCATGTTCGCTTACCTTTATTTATGTTGAAATTTATCATTGCGACAAGATCGCAGGATATCTTCACAAATGAAGAAATCTATTGATCTTGTCTTATCATTGATTGTGTGGTCTTATTTTGCCTTCCTAATTAAAGGTCTTATTTCGCCACCCCTCGTTGCGAAGATCGTAGGACGTCTTTACATTTTCATGTAATGACCCATTGACCTTGTCTTATCATTTCTTAAGTATTTTTTTGCCTCTGCAGGATATGTTATTTGCGACAATATGACAGGCTTAAGTACTCTTTGCGAATATAAAATCCCATGACATTGCCGTCTTTGCGACGAAATCGCAGGACGTCTTTACATTTTCATGCAAAAACCCATTGATCTCGTCTTATCTTTGCGTTAGTATTATTGCCTCCACAGGATCATCGCACAAATATGACAAGCCTAAATTTTCTTGCGAAAACAAAGCCTCGTGACATTTGCGTCTTTTGACACTTATCAGCTCCCTAATGGAGGGTGCCGCCCTTATCTTCTCCCTGGTTGCCCCTTCAAGGAGGCGTACATCGCCATACAAGACTAGCTCCTCCCATCCTGGTCTTAACAACAACTGTTGTTTTCGCAGCCTCTTATCCCTTATACCTATATGGTTTATGGTTACGAGACTGCACCCTAAGTGGAGTTTTCTTTGGGACGAGTGCGGATATACCAAGACTTGCCAAGAATGGCCGAGCCACTTCAAATGCCCTGCACTCTTGGCTCAACCGTGTACCCCCGGCGCCTTGAGCATACACCGCCTCCTTGGAAGAGACCCTCAAGGCCCAACTGGGTATAACCTTATATATATAGTTGGAAATCCAAGGTATCTCTCCTGGATAGGCTTTCATGGGCCCCAAATCTCCATGACCCAGGTTCCGGAGCGGTGTAACCTTTCCCCCGAGCCATGTCAAGAGATACCCCCTTATATGACGTACTTTAGGTCTTACATTTGCCTCTTGCGAAATATCATTCGCGAACTAGGTGTACGCCATAAAGGTTCGTCCCATTCACTCACTCTATCACTTTGTCAATTCATTCAATCATTCATTTTCGGTAATGTATTGTTTTACGAGACATTCGCACAATCTTTCTCTATTTTATTCAACTTCGCAATCATTCTCGTCGCAAAAACATTTCATCAAAATTCATTTCATTTCATCCATATTTTATGGGTAATACTTATTGAGATACAACCTATTCCATGGTCTATCAAATCTTTGTCCTACATCTTTCCCTTCAGGATCCATTAATCTATATGCCCCTGTGCCAACTATTTCCTTAATGATATAAGGTCCATCCCATTTTCTTGCCAACTTGCCACCACTTTCACGCGATATATTGGTGTCTCTCGCAGCACTGGATCTCCCGGTTGAAATTCATGTATCTTGACACGTTTGTTATATTCTCTATTTACGGCCAATCTTCGCCGATAATTCTCCATATGTTGTAGTGCTCTCTCTCTTTTTCTTCTAATTCATCTAATTTGATCAAAATGTTACCCATGCACTAAGATTTTTCTCCCAAGCTTCGATAGGGTGTAGAATACATCCTATTTACTATCTATTGTTTATGCTTTCTTTGCTATTTTTTTTGTAAATTATGTATTTTACGCTTGTTTTGAGTTTTATAGCTACTTTGGAGTCGCACTGAGGAAAAGAAGAAGAAATCACCCAATTCGAGCCAAAAGGGCAAAAAGGTCATTTTACTGTGCGATTGATATATGGAGCTCAGTCAAGGTTAAGGGGCAACTCTCTTTGAAGGAGCTCAGTCAAGGTTAAGGGAGAGGAATGAGATTACATGAACATGGAGGTTGAACTAATAATGCAATTGATGGCCCGGGATTGTGATGCAGAGGAGTTAAACTAAGTCACAGTGGAGAGTCGGTGGTTATGAAAATTGAACATTTCAGTTTAAGGTGTAGATGGTTGTATTGAGAGTCCCGGAAAGAATGGATGCCATGATGTGCGCCTGCAAAGTAAAATTGCAGAACTACAACTGGGTTGATGGTGCGGGATCCAAATCATTATGGTCGATGTGCAATACTACAAAGACAAGGATTGTGCATCACAAGAGTCCGGCCGGTGCAAATGGCTTATGGCTCGGCAACTCAAATCCGATCAGCACTAGATAGCCGACTCTGATTCACTACGACACTTGACTCGGTCGACTCTCCGGGAGTTGACTCGAGAACCGACTTGACTCGGTTTGACCTTGACCGACTTGACTCGGTTGACCTAAGTGACCAAGGCGGACTTTGCCGGGCCACCGAGATACTTTCCGGTGACGTTTTCCGGTCGGATTCCGGCCATAATACCAGTTTTCCGGCGAGCCAAAAATTCCAGAATTTTCTATGGACTTCTCTCATGGGTGTGAAGACTTGGACTAGGAATTGGATGGAGAATTGGGCTCAAATTTGGAAAGAGAAGATGGAAGAAGAGAAAGACTTGAATTTGGAAATTGAATTGCAAAAGGAAAAGGATTCTATTCCTTAGAAGATTTGGAGAATATTGAAGCCTATAAATAGAGAAGTTTTACATATCTTTTTACACACATCTCTACACACACAACAATTCTCTCTTCTTTATGCTTTGTGTGAACTCTTTAACATGAGTAGCTAATTTTATTGATTGAGGATGAGTTCCTAGTTCTTAATATAAGTTTTGAGTTTTGTTTCAATTCTATCTTGAAGTTTTCACATGATTATCGTTTGTTTTTACTAATAGGAATGATCTTAATGACATTCATGATTGATTGATAGATTGTTTGGGTGGCCAACTAAATTGATTTGTCGATTTAATCTAATGCTAGTGAAAGTTAGGGGATAAGTAATCGTTTCTTGACTCTTTACAAAGTAGCAAACACGAGACCTTGCGGAGGGATTCCGTGGAGCAATTGTGTGTAGAAACAACGCTAGAAAGTGAACCAAGCGAACCGAGTTTAACTACTAGTACTAAACCTAAATTCATAGATCTTAATGCATTCAGTGGAATTACATCTTGTAAGCGAACCTCAAGGTGGTTCTTTTGAATAGAATCGATAACTAAGCGGACTGTTACTCGGTGAAATTAGGATTTTGGGGCTAACTAAGCGGACCTGCTATCCTACGGTTGGTGATAATCTGTGACTAATAACAAGTAGAAAAGAACATAACTTGATTCATTGTTTTGCAACGAAGAAGGATTCCTTGATCTCGTCTCTCTTATTGCTTTCAACTTTCGATTTTAATTGCTTTGTTTATTTTCTTTTGCTTTTACACCCCCTTTTGTGACAATTTTTACAACTAGAATCTCTTGCTCCTCGTGGGAACGAACTTGACTTCCATTATATTATTTTTAATTAAGTGGAAAATCTTGAATTAATTTGTTGTGGTTACGACACGCATCAAATTTTAGGCGCCGCTGTCACGGAGATAACGGATGATTTTAGTTGTTTTTATTTTTCTTTTTGGTTTATTCTTGCTTTGTTGGATTCTATTTAGTATCTAACTTAAGTTTTTGAACCTTATTTCAGGTGCCGATTTTCCATGTATGGTGGACAAGAGCAAGCATATTACAACAATCAATACGGTTTTCAACCTCAACATTATGGCAACTTCCAACCATCCTTAGGATACAATCAAAACCAATCTTTTGGCTATGATCAAATTCCTACAGAACCTTATGGATATTCTCATACATATCAACAACCTTATGACGGTATGTAAGTGGACAATCACAAGGATGGGAGGATAGTTTTGTTTATGATCGTAAATTCTCTAGTTTTGCGAGATAAGATGTCCCCATGATTGGGGATCTTCAACAAAGTTGCAAGAATCACATCGAGAAATTCAAAGGAATTCGGAGAAATTATACGAACAAATTAACCAACCTTTAGAGACTTTTGAAGACGCTAGTGTAGCTTACTCGAGCCTTGATCTTAATAATGATCAAACACCTATTCAAAAGGTAGAGCTTGAGGAAGATGCATTTATTGCTTGGAAAAAATTTCTTAGGGAAAGATGGGAGTCCGCGGAATTGTATGAACGTTGCAACAATGAGGAAGTTATTCCAACTCCGGATCATAATAACGATCCTTCACCTATTCAAAAGGAGGAGATTGGGTATGACTTACCTATTGTTATAAACAGTGTAACACCCTCACAAGAAGATCTAACAATTTATACCGACGAGAATCATTTTAGTGAATGGCCCGATTCCGATGATGAGAATGTTGAAGAGATGATGCTAGAGGATGAAACCAAATTTATTGATTTTGTGGAAGACCCAATTGAACTTGCCAATTATTATGATGATACCGAGACTTTGGTTAAGGTAGAAAACGACGAAGAATGGTTGCAAGGTTTAATAGAGGACCACGATATACAAGAGGTAAGTAATTCACTTGAATTTTTTAAGGATGAAGAGGATTCTATAATACAAGAAATTGTGCAAGGTTTGTCTAACCCTTTGCATATTGATTCTTCTCCTTCACCTCTTATTGGTTTGAATGTATGTGCTTCGAAAATATTTTTGGATGATTTTGTTTCTAAATATCCACCATTGGAAACACTTGATGCTATGCAGGTTTGCCAAGAGGAATACATGGAAGTTCCAAAATTCTATGTTCTTTATACACTTCCGAGTGTGGAAAAGAATAAGTGTGGGGAAATTTCTATCGAGCGATAATTTCACTATTATTTTCTTGTGCTAACATTTGTATGGAGTTATTGTTTGCAAAACAGGTATTATGGGTGGATCCTCAAATTTTCGTGATTGTTAGTATATGGGGAATGAATCTTACAATAGCTAAGCTCGGACCGTCGACTTTAAAACAAGCGCTTAATGGGAGGCAACCCATAGGTTTTGTATTTCTTATCCTTTTTGCTTTTTATTTTTGTTATTTCTTTTTCTTGTTTCTTATCATGTTAAAATCTCCCACCTTGAGTTTACTAGGAAGATTCAATTACATTGAGGACAATGTAAAGTTTAAGTGTGGGGGAGTGGTTAAGCATGTATTTAAAAAAAAAAAAAAAAAAAAAAATTTTGAGAAAAAAAAAAAAAAGTTTTACTTAAAACCTTCAACTTTTAGAGATTTTAGAGTCACTAGCATACTTCTAGGTATGTTTACATAGAGATTTTGACCGACATAATTGAACTTGGGAATGTTAGAGAACTACATTCGATTTCTTGTTTGTTAGAGTGTTAAATAATGGATTTAATCATGCCGGTGATGCGAATTTGGTGCAGGGAGAAGTGCATTATTAGAGTTGCTGATCAATCATTAGTGGAGACTACCCGTATTCATATCATGTGAGGCACCGACCAGAAATTTTCCATCTACTAAAGAGCTTCTTTTGAGTGTGTGTCACCATACATTAATTCCGGGTAGAATGGTGAGCTACCCAACCTCCCACCAATAGAAGCACTACTCTTTGATCTCTTGAGTGCTAATTTTGTCAATCATAAGGGTGACGTCTATAGATGAAAGCCACCTTCTTGTAGTTCGATTTGCAGTTAGCACCATTCTCTCTCACGACAACAACGGATCCATAGAAACACTCTCATCATCAACAAGGAGCGACATCAAAATCTACAACGAAAGTTGGAAAAGTTTAAGGTTTACAAGCAACGGAACGAGAAAAATAGCAAATTTCAAACTCAAGTAAAGCAACATACAAATGAGCGGATTTTTACATATATGTTGAGGACTTACACTACAATGAGGTAATTTTATATCCAAGTATGAAGACTTATTCACAAGAGCGAAGAAAATCAAAAGGTGAGAATTTTTGAAGTTTATGATTTCAAGGCGATACAAATTGTGAAGAATCAAGCGGTAAAATACTTCTCCCACGGCCATGGTTTATTTTTGTATTTTATTTTTTGTTTCAAAAAAAAAAAAAAAAAAAAAAAAAAAAAAAAAAAAAAAAAAGAAAAGTAGATAAAAAAAAAAAAAAAAAAAAAAGAAAAACAAGAGAAATATTTGTTTGTTAATAAAGCCATGGGGAAGGAAAATTTATAAGGAAGTTTCAAGCGACAAGGATTTTTAAGGTAAAAAGGGTTACAAATTGTCAAGGATTTATGAAATTCGAGGGTTTATCATCAATAGTTGAAACCAAAGACGAGGAGCTAAGACATTTCTATTGGATGCCGTGGAGAGTGGTGTTATCATAATTGGCGATCGGATGTGAAGGTGAGTAAGTAATCTCATCCTCGATAATAATGGTTGATTTCCTTTCAGTAGAGATCGTCAGAAAAATGGTTTTTCAAAATATTAAAAGATGTGGGTTTTTAAAAATATTTCGGAAGTTGTCCTTCCCACCATTCAACGTGTTGCAGAATTCTCTCTTCATTCCTACCGCACACATGTGAGAACCATAAAAAAGCCGTCTTTTTGAGTGCAATTATCATAAAATCCTTTTGGTGAGGCAGAAGTCGAGGCGAAATGCTTATTGATCGTTTCTCAAACACGCGTTCTCTCATTATGGGGTGGTTATTTCTCACTCAACATTTAAGAATGAGAATATGTTCTTTAGTATTTCTAACTTCTTATTACTAGCATGCAGAAACTCTATGTCCTCATAACTCTTTGGATGCTTAGGATGCTTGAACGCTTTGAAGTTGTGAGTTTTTAGTTTGATTTGCTCGAGGACTAGCAAAGTCTAAGTGTGGGGGAATTTGATAGGTGTAGAATACATCCTATTTACTATCTATTGTTTATGCTTTCTTTGCTATTTTTCTTGTAAATTATGTATTTTACGCTTGTTTTGAGTTTTATAGCTACTTTGGAGTCGCACTGAGGAAAAGAAGAAGAAATCACCCAATTCGAGCCAAAAGGGCAAAAAGGTCATTTTACAGGCGATTGATATATGGAGCTCAGTCAAGGTTAAGGGGCAACTATCTTTGAAGGAGCACTAAAGACAGTTCAGCTAAGGATAAGGGGAAACCCATTCAAATGTTAAAGGCATCCGGTTAGGTACTCAAGGCACCTATGTAAACTGGCTTGGGATGTTATTGGCTGGCCCATATTAGTGCCCAGGTCCGGACCCAATTTGTATAACCTAAAATTGAGTTTTCTCTCAATTATTATTTTTCACCTGAAACTGAGAAAAGAGAAAAGCTGCGCAAGCAGCTGTGGATGCTGAAATTGAGAGTTCGAGAGGTTTAGAGATGATTAAAGGGTGAAATCGAGAGAGAAAGGAAAGGATTTGAGTTATGAATGCTTGGAAGTGCTGGGTTCTTCTCAGAATTGAGATAAGTAGTTCTGGTGGTGCTGTAATGTTCTTAATTAGAAATTGACAGTGGCGTTGAGGAGATGAAGATACAGGGAGAAGAAATTGTGGCTGGAGATGGAACTGGATTGGGTTAGAGTTTCATTGTGAAGATTGAGAGCGAGAAATTGAAGGTGATGAAATTGGAGCTGGGTTCAGTTGCAGTTAGGGTTTGCCGTTTCTATGAAACAGATGGGTTTGTTGCAAATTGATTCAGGATGAAGAAGAAGAATATGGGTTCGATTTGTTAGAGATAATAAAATTAGGGTTTGTGTTAAAGGGTGAAATCGAGTAGAAGAAAATTCCAAGATGAATCAGATCGAGAATGGGTTCTGGTGGTGCTGTGAGATGGGTATGGTGACGACTGATGATTCAGAGAAGCAGAGATTTAATCAGAGATGGGTTTGTGAGATCGACTCAGTGAGAAGAAATGAGGGTGTTGGAGATGAAGGTGGTTCTGTTGAATCGGAGAAGACTCTCAGGGGATTAATGATGTTGCAAGGGATTGACAAGAAGTAATTATGTTGTGAGCTGTGTTTGGAGCTGCAGGGAAGAGCATGAAAGTTAAGTCTGTGTTGCAGACAAAGCAGGTGGAACTGGTCTGGCTTCGCAGCTGAGCAATTGCTGGCACTGATTTGTGCTTGCTGAGAAGAGGAAGTCCTTGGAGCTAAAATGAGGCAATGGAATTGAACCTGAGATAGGCAGAGAAGAGCAATGGGTCTGGTGGCATTGTGAATCTGAGCCAATAAAGAACTAATTGTGGGTGTGAATGGTTTTAGTTCAAGGTTGCTATCTCACAGATGGTGGTGAATTGATAAAGATTTGTCTTTGTTCTTTGTTGAATCAAGAAAAACGGGTTTTGATTCGGGAAGTGGTCTCTGTTGGTGGCAGGGTCACTGGTTGAGATCGAAGCAGTATGAAGGATCAGAAGAATGGCTGGTGGGTCTGTGACAAATTGCAGGAATGAAAGCTGTTGAAGCAGCAGTTGTGCTTGAATGAATGGCTAGGCAGTGAAGAGTTGGTGCTGTGTTGAACTGAAATGGGGAGAGGAATGAGATTACAGCGACATGGAGGTTGAACTAATAATGCAGTTGCTGGCCTGGGATTGTGATGCAGAGGAGTTAAACTAAGCCGCAAAGTGGAGCTGGTGGTTATGAAAATTGAACATTTCTTGGAGTTCGGAGGTGTAGATGGTTGTATTGAGAGTCCTGGAAAGAATGGATGCCATGATGTGCAAAGTTGCAAAGTAAAATTGCAAGAACTACAACTGGTTGATGGTGCAGATCCAGCCATTATGGCCGATGTGCAATACACAAAGACAAGGATTGTGCATCACAAGAGTCCGGCGAGTAAATGGCTTATGGCACGGCAACTCACCTCGCCGCCTAGATAGCCGACTCGATTCAGCTCGACACTTGACTCGGTCCGACTCTCACCGAGTTGACTCAGAACCGACTTGACTCCGGTTTGACCTTGACCGACTTGACTCGGTTGACCGGACCAGACCGGGCGGACTTTGCCGGCCACCCGAGATACTTTCCTATGACGTTTTCCTACCCGGATTCGCCATAATACCAGTTTTCCCACAGCCAAAAATTCCGAATTTTCTATGGACTTCTCTCATGGGTGAAGACTTGGACTAGGAATTGGATGGAGAATTGGGCTCAAATTTGGAAAGAGAAGATGGAAGAAGAGAAAGACTTGAATTTGGAAATTGAATTGCAAAAGGAAAAGGATTCTATTCCTTAGAAGATTTGGAGAATATTGAAGCCTATAAATAGATAAGTTTTACATATCTTTTTACACACATCTCTACACACACAACAATTCTCTTCTTCTTTATGCTTTGTGTGAACTCTTTAACATGAGTAGCTAATTTTATTGATTGAGGATGAATTCTAGTTTTTAATATAAGTTTTGAGTTTTGTTTCAATTCTATCTTGAAGTTTTTCACATGATTATCGTTTGTTTTTACTAATAGGAATGATCTTAATGACATTCATGATTGATTGATAGATTGTTTGGGTGGCCAACTAAATTGATTTGTCGATTTAATCTAATGCTAGTGAAAGTTAGGGATAAGTAATCGTTTCTTGACTCTTTACATAAGTAGCAAACACGAGACCTTGCGGAGGGATTCCGTGGAGCAATTGTGTGTAAAACAACGCTAGAAAGTGAACCAAGCGAACCGAGTTTAACTACTAGTACTAAACCTAAATTCATAGATCTTAATGCATTCGGGAATTACATCTTGTAAGCGAACCTCAAGGTGGTTCTTTTGAATAGAATCGATAACTAAAGCGGACTGTTACTCAGTGAAATTAGGGATTTTGGGGCTAGCTAAGCGGACCTGCTATCCTACGGTTGGTGATAATCTGTGACTAATAACAAGTAGAAAAGAACATAACTTGATTCATTGTTTTGCAACGAAGAAGGATTCCTTGATCTCGCTCTCTTATTGCTTTCAACTTTCGATTTTAATTGCTTTGTTTATTTTCTTTTGCTTTTACACCCCTTTGTGACAATTTTTACAACTAGAATCTCTTGCTCCTCGTGGGAACGAACTTGACTTCCATTATATTATTTTTAATTAAGTGGAAAATCTTGAATTAATTTGTTGTGGTTACGACACGCATCAGCTTCTTTCTTTGTTGTTGGAATCATAACTTCTTTTGGGAGTACAAACTTCAAACCCCATATGTTAAACAAAAAGGTGACATTCCGTAGCTTCTCTCCTGGTTGTATTATAAGCCCATGCCGCATTGTGCACTTGTTCGCACCATCCTTTATTGTATCCTTCTAACTTCTTCTTCAATATGTCTCGCAATTGTTTTATTTGTCGCTCGCCTGGCCATTAGCCATGGGTATAGGGGAGTTGATTTTCCACATCGTATCTCGAAATGCATTAAGCAGCAATTCTATATTTTGTCCTTCAAACTGTTTCCCATTGTCGATACCAACTGCGGCCGGAATCCCAAATCTGCAAATAATGTTCTCAAATATGAAAGTAAAAACATCTTTATCGCGAATATGTTGTACCGCTTTCACCTCTGCCCATTTTGTGAAATAATCAAAGAGCTTACGATTAGATATCTTCTGTCCCGTTCTCGGTAGG